>QKWP01000584.1:116091-231379 GCA_003550325.1 Gigaspora rosea
GGGTTAGACATAATTCCGGCCCACCCTAACCCTAAATCTAGGAACCCTAAAAACTAATTGTTCGAAGCAACATCCAATCACTGTACATATACTGGTTACACGACATATGCATCTAGTATATGTACTGTGATTGGATGCTGCTTCGAACAATTAGTTTTTAGGGTTCCTAGATTTAGGGTTAGGGTGGGCCGGAATTATGTAACCCCACCGGGGGCATTATCATGATAGTGCCCACCAGCATTAAGCTTAATGCCGGGCAAAATTAGACTTGTGTAACATTATACGACATTAGCGGCGTGTAACCAAAAATTATTTTTGTTGTTTAACACAAGTCACGTGTATTTATGCAGATCGGTATCAAAAAAGTAAAGTAATTTTGGGGTACATACAAGAGTATCAAAAAAGTAAGTGCAGGAGTATCAAAAACGTAAGATTTGCTTCCCTTATATTATTGAAATTTTGACGGTCAAAATTATAAATCGTTTTGGCCTATTGTGGATGAGTTTTAAACTCATCTCCAATAGGCCAAATGATCTACAAATTTGACCAGAATTAGATTGGTTTGAAATGTAGATCGGATCTTCAATATTTTGATTATTTTGATTGGCTGTTTACAGCATGTGGCCCGAACTTTTTTTCGCCATGGCTAGGTACTCTAATATGTATAACTGTATAATGTATAAAAATATAATTATTTGGCACTTGTTTATATGTTTGATTGAAAAATTGATTAAGAAATTTATCAAGTAATTTATCGGCTATAGCCGGCTATAGCCGACTAGTAGCAGATAGTCGATGATAGCTGACCGATAGCTGACCAAGCTGACCGAACCCATCCCTACGCGCAGCTACCCTAATTGGTAATTTACAGCTGATTTGAAATACATGATGAATTTGTGACGATCATCTGCAAATTTCGCTAATTCTTTTCGGCCGAAAATTATATTATCAAAAAGCTACGCTGTTATTACCGAAAAATAATTGGATAATCATAAAATTCATCATGTGTCCCACTAATTTTCAAATCAGCTGTAGATATCAGTGATGTTATGTCTACGAAGTGTATGTCATGGTTCAAATAATTTATAACGATATGGCTTAATAAAAATACGATACGTTCAGTATCATAGTTTGTTAATCATAATTTTCCAGAGCATAACGGAGGACATTTAAGGCTTAGTCATGGTAATACTAAAGTTACGTTATTGATACGTTAAAAGTTACTATTTTGCTACGCAATTAAGAAATAGTCAGAATGTAATTTTGAATTTTCATGTCTATGCCTTAGATTCGAATATTAGTGTAACAATAATATTCACGCGTTTGACATGTAATACATGATGATCGCTCTGGACTTACAACAATTTTTAAACTGTTCCTTACTAATAAGACAATATATTGTTGAAAGGAGCCAATAAACGTAAAGGACTTTGAATTGCTGCAATACGGTTTATTAATGCATTAATAAATTAACACATTTCCGTAAATAGAATAGTTTCATGCAATTGCAAAATTCAGATTTGCAATGTTAATTGGCAAAACCACTCGATCAAAGACAATAGCTATTTTATAGTACTGTATCGAACCGTTTTTTTTTTTAATTAACAACATAGTTTAAAGTTTAGTCGAAATATAATCTTTAAAAGCAAGTCATTTTAATTATTAGACGTGTATAGGCACTGAAATTATCCATACGAAAAATTAATCAGTTTAAATATTCAAGTTTCTGAGATGAAGCAGTTTGTACAAACTTCTTACTTAGAATATTACCAAATTATGGCCTTCGAAACAGCGAACTCATTTTTATATATAAATCAGGTCAACATTAAATCTAAATCTGTCCAAACTCAGCTGTCGGAGAAATGTTATTCCAACGTATAACTAAATTGATCGAATACACGAATCCAGCATAGCAATACCGGTTTATCACCTAAAACTTATTATAACTATATAATGATTATAAAAAGCATACATTCGGTTAGCTCGAATTTAAAAAGACAACAGAATGCACCAATAAAATAACATTTCTTAAATGTTCATCAATCGGAATAAAAGCCTGTGTGTATTACAAATTTAGAATACGCATATTATAGACAAAGAACGCTCTTAAAGCAAAATGAATTAGCTGGAGATTGTAAATTGCCTGTTGGATTCAGTCCCGGTACTTTCACTTGCTAACTGGTTAAGGAATTAGTTTATGCCCTGTTAGAAACTGATTAACTCATAAAAAAAAAGCACCTACTTATTTCGAGTTAAAACTTAGCAATAGGAATACATATTAATTCTCAAGCAGGAAATGCCAATTTATTATATCAATTTAAAAAAGTATCGTTCATGAATCTTAAGTTATCTAAGATGTCAAAAATGACAATATTCATATTATTGTCCGGAGACATTTCCCGATTCCTAGTATAGTTACGTACCTGATCTAGTATTTGAACCGGTTCTAACTAATCTAAAAAACGTCCAGTCCAAACTTGATAACCGTGAACCTCTAGAATTCGCCAATCAAGATAAAAGCATGTACGTACAATATGTAAATTTAGAAAAACACTCTAACACTCTCAAATATAGAGTTATGTGATGCATTATCATGAAGTTTGACCGTAAATTTCACGTTTCTGCCCATTTAATGCATCATCAAATTATATTTAAGATTTCGCGGACGCACATCACTTAACTTGCCATAGTAATTTAAGTAACTGCGCGCTAAAACCAGGAGCGTAGATAACAATAATGATTTTGTAATCGTATATGCTAGTTCTTTAGTATTTTTAAAACTTTTAATTAGAGGAAATAAAAAAATTTTTTTATGTACGTTATTGTAAAACAGAAAAATTTCACACTACAGTTTTGTTTAAGTTTGCTTCAGGAAAAAAGCTAAGCACTTTAGGAATTATAGTAATTATAATCTATAATACAATTTTAACGTCGACTCATCAACCCGTAGATCTTTCTTTTATAAGTCATTTCAAGTCTTATCAACCCGTAGATCTTTCTTTTATAAGTTACGTCTCATCAAACCCGTAGATCTTTTTTTTATAAGCCGTTTCACTGTCAATTTATCAGTTTATAATTTCTCCGTAGACTTATCTCCCCGTGTTTCATTTCTTTATTTGCATTGTTCCGTTTGCGCGGATAATACAAACTCATGAAGCCAATTGGGACGTGCAAATTTAATTCCACAAAGAATCCGAACACGTGTAAAAGAAGAAAAAAGAAAATACTCAAAAACTGATGTTTAATCGATCTTGGCACGCTAATTAAAAATGACAGGAATGTAATTTTACATATAGTAATCATTGATCTAATCATATAGCCTCTAACGTTAAGGCTCTAACCCTAATCTTTATCCACATACTTCAGCTTATTTATAACATTTGCTTTCTTTTTTTGGTTTGTATTAACCGGTGAAATAAGTTAAATCTTCAGGCTCATCTTATGTTACAGTTGGTGGTAGAATTACTGATTACAGCAATTACTGTGGTAGAATTAATTGGCATAGCTGTAAAAATAATATGCCATAATGCCGTAATGTCGTAATGCCGCAACTCTGTAATGCTGTAATGCTGCAATATTGTAATAATGCGATACCGTAACTACAGTATAATAATATAATGTTATAATTAAGTAACTACGTGCGCGACATCCAGTCACTCCAAACTGGAAACTGATGATTATTTTGTTATTTACCATACAAGCATTACGGCTTTACTTACGGCTTACAGCCACCAACTATATGTTATGTAAGTCTTTGTTTATTTGTACTGGTGAAAGATCGTCTTTTGAAGTGAATATGTAGAATAAACTAATCGGAGCTTTTTATTGGTTAAAAAAAAAGAAGTCAAATCAAATGTTTGTCATTTATATCCTTATTTACATCACACATTTGTTGATCGATTTTGATGCAAGATCATCAAAGGCTTGGAAGTTCATCGATGGAAGAATTGGTGGTAACAATGTAAAATAAACCAATCGAAGCTTTTTATTCAACAAAAAAAAATTCAAATGTGTGTTGCTTAAACATCATTTACAGCCTTATTTATAATAAGAATTCTTTGAGAACAAATGTTTAGAAAATCACTTTAAAGAGTTAAATTATTTATGACAATTTATCCTGTGATATTTAATCCCTTCTGAAAAGGTGTAAATTGCTTCTAAAAGTTCTTATCTTTTGAAATTATCTATCTATATATCTAACTATCTAATTCAGAGTTTGTCTGTTTAAACATTGACTGTGCATTATGACATTCTTTGATCATTATAAATCTATAATAGGTAGTTATTATGATATTTTCAATGTGCTATTATTATCATTAAATCTGGTAAATTGATACTAAATTAAATATCATGTGATACATATAAATTACTACTTGGCTTTAAACAATTCCAAATCTGTATCTATTCCGACATTCTGATTATTCACATGATGTTAATAACTATTGTGACATTCTCATTTATCAGTATGATGTAATTACGATCAATATTCCTAATTAAAATATTATAGATCTATTGTTATGATTCATAATTGATCTGTGAATTAATAATTGATATAAGAAATTGAGACATTGCATGATAGTTTTCTGTATGATAATATAGCAACTCTGTTGCCATCTATTATGATTTTTGAATATTGCAAAAACTAATTTCTAAAATTTCATCTTTAGAAATGGGATTTCAGCTTTTTGCTTTATTGACATTCATTAATAAAATCAACTTTTATGTGTTACTGAATAATGAGTAAGTCTGTAACAAACTTTTTTACAGTAACTCATAATATAGTAATTCTAATGCAAACTAACTAGCATCTGTGATTACCAAAATAGTGATGAGTTCTGTAACTAAATATTTTAGAAATCACAATAATTCTGGTATAAAGTAACTCATCTTTAAATACTTTGGCTACTGGGATAAAGAGTAAGTTCTGTAACAAGCTTCTTTATAGTTATGGTAGAGATCACGATGATTCTAGTGCAACCGAAATGGTAAATAAGCTCTGTAACAAAATTTTGTATAATAGAAATTAATAATTCTAACCACTACTATTGTCACCAGAATAGTAAGTTATGTAACAAAATTTTTAGAAATTCATGATAAAAATCACATAATTCCAATAACAAACTAACTCAATATTAACTGCACAGAAATCATGATATTTCCAAATTGTGGTTATTGAATAGTAAATAAGTACTGTAAGTAAGTACTGTAGTAGATATTTTTACAGTAAAATTATAATTTCAATGCAAAACTCAAACTTAATCATATATTGTATATTGTGGTACCTAAATAGCAAGTATAGCAAGTCCTATGATAGAATTTTTTATAATAGAAATCACAATAATTTTAATACAAACTAATTCAACATTAATCGTATAGAAATTACTCAATCTTAACTATGTAGTGACAAGTACTGTATTAGTGAGAATTTTTTATAGTAGAAATCATGAAAATTCTAATATAAACAACTCAACATTAACCACATACTGTAGTTAATAGAATTATAGATTATTTTAAGTTCTTTAACTGAATTTTTTTATAGTAAAACTCACAATAATTTAAATACAACTAACTCAACCTTAATTATATAAAAACAATGATACTGTAATTCCTATGTAAACTAACTCTATACATAGCAGTCACCAGATAGTAAGTTTTGTAACAAGATTTTTATACAATAAGAATTATTATAATTCTAATGCAAATTAATTCAATCTTAACTGCATAAAAATAATAATAATTTGTAATGAATTTCCAATACAAATAAATCAATCTCAATTACATAAAAATCATAATAATTCCAATGCAAACTATTAAAATTATATAAACAACTCTTCCTGCTAATCCTCATGACCAATTCTAGAGCTAAAGAAATTAATACTAAAATGGCTAAGTCTGTATAGCAAAGTACATCAAGTAGCTTAAGAAGAAAAGAAAGGAAAAGAATTTTATCCAGACTCTATTACAGCAAAAAGAAGATCTGACAAGGATAAATAGGGCTAATAATCAAAGAAACAGAAAATTACTTGTGAAACTTGTAGGGGAAAAATTTTGGGGAATTGCCTTTGACCCCGTACTGCAGATCACTATCAAAACAAACAAGGGTAAACAAAGACACGTGGCCAAATACAGAATAAACAAATAAACAACAAGTTAAGATTGGCTAAAAAAAGGATTAGAACATGTAGATATAAACAAATACATACAAATACATAACACCCTATAGAATCAATAAGAAGAAGCAAGAATTTAGCCTAAAATAGAATACCTGTTAGACACAGCCAAACATACACGTGACTATTCAAACACTAGATTAGATATAAAGTAAATAATCATGAAACAACATTTGAAGCATTTTAAGAACTTATTCAAGAAGGCAGATACACGTCACTCTGGTTATACTGACAGCTGGATTAACAGACAGCTGGTTATATCGATACTTTTTTTTAAAAAAAAATCTATAATATTAAAAATTTATTGGTTATACTGACAATCATAAGAGATATTGGTTATAACGACATAATGACAATTTTAATATTAAAAAATTATTTAAGATAATTTTTATTGCTAGATATAGTGACAGTTTTTATAAACTGACTGTCGTTATAGGTGTACCAATCAAATTAATTTTTTAAATTTGCTTTATACTAAGCTTAGCATGAAACAATAAGCATAAAATAAATTCATTTCATCATTTTATGCAAATATATGATTAATTTATTTTATGCTAAATATAAAACAAATTCATTTTGTGCTAAAATAAATTCATTTTGCTAAGTTTATTATTCTTAGTATAAGCTTGGTGAAAACAAAAAAATTTACCTTTGCCTAAGCCGACATATCTACGCAATATCAATATAATGTCAGTATAGATAGAGATGCTTATTAAACTGATATCTGGATATATCAATAACTTTTCCATTGCTGGAGAATGTCGATATAACCAGAGTAGAGTATATAGAAATCTCAGATGAACTAAAGAATGTGCAGCTTCTGGTTTCACAAAAAGACAAAGAGATAGCAAACTTTCTGGAAATAGCTTATCCAGAAACTGTTTTTATCGTAAGAACAGCAACAGAAATATACGAGCGTGAACAGCGTTGGATGTCAGTAGTGGAAGAAGAATCTAAATAGCCAACTTTACTCTCAGAGTTTATGAAGCAAAAGTTGGAGAAAGCTTTAGTAAAAAATTAGCACTAACAATTTCAGAAACAGGCACACTGGATTATAGGAATTGTGAGCTAGAGGATATAATTAAATCATTCATCGAAAATTCAAGCAAGAAAATACTTTTGTCACTTCATTCAAGTCAGAAGAGGAAAAAGCAAGCATTTTAGAAGAAGGATCTTTAGGTAAAATAAAGGAAAAATGGAAAGAAATAGATAAAGAACCTGTGAATAATAAAGTAAAGAATAAACAGTCAGTTAGCTTTGAACAAGATGCAGACTTACGTATACTTCAAAAGGAGTTCCTTGTGACGAAGTAATCTAAAGTGATTAAGGGAAAAGAGGCATTGCAAGAAATTCCTAGTAGTAAAATAAAAACTAATTGTAAGCAAACCAGCATATTAAATGAGGTTTATACGCAAAGAAGTGAATAAAGAGGTATAAGGAAATTTACTTTATGGAACTTGCCAAATAGAATAAACAATAGACATGTAACTGCAATAGTTAAGAATATTGGTAAAGTTCGGGAAGTTCAGATCAAACATGGAAGAAACAACAAAACTAGAGCTGAGCTTACTATTGAGATGGATGAAAGAAAGTACGAGGAGGTAGTTAAAAATTTATAGTTCCTCCTGTTAATTAATAGAAGTTTAGCAAGATTCACACCAGGTACAAGCAATAATTCAATATTAGAAGAAAGAAGAACACACCAAGCTAGGCTAAAAGATGTTCCAAAAAATGCAAAAGAGGTTTTGTTATTAAGGCTAGTTCGCCGCTTAGGTGCAAAAACAGTTCATATTTTCAATAATAGAAATGGTAATAGAAAAGGAGTTGCAGTTGTAGAATTTATAAATAGGCAAGAAGTAGAGAAGGCAGTTTCATCTAAAGCTTCTTACTTTAATACTAAGCTTCAATGGGAGCTGGAGCCCATGTATGAAACTACTCAAAGAAAAATTGAAATTACAAACAAAAATCTCCAAAAAGATGCGTCAAATAGAAGCAAACAAGAATTTTTGAAAGAGATAGAGGTTGTAATAACAAAAGCAAGAACTGAAGCAATTGAAGCATCTAAAGAGAATCCTTATACGAAAGGGAAATTAACAAGTACCACGTTAGAAGGAAAGACCCATGAACTCGAAATGGATGAAACTAAGAAGCTTTTGTTGAACATTACTAGCAGACTTGATAACATTGAAAGGAGTCAGTTTAGTTTGCCATCGCGCTCCTAATGGGCGCACCAGTTGTATATATAGCAGTAGATAAACCAGTTGGTTTATCAAGCAGGGTTCCTGGTGCTACTGAAGATAGGAGAAAGTTACTGCAAAAGGAAATAACTCTGAAAATAGGTTGTCACAATATTAATGGATTAAAAATGAATCAGCAAAAATTTGAAATACTGGGTCAGTGGTTGGATGAAGAAGCATTCGATATAATTGCAGTAACTGAAACAAATATGGATAAGAAAGAAGGGTTTTTTGTAGAGAAAAAGTCAAAAACTTCAAATTTTTTTGGTCAGATATATCGATAGATAAAAAAAGGAACTAGGGGTAGCGATAGGTATTAAATATAACTGGGAGAAGTACCTTGGTGACATAGACAGAATCAGTGAATTTATGATAGTAGCAAGGCTTTATTTCAGAAATATGGAGCTAGTTATAATTGCAATTAGGGATATTAGTCGACTCAAAGTTAGTCAACTTAGTCGACTTAGCCATCTAAGTCGGTCAATTTTTCAAAAAGTCAGCTTAGTCGACTAAAGACCCGATTTAGACTAACCCACCTAAAAATCGTAAATTTTTAATTAGCATTTAGCCTTTTACAGATGATTTCAGTATCAAATAAAACTTGATCAAAGCACGTATAGCTTAAACCTTTTATAATAATTATTTAAAATACGTTAATTATTCAAATTATAAGTTAAAGCAGGAAGTAAATTGCATGCTGCTTTCTCAATCGACTATTACAACCAAATTATGCAATTAGAGTTAGATTAAAAATTTTTTTATTAATATAAAATAAGCAATGTTTATTTACAAATATTTGCATCATAAACATTAGCGTAAGCTATTAATAAAGATTATTTATATCTCTATGCGTGATGTTTCAAATACAAAGTTTAGATAGCAAAGGTCTTTTTCGATTTTTAACAGCTGTCAAGTGTGATTTGGGTTTATATGAGGAGAGCATCCTTCTGCATTGAGAATACAAAGCGAATTTCCAATTATATAATATAATTGAAAATTTGCTTTGTATTCTCAACACTCTCCTCATGTAAACCTGGGTCATACTTGACGCACTCCTGATGCACTAAACAGCTGTTAAAAATCGAAAAGACTTCTGCTAGTTTAGTAAGAAAAACTGTTTCAAAAGTAAAAAAGTCTTTGAAAAATATATAATAGCGATAATAAAAAAAATACTTAAATAATTTTACGATTTAAAATTTTATTATAATTTTAAATAAAGTAAATATCAATATAAATAAATTTTGACTTATGCTAATTATATATATATTTTAATGCGCTCTTTTATCAAACAAATCATACTATGTCATTTTATTAAATAAATAAATAAATAAATAAAAAAGACTTCTATATTTAGTTGACTAAGCTGACTTAGCCAATTTTTATAAAATCGGCTTAGCCGGTCGATAAATTTAGATCGACTGATACCCCTAATTGCAATCTATATTCTCCCAAATAATAGAAGCAAAATGGACAAGGTATTAAAGAGATCACAGACATATACAACAATTGAATATTCAAATGCATATAGTAAACTTAGGAGACTTCAACTGTATAGTAGATTTAGAGTTAGATAAAATATCAGAGAGCAGAGCTAGTAATCATAGAGTTTCAAAAATATACAAATGGTTAAGCAAAAATGATTTTATAGACACTTTTAGATTTCTACACCCGACAGAAAAGGAAGTCACGTGGTCTAATAGTCAAAGTGGCACAAGAATCGATCAAATATGGGTGTCAGAAAATCTAATTAAAAGTCTGACCACAGCAGAGATTTTAGATATGCAGTTTGTTACATGTAGTGACCGCAAAGCAACTTCTATGATATTATGGCTCAACTCACAAATTTTTGGTACAACTGTGGCAATAGAGAAGAACAGAAAACATCACAGAATAATTTACTTATATGATCAGTCTACCATAGAAAACTGGAAAGAGTATAGATCGGTATTGGATAGAAAGCTACAAAAGTAGGAGGCTGTGTTTGATAAGTTGTCATGTATTAATGTTGGTAAAATTGGGAAAGCGAGTTGCCGAGCACAGCTAATACATCAGCTTGGAACATTATCAAACTGAGTATTATTGAAGCAGCAAATAGAAGCATACCAGGAAAAAGGTGTATAATAACCCTGGGCGCAAAGAAGGTTCCAATAAAAAATCTAAGCTTTCTAAGTTAATTTTCAAAATAAGCAAGTGGATGTGTTCAGTAAAAAAGAACAATTTCAAGATTATGTCAGATGAGGAAAAGCTAGACATTAATCTAGATATCCCAAAGCAAAACAAGAAGTTCAATCTCGATATGCCATGACTGCTGATAAGTGATTTGGAAGACTGGTATGATGATATGAAAGGATGGTGGTGAATTATTAATAAGAAAAGATCAGATAAAATAGGAAGGTGAAAAAGGAGAGAAATAGAGGATTGTATAAAGCGTAGTTGCGAGATGATAGCTAATATTCAAGGAAAGATGCTGAATAGTTTACTAAACCAACCTCACAATAAAAGTTGTAGTAGATAGACTCTTTAAAGAAGAAGGAGCAACCAAGGTGTTAGTAACAAGTCCAAGTAAGTTCATGAGAAACAAAAATGCATTATGAAAACCAAATGAGAGCACAGAAGCCACAGAACTTCAGTAGAAGGAGTATATAGTCTCAAATTTACGAACCAATGAATTGTATTCAGAGTACTTAGTTTCAAGATATACTATCAGAAATTACAGAAGAAGAGTGGTACCTGGTCCTACAAAGTCTTAAAACCAAAACAGCTTTTGGTATCTCAGGCATTACTTATAGCCTGATTAAGAATGCCAGTCCTTCTACCCAATGCATTTTCTGCCAGTTTGCAAATTATTGCATTATAGAAGCGACATTTCCTAAAGAGTAGAAATGTGCACAGATATACCCAATCCCAAAGGGTACAAGCTGGAATTATAATTTGGGAAATACTAGACCAATTGCTCTTTTAGAAACTTTCAGAAAATGTATAATGAAGATTTTGACAAATAGGCTATCAGCAGTTCTAGTTAAGCACCAAATTTTAAAGGGCTGGAATTTTGCCGATTTGCCTGAAGGCTCAACTAAACATCCAGTACATATAGTTAATATGATAGCAGAAGATGCAAAAGAAAAGGATGTAGAACTGTGGCTAGTGCTGCAGGATATGAAAAAGGCATTTGATTCGGTCTCACTCAGTATGTTAAAGAGAGAGATGGAAAGAATCAAAATACCAAACAAAGCAATAGGGTTAATTTTATCGCTCTTTGAGAATCGTTTATCAAAAATCATAACAGCAACAGGCCTTACAGAGCAGTAGAAATGGTGGACGGAATTGAACAGGGGGAGGTTCTCTCCCCATTGCTTTGGTGCATTTTTTATAATCCCCTTTTGGTAAGGGTTCAAGAGTCGGCTGAATTGGGTTATTATATTAGTACTTCAGAACCTAGACTAGGACCAAGGGATCATATACAAAAAAAAAAGATTAAAGTGGCTGTGGTAGCTTAAGCAGAAAACACTACTAGGTTGGCGCCAAACAAGCAGATCATAGAGAAGACACTGTCAATAGCAAATGAGTTCTTTCAGATTAATGATATCCAAATTAATGTCAAAAAGTCAAATTTGATTGTTTTCAATCCAAAAACCAAAGCAGAAGAAAGAAGTATTACTTTTGGTAGTGAATCAATCACCGAGAAGAAGCCGCATAGTATAACAAGATTGCTTTGTATTTGGTTGAACAGCAGATTGAACTATTCTTAAAAGCTAAAGAAATAGTGCAACAGACAGTACAAACATTGAGATGGAAAGGGTTGACAGCCAACCAATTGGCGTATATCAACAACATGTGCATTATTTCTAAACTATGTTACTTGCTTCAACTCTCAAGAATGTTAAAAGTATTGATTAACAAAATTTATCAGCTGATTATTAGATTAGCAAAGAATAAACTTGAGCTCCAGATCACAACATCTAATTATGTGGTAACACATAAAAATATTGGAAACTTTCGAACTTTAGAGGCTGAGATATTAAATAAGCAAATTACTAATGTTCACAATTGATTAAATAACGAAAGCCAGATCAGTGCAATTACGAAAATTAGAATTGTGAAAGGTCATAAACTGGCTGGTTTGGTAGAGGACTTCGGACTCCATAATGACGGTAACCCAAATCTTTTGGAAAAGCAATAGAAGATTAACCAAACTATGTTGGTGTTGTTAGAGCAAAAGAAATTAATATCTCTATTAGAGTGTCACAAGATAGCTAGAAGCTATACGGTACAGGTATAGCAATCGGCAGTTTGCTTAGAGATAAAATAGTAATCAAATATGCCAGGGTACTGGCGGCTCTTGACCTGTTTTTTCTGGGCCAACTTCTCAATAGACAGGAAAATGTACTCATCTCATGGAGCCAATATATGGGGTCAAAAGACAAATCGAAAAGAGGAAGGATACCTCAATGGTTTAAGAACATTGAGAAAGTGGTCCTTGCAAATTCTTTCACAAGAGAAGTTAAACAGGAATTTCAAATTTCAGAAGAGAATAAACTGTCACCTGTGATTAAGCAAAAGGAGGTTTCATTAGATAAGAGAAAAAAAAATGTGTACTAATGAAGAATGGAGAGAGCAAAATAGATATATGAAGAGTAGTTGAGAAAAAAAAAAGGAAGTGCTATTAGAAGAAGGGTCGTCTGTCAATAAAGAGAGGAATAAAATTAGACTAGTAGCGAATCGAGCTAATGAGGCAGATAAGGTGCAGATGCAATGAATCCGAAGAAGAAAATTTTCACAGCAATTTAGGGTGTTAAAACACAAGAGAGTGATTGGGTTTTTGATATATCGGCAGATATAGTCGAAAGCTCATTAGAGAAGGAAGTAGTTAAGAAGAAAGAAGTAGATAGAATCTCTAAAACAAGCCTGACAGAGGTAATAATTGTAGATAGAATAGAAGTAGAACTGATAAAAAGACAGAAGTTTAGTTATTATTGTGAGAATCTGCTACTAGAGCA
Source organism: Gigaspora rosea (assembly GCA_003550325.1). Classification (NCBI taxonomy): domain Eukaryota; kingdom Fungi; phylum Glomeromycota; class Glomeromycetes; order Diversisporales; family Gigasporaceae; genus Gigaspora; species Gigaspora rosea. The sequence goes on from QKWP01000584.1 coordinate 129,496, forward strand.
GTTAAATAGAAATATTAGTATAGCAGAAAAATCATTAGTGTTTTATACAGATGGTTTATTGCACAAGGAAATTTCAGAAAATGGAATGAGTTGTAAGCAAGGTTTAGGATGAATACAGGTCAGTAAAGATAAAAAGAAATGATCCAGAAGGGGACCTTAGTATACAAGAATGGCCCTCTTCAACAAGAACTGAATTAGCAGCAATCTGGGTAGTCTTATTATTGTCTCCGCAAAATAGTGAGGTCAAAATCTATACTAACAGTGCAGCTGCAATCCTAGGAATTAATGGGTGTGAAAGGCACAGATCGAATAAAGAGTGGCTACGTTAGAAGAACTATAATTTGCTACTCAAGATTTTTGACACAAAACGAATTAAAATTTAAAGGTGGAGATGGTTAAAGTCAAAGGACATAGTAATAATTATTGGAATGACAGAGTAGATGTACTAGCGAAAGAAGGCCAAGCAGCCCCTCTTCTTGTAGTACAGAATACAGAACTAAGCTCAAGAATTAGGTACAATATGTACTGGCAAAACAATCTTGTTGAAATGCCAGTACGAAAGGTCATTAAAGAAATTGAGAACACTTTGATAGCAGCAGATTGGAGAATGCTAAGCATTTCTAGTTGGCTGGAAAAGAAAGACTACCATCATATATGGGCATGGGAAGGTCTATGGAAAAGAATTAAAAAGCAAAGTGGTGTGAGATGTACCTCAATGTATAAAGGAAGGAAACTCAATTTCTTGATCAAGTGTCTGCACGGTAAGCTTTTGACCCTTAGTAATCTTAGAATTACATGTCCTGATCTATATAAAGATAATATATGTAAAGTATGTGAAAAGTTGCCAAGGAAATGCAGGATCATTTGGCAGTATGTGAAGCTCAGGAACATGGTGGCAAAAGATTGAGAAGACAGTTGCCAAATTCATACTGCGCTTCTAAATGAAAATGTGAGAAGGAATGAAGTTTCAATACAGCAGCTTCGTGATTCTCTTTTTGGTGCCAGTACGTGGAAAAAAAAGAAAAAAGAGAGGGCCTTATAAGGGGCTTATATAAAGCGTGTACTGAAGTAGACTTATTTAAGTTAGGCCTTATAAGTAACGACAAGAAATTGATCTTGCAGTATTTTCCTTTTATGGCATGGGATTATTTTCATAAAATAATTTGAAGAGAGAGATATGTTAAAATTAGGGCTATTACCCGGGTCGAAAAATAGCGACCCGGGTCAAACCCGGATAATGAAATGTTGACCCGGATCATGACCCGAGTCAGCAGATCAGGTGAATAAATTTAAAGTTTATTACCGTGTAACGAACCCATGTAGCAGTCCTTAAATAAAGTTCGAATTCGTAATAGCCCTTACATAAAATGCCCTTAAATAAAGATCGAATTAGTAACGGCAATGTGAATTGCCAAGACTTGAACGCCCACATTTCATTGTTATTACTTGTTAAAAACAAGAAAAGATGATTATGAATCTTGTTTTACGTCTAATGTAGCAATATAATCGTTTATCCAATTTTATGCGTTTTGAGGAAAAAAAACTTTAAGACATCCTTCATTTCAGGTATTATAATCGGCCGACGAATTTTTTACAAACGATTGCCTTCGCTTATAAATTTATTATTTAAAAGAAAGATCTTTTTCATTAGATTACTACTAAAATTTGGATAGAATCCAATCATTAACACCAACTACTATAAGTTGGGCACAAATTTCTTATAAAACCTTGTTTCAATACGCATAAAGTAAGAACTATAATAATTAATATCAAAAATAAATGTTAAGGAAAATATTTAGCAATTTTTTTTAAATATATTTATATTTATATACAATTAGAAATAAAGGATATCGTTCACCAAGATCTTGTAGGTTCGTATTACGTCTTGTAATTTGATTAAACATATAGTAAATAAATAGTAATAATAGTTTTAATTCATTAATAAGAAATAAATTAGCAAAAAATTAAATAATGAGTGACGAATATTTTGATGAAATGGCATTAGAGTGTGAAGATACTAACATGGAAGGGTCAGAATTAAGTAGTACGGAGAGTTTAGATAGTAATGAAGTTTCACCATGGCCTTCCACATCATTACAATCTGGCAAGCACGATTTGGTTAAAAGACAAAAAAAAAAAATTGAAAGACCAGGTGGTAGCCCCGTTAAACTTTTTTTTAAAACAGAGTTAATTGGTAATGCAGAGTTCTGGGTTTGTCGCCACAAAGTTTGTAAAGTAAAATACCAGAAGGATAGATCTACTTCGAATTTGTGGAGACATATGAGAAGTATACATCATATTTCGAGGGCTATGATAGAAAGTGGTAGGGTAAAAATCGTAACAAAAGATAATGACAAATGTGAATTTTCCGTAATGGCTGAATCCTCGCAATCAACAATAGTACAAGTGTTTAATAAAATAAAGAAATATCCATTTAATCATCCCAAACAAAAGAAACTTGATAGTAATACTACTGCATTTATTGTTGAGGATCTTCAGCCATTTTCGGTTCTTCAATCACAGGCATTCAAAAGAATAATAGAGGGACTTGATGTCCAAGCCAATGTACTTAGTATAGACCGCTTAAAAGAACTTCTTATCAATAGTGAAGATAAAATTTTAAAGAATGTTCGCGAGTATGCAATTAGTGATGCTGAAATTAGTAGTGTCTCGTTTACTACGGATATGTGGACTTCAGATAATGATGATCCATATATTGGACTTACACTTCATTGGATAAATGATAATTTTCAAATAAAGGAAATAATTGGTAACATTTCATACCTTCCTTATCCACATACTGCTGAATGTCTTCTAAATAAAATAGTCGAAATTTTAAACTTAAAAATAAAACTATTTGTGGTACAGTTGATAATGGGTCAAATATTAAATCATGTTTAGAGAAATTGGGGCGAAGATATAGCATGTATAAAGTTTTTTGTTTTGGACATACTTTGCAACTTGCGATTAACGATGCATTAAAAGAGTGTCCCGAGATAACAAATTTAATAAAAAAGTGTAAGGATCTAGTATCACATTTTAGTGGAAGTCCGAAACAAAAGCAATTTCTTTAAGAAGCACAAATGGAAATGGAAGATTGGGATAAATTTCTTTCTGTAATTAGTGACGTTTCTACGAGGTGGAATTCGACATTCTATCTATTAAAGAGGTTAACTATTCTCAAACCTGTAATGTATAAGTATAAGCTACTTTTAGCTGAAGCTAATGACAGTAACTCAATAAAAAATTATGAAGAAAAAGAATTATTGTCAGACGATTGGGATAAAGTAACCGAATTAGTTAAATTATTACATTCTTATGAAATAATTTCTAAAAAATTATCCGGTTCGCAATATCCAACGCTTTCACAAGCGTGGTTTGCAATTAACTTTATTAAAGTGAAGCTCGATTGTGCTACAACAAGTGATATTAATGTTCAAAAGTTTAGAGACTCTCTTTATAAATCAATCCAGGCATAATTTTTTCTATTTTTATTTTTATTTTTTATTTTCTTTTTATATTTATTTTTACCTTTTTTTTTCTTAGTCACGATTTTCGGAACCATCAAAACCAATTCGGCTTGCTGCATTTTTTGACCCACGAACCAAAGATATGTCAATATTCACTAAGGATGAAAGAAGCCATACTATTTCAGAAGCACGTGCTGAATTTGAATTAATTCTTAACTCTCGTGAATTAGATACTTTATCAGATACAGAAAGTCAAGTAGATTTGACATTAACTAGTGATCAAATAAATGATGATGATATTTTCGCTCTCCCAACAGATGCTAGTTATCAAGAACAATCAAGTCAACAGGATAGTGTCAACCGTGAGTTTAATTCATACCTTTTATTACCAAAGGCATCAAGTGAAACAGACATACTTCAGTGGTGGGCATTAAGAAAAAATGACTACCCGACACTTGCAAAGCTTGCTCGCAAGTACTTAGCCATTCCGGCAACATCAGTGCCATCCGAACGCCTCTTCTCATCTGCAGGTCTTACCATTACTGACAATTGTACATGTCTCAATCCTCAATTTGTTGGGACAATTCTGTTTCTTAAGGCAGCCTTGAAACTTTGGCCAGTTTCCTACGTTTTTGAATAGGTAATATAAAAAATTTTTTTTGAGTTAAAAACCTTGAACCAATTAATCATTAGTTTAAGTATATTACAGTATTAAAAATTGAATCAAATGCTGAAGTTGTACAAGAAAGTAAAGAAGTAACTTATTGTAAAACAGAAATCGCCCAGAGGTTTAAAATTACCCAGAAGTTTAAATAAAATCGCCTTAAGGTTTAAAAAATCTAACCTAATATGTATTAACCAAAAACAATAAGGTTATATTAAGATGTAGAAATTTTGAAAAAGGGTTTTTGTTAAGCGAAAAAAAAAGAAGTGTGATTGAATCAGTGATTTATCAGATATTTTATATCTGAAATTCTCTTATTCAAAGAACAATAAATAACGAATGAATATTTTTATATAGGTAACGATAGCAATGTCGGATAAATATGTAAATCGTTTGTTTTTTAATTTAAATATTAATAAAGTATGTAAAAGTATACAAATCGATATTAATACGTATAAATTGACCGATTCGGTTAAAATTTATTAATTTGGGCTCTGACCCGTTTGACCCGGGTTAGATCAAAATTTGACCCGTGACCCGTCGGGTTGGGTGACCCGTACGGGTCATCCGACCCGGGTAAGAGCCCTAGTTAAAATAGTAGAATGAGATCAAAAAGAAGGAATCCAGTGGACGCACAAAAGAAACTAGCAGTGAAAGAAGGCTCCTTTTTCAAGAAGTATCGTTGAAAGGAAGAGGCAAAAGAGGGACCCTAATTCAAGACAGGCAGAAAACTCTACTAACGAAAATGAAAGAAATATCGAAGAATTAAAAAGAAGAAGGATAGAGCAGAAGCAAGATTCTTATAATTTGTAAATATCGGCAATAGGTGATAGAATATTATTTGATGGAAAGCCATTTTGGTGTGGCACTTAGGCTGGTTTAACACAGCCCCTAGTTTCTGAATAATCTTAAGCTAGTGCAGTAGGTTGCACCTGGGTGCCTTAGGGTAGGAGGGTGATGTTAGGCTTGCAAATTAGGAGTAAACAAGTATATTAATTTAGTTATATACTTAGTATCTTAATAAAGTACTGTCGAAACTGCCAAAGTAAAAAAAAAAAAAAAAATGCAAACTGACTTATCAAAATAGCAAGTAAGTTCTATGTTAGATCTCATGATAATTCTAATTCAACTAACTAAACCTTAGTCATATGCAGTAATATGGTCACTAGAATAGCAAGTAACAAAATTTTATAGTAACTCCAAATAGAAATTAAAGTTTTTATTAGTAATACGGGTCGATAAAAAAATCGCGGGCTGAGGCCGATCCAAAAAAAACTCGGGCCGGTTAATCAGGCCGACCTTTTGCTAGTGTAATTTTTTCTAATCAGAATCAGTTAACATTTATCTATATTAAGCCATCAGGTAGTTTTTTTATCGAATTCTAGTGATATTAAATGATTTAAGTGAAAGATCGCAGATAAAGGGTATAAAATGATCGACATTTTATAATAAATCACAGCGGAATTTAATAGTAAATTTCTATAGTGTGCGAATGGGGCTTGCTTACATATAAAAGTAATTTTTTTATTAAGTAACTCTTTCTTATTACTTAATTGAAAGTTGTAGAGCAAATTCTTGTTATTCTAATGGTAGTAAAATCATCAAAAATCGGTTTGATAGATCATAAGATACAAGTATTTTTTAATTGTTTACTATAGAGTTTTTTCTTATGAATTGAAGCACATGATGTTCCACTTACTATATAAGGTAATAGTCACATCCCCGCCGATTTTTACTATGAAATTTGTTCTCTTTAACTGCGGACTACTAATTAATTTTTATTCTCTGTGTCCTTAAGAAAAAGTCCAGCATGTTAGTATTTCATGTTGATTGATTGTCTATGTCTCCGAACATTTTTATACTTAGATTATATTTACTATTTGCAGTTTATCACCTAAATAAGCCAATTTTCTTACATTATTATGAATGGCTAGCTGATTTTTATTTAATTCCTGGCCTGAAATATACTTTAGAAGATAATTGATTCTAACACTTCTCTTACCAACCAGCCCGGCCCACAAAGGTGCGGGCTGAGGGTCGACCCACCCATCAACCCAGCCGTTGGGCCGGAGTCGACCCGTATCACTAGTTTTTATAGTAATTTATTATAGAAATTATAATTCTGATGCAAATTTATTCTATATATGTAACTGGGTTAGTGCATAAATTCTGTAAAAAATATTTTGCAATACTGTAATTAATAATTAAAATTCTAATACAAACTAAACTATAACTATATACTATAGCTACCAAAGAGTGAATATTGTAACAGAATTGTTTACAATAACTCATAAAAAATTATAATAAACTGCGTCTGTGACCAGAATAGCAAGCTCAGTAACAGAATTAAGCAACTCATGATAGAAATCATAATTGAAATTACAATGCAAACTTATTCAGCTACATACTTTACAGCAGTCACCAGAATAGTAAGTTCTGTAACAGATTTTTTAAGTATTTTATAATAGAAATTATGATAATTTCAAATGCAAACTAATTTAACCCAAAACACATTGTTGTTACTAGAATAGCAAGTTAGTTATAAAAGAATTTTGACTGTAATTCATGATAGAAGTTATGATAATTCAAAAGTAAATTGTATTATAATATATTATTAATGATTGATTTGCTTACAAAAATGCTCAAAATAAATTTAGCACTATGAGTATGATGTCTAGATGATTACGATATATAATTTAGAAACTATACCTTTGGAACTATAATATTTTTTAAAATTTTAAATTTTTAAATCATGTATAATAAAGTAATTTAACAGTTGATAAAATAATTCAGAAGTTAGACGAAGACATGTTAAGGCATTTTGATTTAACCAAAATAATTTACTAAATTAAACTTAATAATACAACGCTCATTTCAAAAAGATTAAATTTATATTATTTATTCTTTCAAAGACAGACATGCAATACCAGTAGCTGATTATTGACATAAAACAATGAAATTGTGAAATTGTGAACTTTGAGAGGTTAAAATAATATTAAAGTCTAAGGTTATTAATTTAGAATTACTTATGTCAATTAAAATTTATTTATATAGTCTTTTAAAAAATCAATCATTTATCCATTTTTCATCCTTTTTGGTTTTTTTTTATTTGTATATTAGTATTTTATTAAGATCGTTAATATTAGAATGATGATTTGACCTTGAGTATTAGATTTAGAGTAATTTATTCATTAGTGCTAATTTGATTTTATGCGGTCTCAATAAATACGTATATTTAATCATTAATCAATAATATTTTTGTAAATTAAAATAGTTATCATGAATGAAATCATGATAATTCTAATGCAATCTAATCAACCTTAGACACATATTGTGTGTACAACAATAGCTATTAAGTTCTGTAATAGAAGTTTTTTTACATGTAACTCATTAATATGATCAAAAAAAAAACTAAATAAGATGGGTGGCATGAATGCGCCACCCATCGCACTAGTAATTAAATATTTTAATTATTATGCATCTCTTCTTAATTATCATAATAAAAATGTAAATGGGTTCAAAAGGATGAACACAAATCATTTGAAAGTGGCATCAAATGCTCAGACCTTTTGCGCTACTGGCTTTAAGTCTTAATTATTAGAAGTAGGATTACACATAAGCCATTGTTAAGCTGGATATTTCGAGCCCAGGTCTATCCAAACAAAATAGCAAAATCCAGCCAATATTTGTTGGATAAATCTTCATGCCAAGAATTATGATGACGATTTCTATATTTTTGGCGAATTTTTGTTCTGGTTTTGAGTCAAATTTTCACATTGATCTGAATTTTTAAGAGCGGATCAGTACAAAAGTTCATATTAGTACAGATGCTTCATGAATATCCCACCCAATATGAAAACCAATTTTAGGATTAGCATATGATAATTTTTATGGTGAAAATCCAAATAATAGTTAAATTTTTGCCGATTTTAATAAAAAAATCATATATATTGGCTGTATAGCAGTCAGAAGTCTATTGTACTTTCTCAGTAAATTAGTTGAGTTTGTGTGGCTTAGTGCTGGCTGGTTGTTCTCTGCCTGCATAGCCATTAATATGAACATGTGATATTGATATTCTGCAGATAAATGACAAGTTTCCTTCAGGAGGGAGGGTTGAGTCACAAATTTGTTCTATCGCAGCTGAGTTAATGTAAGTCTTTGACTGCATTTCCTATGGTTTATCTTCCTTCTCATTGCCACATTTATTAAGGCCATTTGAAGTTAATTTTTTTTAGTTAACATCACTTTCCAGGACTCTCAGAAGATGGGAAGGGGAGCAAATGAATAACATTTAAAATGAGCAAATCAACATTGCACTCCTCCAACTCTTAGTTTATTAATTGAAAAAACTTAGTTTTCTAACCAATGAGAAGATGTTCATTATGCATTAATAAGAATTAAAGATAATGAAAATTATGGTGATGACATTTTTGTGAAGCTCAAAAATTTATTAATGGCATAAAATTTATTTCATTATTTTTTTTTTATTTATCAAGCTAGTAATAAATGATATTTTTAGTTTATTCTCATTATGTATTTTTAAATTAATTTTCCTTTTTTGCCGAAAACCCATTTGAATGTATGCATTTGCCCCACAAACAAACGAAATTGCAATGATAGAGAAAAATAGGATGGGGAAAAAAACCTAGTGGTTGAAATGAAACAGCACGTAACATACTAAATGTAGTAGTATACTTATCTTTCAATGGTGCCTACTTAGGGTCAAAAATCATAAACAGTAAAATTATCATTTTTATACAAAAATGAAGTTTTTATCGTGCACCTGAAGAATTAAATTAAATGCATTCGTTGGATCATTAACCTTTTATTAATAAATGTTTGCCTTACTACAGTCTTTTGGAAATAATATTCAACGTATAAATACTCAACAATCAATTAAAATCATTTTACTTTATATAATTATGGAGATACTTGATAATAATATTGATCAAATTTTGGTATAACAAAAATTGACATTAGCTCTCAATTTATGCCTAAAAGAATCAGTAAACCAACGGTTATTGAAATATTTATCGAGTGATGTATAGTTTGAGGTCACTAATTTTATTGATGAACTAAAGGATTATGATGATTTATTTGTACCTATGAATGTTGATTGCGAAAAGGCGAATAAAGCCTGGAACAACGTTATCAATTTATTGGGTGAAAAATCTTTTTTATCAAGGCATCAATTAATTGAATTTATGATACTTGCTATACATGAAGTTGGTTTCCTCAATACAAATGAGACTACCTATTTACTTGATCGATTACAAAATTCTGAAGACAACTTGTTAGCCAAAAGGTTCAATATACATAATGTAGATTTTATTTATATGATTTACTTGTAAAAATTAAGACTTGTATTAGAAGTGAAAATTTTTTTATAGACGGGAACAGAATACTATAGTCAAAATGTTTTCTAAAGAAACATTTTCAACGGATCAGCAAGTTCTGGAATTTTTTAACCAATTTACAAGTGGGATTACTAATTTCAATTTTTTCGAGAATAGATTTTTTCTTGCAAGGCTTCAGCTTTTATTTACTTTATGCTCAATAAGGCAATCACAAGCACTGCAGGAAGCATTTTCAGATCAACCGATTTATGTTAAAAATATTGATAAAGAAAAAATAAATTCCTGATGGAAGTTTTTTTGTACAATGTTTTCTAAAAGGATTTTTTTATCTATTCAACAAGTTTTTGGGGTTTTTTAACCAATTTATGAATGGAATTGTTGATCTTAATGAATCTGAAAATGCCCTTTTTCATGCAAAGCTTAGGTTTGCAAGTATTATATGTGTAAACTTTCAATCATTTACATCTCATCAAGAAATAATATTTTTAAGTGAGCAAATTTATAATGATAAAGTATTAAGAGAGGAAGAAAAGGTGTATTTGCATAATTATCTTCAAATTGATTATAAAAATGATTTTAAAGATTCAGCTTTTAAAAGAGCTAATAACAATTTTCTGAGATTACTATGGAATGTAGGCACTCTAATTAAATGGAACGCTGATGAAAAATCTTCTTTTTTAAATGTGGATTCAAATGGACTTGGAGTATATTTTATAGGTGAGAAAATACACTAATACTATATGTATTTTATGAGCGTTTAAAAGGCACTCGAAGTTTTTACCTAGGTAATTCTACAAACTAATAAAAAAAATATACCTTGCAACGTTTTTTCAAAATAAAAGGTCATGGCATTAATAATGACAATGTAATTTGTATGAATAATCCTATTCCATTAGAATGTAAATTGTTTTACTTTGAAATTAGCGTTATAAATAGTGAAGAAAATGGGTATGATATAAACCGTTAGCAACTTTAAATAAGTTTCGTTTTCTTACATTTTCTTAAATCTTTTGAAGAATTATTGCAATTGGATTTGCAAAAAATCAGCCGAATTAAATAAGTTACCCGGTAATAATATATTCTAATTTTTGTTTGCCGTAAAAATACATTTATTCAATACTTTATTTTCAATACTTTATTATTTAGGATGTGATAGGAATTCGTGGGGATATCATAGCGATGATGGTTGTTTATTTGATTGTTCAGAAATTGAAGAGCCATACGGACCTGAGTTCAAATCAGGAGATATTATCAGATGTTTTTTAAATTTTAGAAATAGCACTGTGTTCTATACTAAAAATGGAGTAAATTTGGGTAATTATTGTAAAGGAACATAATGAAATGATGGGTTCTATTTAACCTCCTAAACCCAATTATATTTGTTTATTATAAGCCTACCCCTAAATCCTAACCCTAACCTTAAAAATGCTAAAAAAAATGCTCCCCAAAAATTTGTATTATTTGGTGGCTTGTCTATTTCAAATTATCTCACATTTCATTTTAATCTGATCTCATTTTAATCTGTCACTATTATTATTTAATTGTGTGATAAAAGTTAATGCTTTTCATTATTTCTTAGGAATTGCGTTTCGAGATTTAGAAAATTCGGTAGAAGATCCTTATTATCCTTGTATTGGAGTAAGTTCAAAAGGCAGGTCTATATCTATTGAGGCAAATTTTGGAAATAAAAAGTTTAAATATACAGCAATAGCTGATAATGATATTGATGATGATCGAGTAAAAGAAGAATGGATTAAAGCTTTTAAACGATGCGATAATAAAGACGTTATTGAGAATTTTGTAGAGACGTTAAATTCATTCGAAATTAACCCAAATGATAAGTTAAGATATAGTGCAAAAGCTAATTTTGTTATGGGAAAATATGAAGAAGCACTTGCAAATTTAAAAGATTTGCTTGAAATTGAGCATAACAATGCATTCGCATTGAGATATCGCGGAGAAACTTATTTTATATTGAATGAATATGAGAAATCAAACGTGGATTTAACAAAATTATTAGAAGTAAGCAAAGATGATGAATGGGCATCAAAAGCAAAGAAAGAATTTAAAAGGCGAAAAAAAAACCTTTTTAGAGGCAAATATACGACGAGACTTCTTAATAGAAGCACAAACAGACTTTATATTTATGAAAGCGTTCTTCACGGCAGAATTACGCTTATTAGAAAAAGAAGAGAATTTAGAAGAAGAAGACGAATATACTTCAGAAAAAGAATTAGCTGAATCTATTGGTGAAAGTCTTGCAAAATTAGAAGCTGCAAAAGCAAAGACAGTAAATACGTTAGATATATTATGAGTATTAAAAGGTTTAGCAGAAGGAATGAAGAATGGATTATTCTTCATGTCAGAATTAGAAGGAAAGAAATTAAACAATGAGGTCCGGGGAAATTTTGTCATAGCACTCGCGCTAACAAAAGAGAAAAAGAATATACACTTAGAATTATTAAAAAACGAAAAAAAATTCGAAATAGAAATGGGAGTAACGGACGTGTGTATGCATACAGATATAATATTTTTATTTGCAAACTTTATAAAAGAATTACGAGCATCAGAAAATGCAAAGGAAAAAAAAGATATTGCAGAAGAATATGCTACAAAACGAGAATTAGTGTCGTTAGTAAAAGAAGCAGAAAAAGAAAAACCCACATTATACAAAGATGATATACTTGAAGTGTTAAAACATTTAGGAAACCAATCAATGGTAGAATTTATATTTGAAAAAGAGGGAAAAATATGAAAAAAGAGCACTTGGGGAAATTAATCTATCTTATAGAAAAATGGGATGAATGTAGGGTATGGGGAAAATATGGGAGATGTGAAAATTGTAAACAGGGTAACACATTTTATATCTGGTGTCAGAAGTGTGATTCCGATATAGCCGTTAATAATGGATGTTCAAGTGGAGATAAAGACATTGATAACTGCATTAAAGAATTTCAGCGCAAAGCTACATTGCATGATGAGGTGATTGAATGGATTCCATTCAATAAACTATGTAATATTAAAAAAAATTGGCGATGGGGGTTATGGAAAAGTGTTTTCAGCAACATGGGTGGATGGTGTACGGGTAATTGAACCCGATATCTTTTTGAATCATGTCTTTGAAATGTCACGTAAAGAATCTACAATTGCACTCAAAACCTTGCCTAATCCTAAACGAAGTTAAATTTGTTGTTTATTATCAATTAAAACAATTAATTAAGGTATATTAATATAAGTTTATATAATAAGTTCAAACATCATATGAAATGTAGATTAATGGGTAGTGAATTAGGAATATATGGATTAACTAAATGTACAGAAAATAATTTGCCACCTGAACTTAATGCTGGTGATTATCTGATGGTGCTTCAATTTTCTGATAAAGGAAGTCTTGATAAGTTTTTAAAAGAGAAATTTGGAGAACTTACATGGAAAGATAAATTATTTCAACTTATTTGTATAGCAAATGATTTAGAAAAAATTCACAAAGCAGGATATATACATGGCGATTTTCATAGCGGAAATATTTTGACATAAAATTGGTGAAACTATATTTTCTTATATAGCAGATCTTGGATTATCTAAAGAAATTGAAGAACAAAATCAGGAGGGTAAAATTTTTGGGGTTATGCCATATATTGCACCTGAAGTTTTACTAGGCAAACCATATACACCAGCAGCTAATATATACGGACTAGGTGTTATTATGGCAGAAATGTCAACTGGGCAAAGACATTGTGATGGTCGTCTGTTCGATCATAGTCTGCGGTTGATATTTGCAGAGTATTACGACCAGAATTTGGTGATGGAACTCCAGATTGCTACGTTAAATTAGCCAAAAAATGCATGGACCTAGATCCACAAAAACGGCCTACGGCCTACAGCTAATAATATTGCCTTAAATCTTTATAATCAATGGTGTCATATTAAAGGTTATCATTCTAATGATAAACTTGGTATAGCAAAGAAATTCTTGGATGCCGATAAAATTATCAAAACATTACTGATTAGCACACCAAAGCATCCGAAGAAAATGTACACAAGTAAAATTATTGACACTGAAGAAATAATTGTTCAAGGTATTTATATTTCTAAAAATATTTCTGCATTACTATATTTGTAATAAATAGTTTTTTTTATATATTAGTTTCTAAAGAACCTGAACTTCCAATTTAAATTCGTAAGAAACAATCTGCAACGATAAAATTTTATCTGAAATATAGTAGAAATTTGAACTCAGCCAAATGATCGAAATTTAAAGCATTCTACACAGAAAAAAGTTAGAAAAAAGTCAGCCAAAAAAAGGGTTAATTTGTCAAGACTTAGTCTTATTAATTTAAAATTAATTTTGAAAACAAATATATAAATATATAAGGGAGACAGGGGTATTATGGACATGTTAAAGTTTCTACTAATAAAACTTTTTAATTATCAAATAGATTTTTATACAATTTTTATTATTTGAACTAATGCTTAATAAAGATAAATTACCATAAAAAAATCTTTATATCATATATTGTTTTATATTGTTTTAAATATAAATAATTAGTACACAAAATAGAATATAAAAACTAAATTTTAGAAGAAAGGAAGGTATTGTGGACACATGAATAAAATTTGATCTACTGGTACGTTTTGGATGATTTTACCACCAAAATGACCGTCTCTGTGAGACGATTCTAACAAGCACAAAATCGTTAAAATCCAATCACATGATCCCAAGATCGTTAATTTGCAGATTTTAAAATAAATAAAAAATTTATATTTTGCATAAATAACGATATCTTGTGATCTAGTAATCAGAATTGGATGATTTTTATACCATTCGATTCGTCTCTCTGAGACGAATCGAATGGTATAAAAATCATCCAATTTTGATCACTAGATCATAAGATACCCGCCATGTCCACAATACCACCGCCTCAGAGAATTTACAGTAACTAGATATTTCTTTGCAATAAAGAATTATTCCACAAATTCAACAAATATCAGTAAAATTAAAGTAATTTGTTATTTGACAAAAACAATAAGCAATCTTTTTTTTTTGTTAGAATTTCGTATGAACAACGATAATATTGCATAATTTTGCATAAAACAATATTTAATAAATTATAATTTGTAAAAATAAATCTTTACTAGTATAGACTTTCGTATTGAAATTCCAATTTCTAAGTGAAGTTGTTTTTACAATTATTTTAAATGAATTAACAAATTTGAGACAAGAGTTTTCTTGTTACAAATGAGTTAATTTATTAGTTATTCTTGAAGAATAATATAATAATTACTTATTTTTTTCAAAATATAAATACCTAATCTTTTCAATTCTAATTATCAGGTCGAATTATGGAACCAGAAAGTGTAAGTTGGGATGATTCTAGACTTACAACTGCGATTAAAGAATACAGCCAAGGAGAATATAATTTAGCTTTTAAAACTTTTAAAAGTCTAGCTAGTGAAGATTATGTGAATTCGGATAATAAAAGCGAAATTAAAATTTATGGTCAGGATACATTTTATTTAGCGCTTTGTTATATACATGGGCATGGTGTAAAACAAAATAAATCCTATGCTTTAAGCATCTCAAATCATTTATACGAAAAAAAAGTATGAAGATGCTTGGAATATTTATCGAGAACTAACTAAAGATGACGAGACAAAATTGAAAGCATTAATTAATATGGCAAATTGCTATCAAAATTACAATGGACCTGTTCAAAATGAAGACCTTTTTAAAGTTGCATTAGAACTTTACAATATAAAAAAATATAACGAGGCATTTAATATTTTTTCGAAGCTTACTTCTAGTAAAAACAATGAGTTTAAATTTCTTGCCACATGTTTTAAAGCATCTTACCATATTTCTGGATATAATAATATCATATCAACACTAAATTAATAAGTTAATTTACCAACAAGAAATAAATAAAATTTTCAGAAGGAATGCTGTTCAGTTGCATTCGCCAGCAAATTTATTGTACTATAACTTAAATAAAATAAATGATCCATGTATTTATTTTAATACGAGCATCAATTGTTATTTTCTTTATCGTTAAATTGTGGTTATTTATTTCATTTTGTTCAAACTATGTATTAGTATATTTCTAAATATTTGCAAATTCTTGACCAAATCAATAATCCCACCAATTGTGCCTGGTTTATAAGTAATTGAAATATTAAATAGCCTTTTCAACTGAAAAAAAGGTTCAAATTTCTGATTCAAAATAAAAAGTTCTAAGCTTGTTCTTAAAGAATAAGGTTATTGTTACAAGTGACAAAAAAAGTTAGAAACAGACCATGAGCATTAATTAAAAATGTGTTAATTTCTTTAAAAATCTTTAATTCTGGGTTTCAGGTGAATAATTAGGATGACAAAATTTAGATATCATATATTGCATCTCAAAATAGCGCGCACCCATAGTAAGTAGTGATTCGGGCGAAATTAGTTTCCAAATCCAAATATTTCGCTCAAAAGAATTTTAATTTCGCCCTATAAATCCGAAACCCTCTGAAATTAGTTTCGCCCAATTTGATCTGCAAATGATTTGCAAATTCCGAAACACTAATAGTAAGTGATATTTATTTATAGTAAACAAGGTTAAAAATGTAATGCTAAGGGAGCTTTTTATATAATTGTATTGATTAGTAAGAAATGATTAAGTTGCAAATATAATATCAAATAATCAAGAAGTTTGAATTATTTTTTTATATATTACAAGTGTAAGTGGAGGCACTGCTAGCACCCCTTTAGTGATCATATTTATGATTTCAAAATAGTTATATGTTTAACTGGCTTAGTAATGCTGAAGGTTTGATATAAATTAGAGAGCTCTAATAAAGTTTTTAAGAAGAGATCAAAGGATTTCTCAGGTATGATATCTATATGCTACAAAGAATGATTTTAACAGAATGTTTTTGAATATTTTATTGGTTCATTTACTAAAAAGAGTGATAATACAATATAAATAGTTGGAAGTTAGTTTGTATTGATATTGTTATAATTTTTATAATAAGCTATAGTAAATATTCTTTTATAGAACTTATTTGCTATTCCAATAACTGCAGTATATGGTTAAGGGCATATGAGTTTGCATTAGAATTTTCATGATTTCTACTATGATATATAAAAAATTCTGTTACAGAACCTACTCACTATTCTGGTGACTACAAATAATTAAGATTAAATTGTAATAGAATTGTTTTTTATGTAGTTTAGTTTAAATTAGTTTGCATTAGAGTTATTGTAATTTCTATCATGAGTTACTATAAGAATTTTGTTACAAAGCTTGCAATTTTGGTGACTATAGTATATGGTTAAGTTTGTTTGTACTGAAATTATTATATTAGAATTATTGTAATTCTACTATAAGATACTGTATTATAAAACTTGTTATTTTGGCACTACAAAATTGGTTAGGTTGAGGAGGACCCCGGACATATAGTACAGAGGTCATACGTTATGCAATTCAGCAAAACCCCCGAAATTTGAGAAGCAAAAAACAGTTTTTGGCAATTATCTTGGCATCCAGTGGTCCAATTTGAATAAACATTTTTTTAAAATGAAGCTCTCAGTGAGGCGCATCTAACAAAAAAAGTTCATTCAATTCTGATCACTGGATCAGAAGTTATTTAAGTAAATAGATTTTGACGTTTTCAGCAAATTAGGTCAAAATTGGCCAAAATCCAGTTATGACCTATATGAGAGATGTCCGGGGTCCTGGTTGAGGTAGTTTGCACCTAAAATCATCTTAATTTTATGTGATTAAGAATAGTAAGCTTGTATTAAAATTTTAATTTTTATCATTACTGTTATAGCACTTGCATTCTAGTTTGTATTGATTTTATCATCAAAAGTTACTATTCCATTTGATTGTTTACATGATATACCAATTAATAATTTTTTGTAACAAGAAATCTATATAAAGCCCTTTTAAATTTCTGAATATTTCTAAATTTCCTGAATACTTATTTCTGATTTCTCAGTTATCTCTTAAACCATTTGATATTCAAGGCAAATTTGCTCTGAATTTTACTATAAAAATATCTGTATCTATTTTTTTAAAATTAATATATTTAAATAAAAATTTTTTTGATAAAATTTGGAAGTAAAGATTATATTTTTTAAAATTTATATTAAAATTTTAGAACAAAAAATTTAACTTGCTTATAAGCCAAAAATATATAAATTTTAAAAAATTTTAACCAAAAAAATAATTATTCTATGATCATAATATATGAGCTGCATTGGGCAAACCTTACTTACTATTCTTGTAACTATGAAAAGTACTTAGGGTGTGTTAGTTTGCATTGAAATTAACATGATTTATTCATAAGTCACTAAAAAATTATGTTACAAAACTTGCTTGCTATTCTGATTAAGTGAGTTTATATTAGCATTATTATGACTTTTATTTATTGTTGGTTATTGTAAACAAAATTCCATTACAGAATTTACTTATTATTCCAGTGACCTTAATTTTAGTTAATATTGGGTTAGTTTGTACTAGGACCCCAGACATCTCTCATATAGGTCATAACTGGATTTTGGCCAATTTTGACCTAATTTGCTAAAAACGTCAAAATCTATTTACCTAAATAACTTCCGATCCAGTAATCAGAATTGAATGAACTTTTTTTTGTTAGATGCGCCTCACTGAGAGCTTCATTTTAAAAAAATTTCATTCAAATTGGACCACTGGATGCCAATATAATTGCCAAAAACTGTTTTTTGCTTCTCAAATTTCGGGGGGGTTTTGCTGAATTGCGTAATGTATGACCTCTGTACTATATGTCCGGGTTCTTTTGTACTAAAATTACCATTATTTCTATTGAGTTATTGTAAATAATTCTTTTACAGAACTTGCAATTCCAGAGATCACAATATGTGGTTAATTTGTATTGGAATTATCATATACTCTACTTTAAATAATTTTATTACAGAAGCTACTCACTATTTCAGTATAAGGTAAATTAGTTTGCATTGGAATTGTTATAATTTTATCATGAATTAAAAATTCTGTTACAGAACTTACTCGCTATTCTGGTGACTACAATATTGGTTAAGGTAAATTAATTTGCACATAAATTACTAAAAGAATTCTGTTATAGGACTTACTGCTATTCTGATTAAGATGAATCTACATTGGAATCATCATTTTTTTATTATGAGTTTTTAAACAAAATTCTGTTGCAGAACTTATTATTCTAATGAATATAATATGTAGTTAAGCTTGAGTTAGTTTGCATTAAAATTGTCATGATTCCTTTTCAGTGATTTCTATTGTTAGTACTATAAAAGTTCTGTTGCCAAATTTATTATTATTCTTTGAACACAAAGCATGAGATTCACCAATGCATTTTATTAATGTTATCTATAACTAAGTTAATAATATAAAAGATATGTAGAACGCATAACACACAATAGTTAATTGACTTCAATTTTATTATGTGGAAGACTGTGAATGTCATAGTCAAGACATAACTTTGGACGTCTTTATTTCACAATATACAGTACATTATTACTATAAAGTTTTGGAAGATAAAGTTTACATAGCAATGCATACATCTTATTATAGAATCAAAAGTCATCGAACTTAAAAATCTTATAAATACAACCCGAATACAATAAAAAAATTTTGGGGCATAATTAGAACGAATTGATAATCCACACGCACAATTCATATAGTGCACACTAGAATTATAAAATTTTTATATAAAAATTTTTTCTGTTTAGTTTAAAAGGGAATGTGGAGGATCACGAGTAAGAATCCAACCAATAAATAAAATGTCTAACGTTTGATAATACATGTCATTACCACTACATACTTAAGTGCCATGAAACGTGTCACAAATTATAATCAAAAATCAATTTACAGAATTGGCACAATGATAAATGACCACGTTTGAGATTTCGGTCAGTTCAAGAAATGAAAAATTGAACGCAGTAAACTCACGTGAGATGAATCATTGCCATTATTTGTCAAAATAAACAAAGCAAATTTGCAAATATTTACTTAAAAAAATACAAAGCCCTATATTTTTTTTCTATAAATACAACACGAATTCGATAAAAAATTTTTTGGGGAACAGTACCAGAACTGATACGTAACGCTCAAGCACTAGCAAAAGTACTATATAAAAATGTTGGAATAAACAATTTCCTTTTTGGATAAAATGGGCAACTTGACGGCTCATGAGGATACACCAAAGCATTAATCAACAAATCGAAATTTGTAAATTTAAACAAACTTAGAAATAACCAGAAATTACCCGAAAATAAATATCAAGTAAAATGTTAATGTCGTTAATTAATTAAAAAAATACATCGGAGCTGCTAAGTAAACCTTCCTTCAAGATTAACAAAAGTTGTCTAAAGAACAAATTTTGTTAAACTCGAAGGTTTACTTAGCACAAAATCCTGTTCTGATGTATTTTTTTATTTGTCTCAAAATAATGCTCATGGCTTACTCGAAATAACATGCGCAGTTATGCATTATTACGTGAAATATGGTAAAGAAAAAGCTACAAACTATAGTTTATTCAAAGCCAAAGTTAATCACATCTAGTGATGGGACTTAAAAATTAAAAATTCTTATTATTCTTCAAAAACAACATTATTTTTTTATTGTTGACCCAACTGTATTCCGTAAATTTCATCTAAACTTTTCTATTTTGTAATTTAATAAATAATAAATTTATATTTGAACCTAGTTTATTTTCCGACGGCCTCTAGTTGCAACGCGCCTAGCATCGCCACCAAAATCAGTTACGTGATCGCTTTTTAAATTTCAATTTGCACACATGAATAATAGAATCACGAGATCAAATATTTTTGGAGAATTTATTTAATTGTCGCTACAAGTTATACACTCAATTCAAAGGTATAGAATGCATTTACATCCAAATTCAAATTTTATTTAATACACGAAATTTTTTATGCTACTAATAAAAGATATTTTGTTATGTCCATTACAAGTTTTGGAAGCTTTTTGCTCGTTCAAAATTTTTAATGTAATCTACCGTTTTTTAAATAGGTTTAAAATTCGTTTCAATTCTTTGAAGCTATTTTTTTTTGTTTGGGAAGATTATTAGACTTTTCAAGACAATCAAACACCTAAAACATAAAATTAATAAACAAATTTATTTAAACATTGAAATATAATGAAAAAATTTTATACCTACAAAGAATTTTTTGTACTTAAAATTTCAGATTCGGATTTACTATCTTCATTACTCAGATTTTTCGTTGTCTATATTTTGGTTTTCTTAATTTACCAGATCGATCATTAAATTGACTTATGTGCAATTAATTAAGGTTGATATTTGAATATTTTCTCATGAAGTTTCTTTAGCTTAGAGGATATTGAGAATTGCATTGTACAGTAATAGTCACATGCCAAAATCAGACATTCTATGTGCCTATTGCGAGATTGTGACTAAAGCGAGCAAGAATTTATATATAGTATCCCATTAAAATAAAATTGTCATCTTATCTCGTGTGTCTGTTACATTTTTAATTTATCTATTAATAATTAGTCTCTCGATTATTTTTTAAAAATTGACTTTAGTTCTTTATGTACACTTTTCATTTTTCGGATTTAAAAAATTGCTTCCGTTCTTATACACACTTTGTATCTTTGAAATTAGATTAACTGAGATATGGATAACGAACGAATGATAGTAGAAGCTTGATTGTTCAGGACTAGCAAAATAGTTAGTAGCAAGATAGTTAGTAGCATAGTAGTATTTTTTATTTTTTATTTTTTTCTTTTCTCTTTTTATAATGCAATACTAACTTTTCATATAATAACAAATGTAGTAAGCATGATAGTTAGGGACATAGCAAGATAGTATTACGATAGTATATATTTTTTTTTATATACAACATTAACGTTTCTTTTTCTTTAGAACGAAACATAACATAATAACAAACGTAGTACAATAATAGAAGCATGATCGTTAGTAACACATTAATATTTTCTTTTTTCTTTTTTTTTTTTAATGTACAGTATTAACGTTTCTTTTTTCTTTAGAACAAACGGATGTAGCGCGATAACGAACGTACGATAGTAGAGGCATGATAGTTCGGGACATAGCAAGATAGTTAGTAGCACAGTAGTATTTTTTTAATACAGTATTAACATTTTGCAACGCAGCATAGTAGTAGAAGCATGATAGTTCGAGACATAGCAAGATAGTTAGTAAGACAGTAGTTAGTATGGCATGCATGATAGTTCGAGACATTAGTAACGATAGTATTTTTTTTCTTTTTTTTTGATACAGTACTAACATTTCACGTGATAATGAATGTAGCATGATAGTAAAAGCATAATAGTTCAGGACATGGCAAAATAGTTAGTACCACAGTAATGAGTATGGGGCGTACAAAATAGTATGGGGCGTAGCATAATAGTTAGTATGTGATTTAGCAAGATAGATAGATAGAATATATAGTGAAAAGGGCACCAGTGGCGCCCCCAAAACACTTGTATTTAGTAAAATAGAGGAATTGAGGTGACTATAGTGAGGTTGTACTAATGCGAATATGACTATTGCGGGTTATACTGTATTATCTGCCCAATATTCAGTTCACATCTCTAATTCTTACTTTTATTGCAATATATGGATATCTTAAAAGTCTTTAAGGAATCAAGCAACTACTAAATTAGTTTTATGTTAAAGATTATCTGGTTACAAAGATAAACTTTAGCTATTTTTGACTAGTTCCTACTTTCAGTATAATATGATATCTAGTGATTTGACAAATATTTGTTTACTATTACGGTTTTGATTCTTATGATTTCAAGATATTCAAAGTCTTTTGTATAATGATTATCTTATTAATATTGTTCTCCGGTACTAAATTAAAAAATTTGTAAAAATTTCAATCGAATTTTTAATTATATTACGAGTTCAAACGGGTAAAAAAAAAACTCCTCACAATTTCAATATATAAAAAATATGCAAAAAATAAATAGCTTGTTACTGGAAAGAAATTTGTAGTTATTCAAAATTGTAAAACAGGTTTACTTTAGAACCCACGTAATTAAATAAGCTACTTGTAACCTATATGAATTATTTATAGTTACACAGCATATTATGTTGGAGTATCCAAACATAGTATAAATTTTTTTATATTGATCTATAGTAACTTGCTATAAATTTTAAAATTACTAGGTGTGATCCGTCGCTTCGCTGACAGTCTATATTTAAATACAAAAATCTTAAAAATTAAATCTATTTTTTTTGAAGCCACATATCCACGTGATTTTTTAAATTTTTAGTTAAAAATTAGGAGATCAGGCTAATGCTAAAATCAGCATATAAGTAAATAGCGAAAGAACAAAGAAGTAATATTAAATAGAGAATTCTATTGACGACAAAATTTGTGCTTTGTTTTTTTGAATAAACTATACTTACGAACTGGTAATTTAATGTATAAGTGAAAGAACAAAGAAGTAATATTTATTAGAGAATTCTATTGATGATAAATGTGTACTTTATTTTTCGAATAAACTATATACTTACTTCCTGGTAATTTAACACGTAAGTGAAGAACAAAGAAGTAATATTTAATAGAGAATTCTATTTGATGATAAAATGTGTATTGTACTTTGTTTTTTGAATAAACTATATACTTTACGATCTGGTAATTTAATACGTAAGTGAAAGAACAAAGAAGTAATGTTTAATAGAGAATTCTATTGACGATAAAATGTTGGGGTGTCACACAGATTAATCAATCAGATCGATTTACTATGATAATTAATTTATTATAAAGTAAAGTGCAAGGTTCTAAAAGTATCACAAATATTGACCTTATTTTTCTAATTTTTTTTTAATTGAAAAGTGTTTGTTAGAACTGTTTCAAAGTGGCTATGTTTAAATTTTCACTAAAGTTTTAATTAAATTTTGATTATATTTTTGATTATTTTTTTCGTCCTAATTAATGAATTTTCAAGTATTCTATAAGACGAATGCTTAGAACCCACATACTGTATTAATAGAAAAAATAAAAACATAGCCTTATTATTTGGCTTTATATAAATAACTTGTAAAAATTTCCAGGTGATTTAACATCTAGATAATAAGTTGATACATTTTAAAATATCTAAAAGATCGATTCCGTATAAATTTAATAATATCTAATAGATTTAGGGTAAATCGTAATTAGTAATCTGCATAATAGAACAATAGTATAATGTAAAGACTATTAATCTGTAAGGATCAAACTTTAACTTATGATATTACTTGAATAAAAAACAATTGTACTTAATAAATAACTGAATTTAATCACGAAGATTTGGTTACAAATAGACTTAGCATAACATAAAAAATCTGCAATATAATATAGTTAGCTGATATAGTTTTGACAATTAGTCTGTGTGACACCCCAATAAAATGTGTACATTGTATTTATAATTACTATCTTGTAATTTACATGTAGATGAAAGAATAAAGAAGTAATATTTAATAGAAAATTCGATTGACAATAAAATATGTACATTGTTTTTTGAATAAACTATAATTACCATCTTGCAATTTAACATGTAAGTGAAAGAACAAAGAAGTAATATTCAATAGAGAACTATATTGATGATAAAATGTGCGTTTTTTGAATAAACTATATACTTACAAACTATATTTTAATACGTAAATGAAAGAACAAAGAAGTAACATTTAATAGAGAATTCTATTGATGATAAAATGTATACTTTGTTTTTGAATAAACTATATACTTATTCCCTGGTAATTTAACATGTAAATAAAAAAACAAAGAAGTAATATTTAACAGAGAATTCTATTTGACGATAAAATGTCGACAGTACGTTGTTTTTGAATAAACTATATACTTACAACCTGGTAATTTAACACATAAGTGAAAGAACAAAGAAGTAATGTTAATAGAGAATCGTAGTAAAAGTTTGTTAATGGCCCAAGATAGGTTTAGATAGAAAATTCTATTGACAATAAAATTGACGACCTGGTAATTTAACACACAAGTGAAAGAACAAAGTAATATTTGATAGAGAATTCTATTGACGATAAAATGTATGCTTTGTTTTTTTGAATAAACTATATACTTATGCTCTAGAAATTTAATTTAACACATAAGTGAAAGAACAAAGAAGTAATATTTAATTGATAATTTATTGATAAATAAACTATACTTCCCAAATTCTATTGGCAATAAAATGTGTGCTTTGTTTTTTGAATAAATTATATACTTACGACCTGGTAATTTAACACATAAGTGAAAGAACAAAGTAATATTTAACAGAGAATTCTATTAACAGTAAAATGTGTACAGTACTTTGTTTTTTGAATAAGCTATATACTTACGCCCTAGTAATTTAATTTAACACGTAAGTGAAGTAATATTTAATTGATAATTTTATTGATAAATAAATTATACTTACTTTCTAGTAGAGATATTTTAATACGTAGTTAAAGATTGTTAATGGCCAAGATAGGTTTAGACTACCGTTTCTATGTTCTTGCATTGTTTTTTTTTTAACTTCTTTGGGCTGATCTATATAAACAAAATTTCATGACTTGATTTATACAAAAACATATAGGGTACTTGCTTTTTTTTGATTTTCGTATAAAAAAATCTGATTGGTATTTATTTATAAATAGTATTCTAAACGTGATAATGCATAAATTGTGTAACCGTTAGTGTTTTTAAATATATAGATTAATATTACTAAAATTAATAAAAAAACGCTCTATTAGTTTAAAATAAGGTTTTGTTAAGTAATTGAGCAAATTTTTTAAGTTAGTTAATATGTAACTTACAGAGGAGAACAAATTAAAATTTGATGATTTTTTATAATTGTTTCATATGAGATTTTTTAAATTTCAAATTGTATCTCCTCTGTAAATTACATATTAACTGTTTTAAAACTTTACTCAATGCTTAGCAAAACCTATATTTTAAACTAATGGAGAGTTTTTTAAAAAAAATTTATTAGCCTTCATTCAGTTTGATGATTGCATTATAATTAATTAGATGACTTAAGTTTACATGCAATTATCCTTAAGGGTAGAGAGTATGTAGATCATTTCTATTAGTAAACAAGTGACAAAAAATATTTTTAATGCGAATTTAAAGGTTGCTACATATAAAAATTAATTTTTTACTATATAAATTGATTTTTTGTACTAAGTAAACTTGTTCTTAATAAAAAATTACACATCTCCTAAAAATTTTATTAAATTTGAATGGAATTTAATAAAGTTTTTATAGTATCAACTTTTGCGGGGGCGGGTCTATTCTGTGGGGGTGATCACAAATTGGCCAGTCAAATCACGTGTAAACAATAAGTAAAATAGGGTTGCGAAGATAAAAACAACGATATCTTATGTTCTACTGGGCCAATTTTAATGATTCGACCACAGTTAGAATCAGAAAAACCTCCCCTACAAGTTTATTTAAAAATTTAATATAGTTACTTAATTAAAATTTTCTTTATTATTAAAAATAAAATTTTTAGCAACTCGTTTATTAATAGAAATGATCTACATACCCTCTACCCTTAATTCAATTTGAATAAAAGATATAAGAAAAAAGTAATGATTGTAACCAGAACAATAAAAAGAGATTATCAACTTCTAACATAAAATTTCAGCTAACAAATTCTACACGAAACTAAAAAATGGATCTCTGGAACTTTAATTTTGGTATTTATTCTGATTGAATTATAAAACTTAACATTATTATAAATTATCGAAATAATTAATTAGTCCTTTATAATTTAATTAAAATTTCAAAGACACAATTGAGAGTCGTGATTACGAGCCGTCTGATATAATCGTAGGACCTACAATATAATCAACTTAAGTATACAAAGGCAGAAGTCAATGAGAAAATGTTAAAATTATTGTATAAATTTAGGGCGCATACTTAACATTGCTCATAATATTAGCAGAAGAGTATGAACAAAATAATAAAAAACCTCCAGCAAACAGGATATTATGTGGCTTAGTGAAGGGAAAAATCAAATTAATTTTAAGAATTAGCGACAGGCATGAGCAGAGATATTGGGTAGGAACATAGAGGCTTGCAGAATTACTCAATATAATACATTGCCTGGCATCTATTCTTATAGAGTCAGGTCTCACTACAAGATATTTAATGAGGGATGCAAATTATGATAAGTTTCTTAAAAGTCTCCTAAATAATATTGAAGCTAATCATGAAACCCCCAAGTTTAGTAAATTTTTGATTTTAAGATTGTAGTTATAATTATAATATTTTGCAATCATATTTGGCCTGACATGTCCATAAGCACTAATATAATTTATATTTTTTAATTAAAGAATTAGAGAAAAGAATCTAAAGTAATATTTTGAGATAAATGCACAAATTATTATTATTATTTTTATCTAAAATTGCAATGAAAAATAGGCAAAAATACTAGGAAAATAGAACCATTTGGAGTCCAAAGGACCAAAAACAACTTTAATTATAATAAATAATTAAAAATAAATACATAATTTTTTTTATACAATTTTTGTTCAAATCTAAAAAAAAAAAGAAATAGCCTAAAAAATATACATCCAAAAAATTTTATCAATCATATATTAAATATAAAATGTAATTTCATGGTCATATAAAATTATATTATTTGAATTAGAAGATTCGAATTATATGAGCAAAGAGTTACTGTATGTTATAGAATAGTACTATAACTATTATTTCATGTTGAAAGTGTATTTGACAAATTATTACATATTTTTATTAATGATTTATTATAATAATAATATTACAAATTACAATAATATACGTTACTCTAGTTATAACATAGTGGGTTAGTAATGCCCAAAAAATTTTGTATTTTGTATAGCTTGAGCCAATCCGACCTAAATAATTTTGCCCAAAACCAAATTTTAACAAATTTTACTAATAAACCTGCTAGCCGATGTGCTAAGTAAAATTGCTTGAATTGTAATTTTACTATAATATATATTAACAGGGTTGGGCAACTGGATAATTGGACAATTGGAAATTTGTCCAGTGTCCAGTGTCCTAATTGTCCAGTGAAAAGCAATGGATTAAGAAAAATAATCACTGGACAACAAAAATTAAAAAAAATTATAATTTTAAACAAAAAAATTAAATAAACTAGATAATTAACCAATTCTGTTAAAATCGATAACTTAAAAAAATTAATTTATTAAGCCTGTTCCTGCTATATAATATAATATTTATAATGTTTTCAAGCCTGATATCTCTCAAAACCTGCTTACCATGCATATTGATTTGGGAGGTTAACATCATTTGAAATACTATCCTTTACAATTGTAAGCAAATTGGTTCCATATAGATATCTTATTTAGTTAAATACGTATTATGTGGCCAACATATTTATTGCTTATTAATTTTTTCAAATGTACTGTATGTGCTAACCAGGGTTGGGCAACTGGACAATTGGACAATTAGAAATTTGTCCAGTGTCCAATGTCCTGATTGTCCAGTGAAAAGCAATGGATTAAGAAAAATAATCACTGGACAACAAAAATTAAAAAAAAATTATAATTTTAAACAAAAAAAATTAAATAAACTAGATAATTAACCAATTCTGTTAAAATCGATAACTTAAAAAAATTAATTTATTAAGCCTGTTCCTGCTATATAATATAATATTTATAATGTTTTCAAGCCTGTTATCTCTCAAAACCTGCTTACCATGCATATTGATTTGGGAGGTTAACATCATTTGAAATACTATATCCTTTACAATTGTAAGCAAATTGGTTGCATATAGATATCTTATTTAGTTAAATACGTATTATGTGGCCAACATATTTATTGCTTATTAATTTTTTCAAATGTATTGTATGCGCTAACAGAATTTTTGACTAATATACAATAATTAAACTAAATTTTAAAATTAAATAAGAATACCAGGAACGAATGCAATGAGTGCATGGTTTTACGCTGTTTGGAGTGGTATTTGTCCGCAAAATCTTAAGTTTGATTGGTCCGCATGACTTATTCGTCAAATTTTGGTTATTTTTCACGCATGATTTCATCACGCCATTATTCTTCACATGCGAATTCATCACGCCTTCTTATATGGCATAGATTGACAAATGTACACATGCATGCAAATACAAATATAACGATAAGAACTACGAACATAAGCAATATCATAGCTGCAATAACTAATGATATTAAAAGCAAGAATTTTAGACGCAAAAATTGGTATCCCGTTGCAAATTAATTTGTCTATTTACTTGATATTTGGCATTTTTCATTTTTTTTCGTAGGATTTTTTATTGGGTTGATTAAATGATAATCACTGATCATCAAAGACAATAGCGAAATAATTTTCAGATAACTGGATAACCTGATGATTAATTATATGATGCATTATAAACTTTGTATAATTCTCTAATGCAAGTCAATAAAGTTTTGTGCTTGCTTGATACCAAAAAGGCCAAGTAAGATTTTTACTTAAGTTCCCAAATATCAATAGATTGTACCAGGAACGTAGTACGAAGTACGAAATGTATGGTTAACAGGCAACTTACTGTGTACGATTTCTTGAATCTTATTGAATGGCGTATTCAAATCGATCGATCATTTGATGCGCATTAACATTACGTGCATAAACAAGTATACTGGGTTTTGTTTAATGTCATATGAAAGCGTTTTTTGTGTAAATCATTTTGATAAACTTGTGGCTGTGCACATTTTCTACATTCTGGCACGATGTTGTGCTTGCTACTTATGGTAATCAATTCGAGGATATAGTCCGCTACTTTCTGAAGAATATTTGATCTGCATGAATATTGTAATCTATTTATTTTTTTCGCTTGCTATAATTAATTTATATGTACAAGAACGTAATATGTAATATTCACTAAAATATGACTCATGTGGTGACCGCAAATAATCAAAAAGCCACAAATATCAAGGCTAAGTAATATTCGCTAAAATATGACTTATGTGGTGGCCGCAATACGGTATAGTAATAATTATTTTTGCTGCACGTCTGTAAGAACGTGCAAGAATGCTAGTATATTTAAAAAAAAATGGCAGAGTTGCAAAATCATGACCGCAGGTTATACAGGTTTTTAACCCGAAATGCCCATAAAAATTATGTTAAGGTATACGCCACCGATCATTTAACAATAACTTAATTGTATCGCTGACAAAAATATCTATAGTAAGCACTATGCCAAATTCAGAAATTCAAGTAATTCAAAAAAATCAATTTGTTAAAGCATGTGCTGTACGTATGTACATGCTAAAAAATACAAGTTTCATTCAAAATATATATATATTATAAACATATGATAAGTAAACAACAATATTCATAGTATATATCAAACTAACTAATTACTACATTTAATAACCCCAGACTATACCCATCCTTAAATAATTTTCCTGTTCCTGGTTTCTAGCGCGACAGCGTCGCGCAGCTACCTTATAAAATTAAATTAAATCAAAGGTATAATGCATTATTATAAAATTTTA
Source organism: Gigaspora rosea (assembly GCA_003550325.1). Lineage (NCBI taxonomy): Eukaryota > Fungi > Glomeromycota > Glomeromycetes > Diversisporales > Gigasporaceae > Gigaspora > Gigaspora rosea. The sequence goes on from QKWP01000584.1 coordinate 159,472, forward strand.
ACTACATTTTTAAGAATTAGCTAGAGCAATCCTCTGGGAGTACTAGTTATCTGACCAGATATATTGTGCTTTGACTAATTTATTTATTTATTGAATTTTTTTATAAATATGTCACTGGACACTGGACATGCACTGGACATTACACTGGACAATTTGGAAATGTCCAGTGTCCAGTGAAAAAGCACTGGATATACAGCTTGCCCAACCCTGTATATTAAGTTAGTATTATACTCCGCAGGTGTCTGAATCCGAATCATCAGATCAGCTCAAGTTACACAAAATACAAAATTTTTGGACACTACTAACACCAGGGATTTTCCGGGCACATGATCTTCTGATGTCAATTAGCCAATTAAAAATCAGGTTTAGGTGTAACGTAAAGAAATTCAAAACAAACGTTCGCTTTGCAAAAATTTAGACTAGCAAATCGTCTTTCTGGCATAACGAAAAAGTTTCCTCGCACAATTTTGTCATATAATGCCCCTTCTAACCACCAGCATGGACCCAAACCCTAACGTAAATTAATTTTTTTCTCAAAGACAATTGATGCCTTACGATCACGTGACCGGAGAATCAATCATGTGCCATGTCAAAATCACTAACTTACTAGTTATACTAACATTTGCATATGATGACTTCATAGTGAAGTCTTTTTATATTGGCATTTTTTTGACATATATCCAAAGTAATGTTAGGGTAGGACATTTCTTAAGTCAAGCTTATATACACTACTAACTATAGTACCCATGTCATAATACTTAAAAAAGACTGGATACTATTCATAGGTTCATATTAAGAAAATTGATCAAGACTCAGGTATTATTCTATATAGTTGGGTATATGTACTTAGATTTGAAGTTGTATAAAGTACTCCTATTATAGTACCCTCTAATATCCAACGAGTACTATTAAAGAAATCCAATTATTTATTGAATAGTATCCGGGGTACTATAGTCAGTGGCGTAGAGTAACTATGCTATATATTTTTCATGTTCTAGTCCCCACCTCTAAGTAATATTTGGTCCTTAAATCATATAAAAATGTAATATATTTATATAGGGCTTAAATTAACAATGTAGATTTATTTGTTTTGGCGTCTCTGCTGGTTTTTAATAATAGTTGAATCCCTATGTTCATCCTTTTCAACACCGATTTCTTTTGATAATAATATTAAGCAATAACTGTTCCCACAACGTTCCCCGTCTCTGCAGATTTTTGATAATAAATGAATGCCGTACATTCGTTCTTTTTAACCAATTCCTTTTTCACGCTTAGCATTACATACGTCTGCAAATTTTTGATAATAAATGAATACCTTATCTTCAGTGTAGGAAATCTGTTTTAAGATTTATGTCCTCATGAAAACGAATTTATTTAATTTAATGTTCTCAAAAATTTATATTCTCAACAGTAAAGATTTATTTATATCTTATTTTTTTAAAAAAAATCTTATTTCAGAAAATCATTTATCTCGTCTTTATGTTTATTCAATTTCTTTTCAGATAGTTTCGGAACTTTGCTCTGTTTCTATTTGTCAATTCTATCCGACATTATATAATTATACTTACCGGTATATAGAGATCATATTTTTTTAGTATTATGTTTTTCAAAAAAAAAAATTTTTCATAGAAAACATTTACAGAATATCAAATATTCTCAGATCTAAAGCTATGTTCCCATGAGAACATAAATTTCTCCAAATCCTTCATTACTATGGATGGATGTGGGCTTTAGGCAAACTTCAACGATAATATTTTGGATTCTTTTGCTTTAGATTTGTTATAATTGTAATTAATATGTACACTGAAATTCAAAAGGAAAATATTATGGTTGAATTTTCTTGATTAGGTATATCAATAAAATAGTCATAATATCAAAAAATTTTTATTTAAATTTTATAAGTTACATATTGTATAAATAAAAAAAATTAATTGATACATATAATTAATTACAATAAAAAACAGTCAAGGAAAAACATTTTCAACGCTCAAAAGTGCAATAATACATTCCGTTTTTTTTTTTGAAACATTACTTATGATGTCTTAAAGAAAGGTAATAATGGTTTTAATAATGGTTTTAATAAGCCCTGAGGCCTGTGGCCACCAAAACAGAATTTATAAATTACCAAAAGAAAAGAAGTTGAACCACCAAGTCCAGATAGGAAGGCAACAACAGTGGTAGAGCTCACTTTGCTAAATTTAGATTAATATGTAGTTAATTTAACTAAACAAGATTAATATTATTAGTAATATATTAAAAAAATATAAAACTTACTTTACTTGCTTGAATGTGGTCAAAATTGATGACATGCTTTGAATTTGTAAAGTAGCATACAGTCTAGAGCTACTAGAACCATTCAGAAATATAGAATTGTTCAGTTGCCCAGAAAACACTAATGGTAAATTGTGACAAGAAAATTATAAATATCAATATAAAAAAGCAAACTTTTGTAAAAGAATTATTTAATGATGCTAGCTTACTCATTTTAGATGAATATCCAAAATAATGAACCAGATGTTCGGAAGCGTCTTTGTAAATAATATCTTCAGCCGAACCATTTTCTAAAGAAATATCAAGATTTTGAAATTCAATGCGTTCTAAAAGCACAGTATGTATCTGCATAATTGTATTATATAAATAAATAATAAATAATAAGAAAAAGAGATAAAAATCAACACTATGAAGATTAAAATTTTTATTACTTGAAATGGTGAAAGAAAATAATAATTTTGAAGTGTGATTGATGACATTTTGTCTAAAGGGTTGCTGGATTTTAAGAGTTGAAGATCATCACTGTATAGTTGCTTAACTAAATCCGGATCAATTAGTATTATGTTTGGATATAGATTTGAATCATCGTTTTGAGAACTAATTGAATTATCTGTGTAGATTCGAAATTCAAGCCAATGCGGAAAATCTGGAAGCAAGTTTTCGTCGGAATAAAAGAAGTAATTTCCTACTGATGTTATCTTATCATCACAAGATGAAAGCGCTGTATTATCTAGACGAATATTTTTGATATAAAAATTATACTGTTATAGAAAAAAAGGTCATATAATAACAGAATACATACTTATACATTGAATATTAGTGATGTTAAAATTAGCGCCGTACGAAATAAATAAGATACCTATATAACAAAAAGCAAGATAATATTTTTCTGATAAATTGCCATTATGAATTACCATTATGAGTTCCTTAAAAAAAACTTACTGGGAACAGGTACATTCTTAATAGATCTTGAAATTTCTTCATGCGAGGGACCAGAAAAACTTATGATGTAGTAAATTATGTAGGCTGTAATTGAGGAATATATAATAAGCTGACAAAGCCTTCTGAATCTACTGAAATATAATTTTTCGCTTCTGTCAGTTTCAAACCAAAATAAACAACAAGACCCATATAATGTATCGGGATCAGTGTTGCTTTTGGGGAGTTTTTTTTCCTCATTCATTCTTGATAAAATTATATAATACGTATACAAACGTTAAGAAAAGTTTGAAAATATCTAGTTAGAGAAAGAATTATCTCAAAAGGACGTGAAAACGTATTGCATTTATATAATAAAATCGAAATCATTGTAAAAAGTTGCAACAAACATTGATTCAAATTATCTCCGGGAATTGAATTAAAAAATTTTCGTTGCTACACTTGAATCATCAATCTTCATTTAATGTTGATTATATGGGGAGCGATCAATTAAAACATAGAATTTTTGATTGCAAATCAGAAATTGTCCTAACCTAATTTTTTTCCTTTTTTTTGGCAAAAAGAGTTATCACACTGCTCTAAATTATTCTAACACGGATCTACTAATATATTTCTTGATATTAATTACACCTGATCTTGTGTTTTGACTGTGGCGTGCCACAATACAATTTTTTTAAACTCAAAATATACTTTTGATACCAGTATTTAGCTTTATTTAGATTTCTTATTGTTCCAATTCCATTGCTATAACGGATTTATTCCATTGGCGTTCCCCATTTCATCTAATCTTTGATAATAAGTGAATGCTTTATTTTCTTCCTTTTTAACCCAAATTCCTGGGTAATAACAGATACCAAGCGCAAATGTTCCCTATTTCTGCAGATTTTGATAATAAATGAATGCCTTATGCACATTTTTTTCTACCCAATTGTTCGGTCAATTCTGTAAGATATATTTGAATAATGGGACAGCCGCAGCGCGTCACAACTCCCATTGTAAATTTTCATTAATCAATAAATTGATATCGATCAGAGCAAGAATAAATAGTCATGACAATTCATAAGACTTTCGTCTGATTGGCTGATGCAAGTCAATTGCCCTGGTAACTTAGTTATGCGGTTTGAGACCGTAACATTTCACAGACAAAAAATCATTATAAAAGTCATTTCTAGTTTTGAAAAAACTTCTATTTTCAATATGAAAAAAATAATTAAAATATTCAGTAACTTCAAGAACTTCATTTAGAAGTGCACAAAGTGCTATTTTTTCACACAGTTTAAGGTAAATTTCAGTAACATGCCAAAAATTTTATTAAAATTCTCAAATATATAAATAGACTAAAATTAATCATATATCTAACACATCATTTATTAAACCCATAAAAACCCACAATATTTATCCAAAAAAATAAGTAATAAATTATAAGAATGAACAAATATAATTATTATTTTATACTAATTATAATTCGTAGTATTAGCAGGAGCATTATTATCAGGAATATAATTAACAGGGATATTATTAATAACTGTCATCTCATTAGAAAAATAAGGATCAGGTGCAATATTTACACGGACGGTATTAGCGGTAAGATCAGATAGAGCATCATTAATTTCAAGAATTATTAATGCATTATCAGTAAATAGTGCAGCAAGTCTAAGTCTAATACCACAACCAAGCTTTAGCACATTTATATGACCATTTCCGAAAGCTCTCCCATCCGTATTACTAACATAATTTTTGTAAGACGTGACCCACCAGAATTTCCAATTGACAGTTGGATTTTCTTTTTCATTATATCTTGCAAATAGATCATTTAAAAGATTGGTAAATGCTATTGCGCGTACTGCTGCATTTTTTTCGATCATATATTTGGCAAAAAAGTATCCAAAAGAAGATAAAATGAAACCTATAATCCAACCAAATACTGGTACAATTATATATAGGATTGTTACTAAAAGAGCGGTAGTTACCGAAGAGATGGAATATAATAGATGTTTTGTTTTTCGGGTCATTAGTTCAACACCTTTAACATGATTATTGATTTGATCAAGTCTTGCAGCAAACTCTTCTTGAGACAAAAAACCGTGAAGGTCAAGGCACCAGTCCGCTCTGAATGAATGACCAGGTTGACAAACGCAACAACATTCCGATGAATGCAGAAAAAGGGGAATTAGGACTCTTTTCATAGTGCTGCAAGAAAAATTATATAGCTTGATGAAACATTAAAAAGCTTTAAAGTTCTAGTAATTTAAAGTATAGAATTAGGTTATTTAAAAATTTTTGATTATTAGTAAATAATCTAATTCTTAAAAGTCGGAATTTAGAATTTCATCTAAGCAAAAGTTTTTGGCATTAAAACTGCATATATATAAATCTTCTTATCCTAGACCAAAGCTAACCCTAACTTTAACTCTAATTAAATTTTATTTTTTAATAAGTAGCTGCGCGACATGTTGTGCTAAATCAGGACCAGATTTGCTTAGTATCAGGACCAGATTTGCTTAGTAGAAATTAAAAGATGTACTTTAGTATTTATATGAAACTTCAGGGGTTAAAACTTTAATTGTCATACACTAAATATATTAAAAATTTTTGATACTTAATAAATTATTAAAAGTGACAATTGACATTATATTTTTAACTCATATACTGTCTTCCTCCTCTATAATCACCTCCTCTATAATCACAAATCCTATATATTCACACAAATTTTTGAATCAAAAAATTTTTATATAAAAATACCTTTATATAATCTCAAATAGAGTATAATCACTATCACACAATATAATAAAATTAAATATATTTATCATATATATATATTAACCCTCTATAAAATCACATGCAAAAATAATATATATAAGTATCAAAGACTACGTTTTTATCACCATAATTTGAAATCCACTGATAATCGCATTTGGAAAGTGGAATTGCAGATTTCATTCTATTCTAACCCGATCTACAAGTACTTCTCAACTTTATCCTGTTCTATTATAATTACCTAAACTTGCTAATGACCATTACAAAATTCATTATGTGTCACAAATTAGGCCCTCAAAAATTCACTAAAGATAATGTCACAGCAACAGCATCCAATCAATCAATTATAGCTGATTTGAAAATTAGTGGGACACGTAATGGATTTTGTGATAATCATCCAAATTTCAAATAATGATTTTTCGGTAAAAACAATATAGTTTTCGATAATACGATATATTATCGCGGGTATGTTTTGTACTAGCTGAAAGTATATTATTGAAAACTACTTTTATTATCGACCGAAATTTGCTGATGATCATCACAAAATTTATCACGTGTCCTACTAATTTTTAAATCAGCTGTAAACAATCGATTATTTGCTGCATCAGCTGTGATCGTTAGTGAGCTTTGAGGTGGCTACTCTGGCAAGCTCGTAGATATCGGGTACATTAAATTTTATAAGTAATCAGGTTTTAAATGATCTAAATATTAGAATTTTCCTCAATAGCATTTTCGATATAGTGTTCCAAATCGTTAATTGAAAAGCCAACTAGTTGGCAACTTTTCAACTATTCGATTTAAAAAAAAATTTAAACAACTAATCGATTTACTATCAACTGGTTCGATTACAATTAATCGTTAGTTATCAACTAGTTATCAACTAACTATGATTTTATATTAATCGACTAAACAACGATTACTATTAATAGTAATAACATAACAGAAATCGCAACCATTGATTGGTAACTAATAGTACTTCTCTGTATGTGGTGTGCATTTTTATTTCAATTTTGCCAGTTTTCAATCTATTTTACACCAACTGGGTATCAGTACTTTATAGTTGTTATTTTTCAATTTTCCTGATTGAAAATGACTCAGCGATTCTTGACGTAACAGATTATTAATAATAAGATGTAATTCATATATTTAATAATTTCAGTTCTTTTAGTATCACATGTTTTATTTTTTCTATTATACTTGAATTGTTCCTTTTTATTTTATATATTATATTTGAATCGACCTTTTTTAAATCATTGCTAAATGTTAACCCGTTATTAAATAATTAGATTTAACCATTTTTAATCAATTTTACAATATATAATTTATTATTGTAGAGCTTGGATTCATTATCCGTTTTTATATTAAATTTAACGGATATCCAACTGATTTTACTATTAAATTTAGTATCCAAATGAAAAGTTCTATATTGTAGTGATGGGTAATTTACGGATTTATTCAATATTTTGTGAGATATAGATGAACAATCTACGTCTTTTTCAAAATTCCATTATATAATAGCGAAATATAAAATAGTATCGAATGAATATGACAATCATGTGAGTTTTAGCCAATCGGATCCGGTGTATGTGAAAATCAAAATAGTCGAACCAAGCAACCATTCTAACAGCTTTTTATGATTAGTTTTAATCATTCTAACAGCTAATTATGGTTAGCGTTAAATCATCATTCTAACAACTTTTGATGATCAGTGCTAAATAATTCTTTCTAGAAGTTCTTTATGATTAGTGTTAAAAAATAATCATTCTATCAGCTCTTTATAGTTAGTGATAAATAATCATTCTAAATTCTTTTATGGTTGTCATCCTAACGGCTCTTTATTTTGTGTTATAAAACCATTCTAACAAGCACTTTAGGATAAGCTTTTGGTGTTTGGATTAGGATGGTTTGAGATATGTCTCATGATTCGTGGGACATTTGATCAAATATTAGATACTTTCATCAACAAAAGGCGATATTTAATTGATAGATGTGCTATAATGAGCTTCTAAATATGTATTTTCAAATTTTTCATATCGAGGTTTAATATGTAAATTATTTTGATTGAAGTATAAGTTACAGCATTAACGTTTATTTAAACTCAAAACCTAAACATAAGGCTCCAGCCATATAAAATGTCGCCTTTTTATTACTAGCTATTTAAGTTGGTCTAATGCCCATATCAGGTTAATTTGAAATAATACTGTAATAGATTTTCCCTAAACGGTACTCAAGAAATAAACTTAACATTGAAAGCCTGATTACAGGTTTTTTATTGAACGCACTTATATTTACTTCTATATAATCACATAATACAAATCACAGTATTAGATGTGATTCTATAGGGTAATTACTATATAATCGCACCTCTTTATAATCTCCATTTTTGACACAACAAACCGCGTGATTATAGAGGAGGAAGACAGTACTTCTAACAATAAATGAGATGATGATCACATGAAGCTCGTATAAAATTTGAGAGCTACAAAGTGAAAGCCTGGAATTTCGTTTCCACTTTCTGATCTGACTCCTGACGAATTTAAATTAAAAAAAAATTAAGCATATCATAAATTATATGGTATGTTAAATAACATTTTTCGGGGTTTGATCTGTAAATGCCATAATATTTCACTGACATCTCGTAGATATAATATTTCACTGACACCTCGTAGATATAATATTTCACCAACATCAATTCATCGACATGCTTATTTTATAGGCATTTAAATCACCAGCAATTATTCGCCGACTAATTCATTTTACCAACACATTTATTTTAACGACATTTAATTCATTGCAAATCGGCCTAGATTATACTATCATCTAACCCTAACACTAAACCTAACCTAGGTAAACATATAATGTGATTATTATAGGTTCCTAGTCCTTCAAACTATCCGAATCAACTTATCAGAATTAATTGTCGATGAATTAAGTGTCGGTGAAATAAATGTCGTAAAATGAACACGTTGGTGAATTGTTGGTAATTTACAGTTGATTTGAAAAATTTGTGAAATACATGATGAATTTTGTGACGATCATCTGCAAATTTCGCTAATTCTTTTCGGCCGAAAATTTTATTATCGAAAAGCTACGCTGTTATTACCGAAAAATAATTATCGAAATTTGGATAATCATAAAATTCATCATGTGTCCCACTAATTTTCAAATCAGCTGTAGATATCAGTGAAGTGTTATGTCTACGAAGTGTATGTTATGGTTCAGATAATTTATAACGATATGGCTTAATAAAAATACAATACGCTCAGTATCATAGTTTGTTAATCATAATTGTTCAGAGCATAACAGAGGACATTTAAGGTTTAGTCATGGTAATACTAAAGTTACTTTATTGATGCGTTAAAAGTTACTATTTTGCTACGCAATTAAGAAATATTTCAGAAACGTAATTTTGAATTTTCATGTCTATGCCTTAGATTCGAATATTAGTGTAACAATAATATTCACGCGTTTGACATGTAATACATGATGATCGCTCTGGACTTACAACAATTTTTAAACTGTTCCTTACTAATAAGACAATATATTGTTGAAAGGAACCAATAAACTTAAAGGACTTTGAATTGCTGCAATACGTTTTATTAATGCATTAATAAATTAACACACTTCCGTGAATAGAGCAATTGGCAAAATTCAGATTTGCAATGTTAATTGGCGAAACCACTCGATCAAAGATAATAGCTATTTTATAGTACTGTAACGAACCTTTTTTTTTTAATTAATAACATAGTCTAAAGTTTAATCGAAAGATAATCTTTGAAAAGCAAGTCTTTTTAATTATTAGACGTGTATAGGCACTGAAATTATCCATACGAAAAATTAATCAGTTTAAATATTCAAGTTTCTGAGATAAAGCAATTTGTACAAACTTCTTTTGTACAAACTTCTTACTTAGAATATTACCAAATTATGGTCTTCGAAAACAGCGTACTCATTTTTTTATTATATAAATCAGGGCAACATTAAATCTAAATCTGTCCAAACTCAGCTGTCGGAGAAATGTTATTCCAACGTATAACTAAATCGATAGAATACACGAATCCAGCATAGCAATACCGGTTTATCACCTAAAACTTATTATAACTGTATAATGATTATAAAAAGCATACATTCGGTTAGCTCGAATTTAAAAAGACAATGCACCAATAAAATAACATTTCTTAAATGATCATCAATCGGAATAAAAGCCTGTGTGACTTACAAATTTAGAATACGCATATTGTAGACAAAGAACGCTCTTAAAGCAAAATGAATTAGATGGAGATTGTAAATTGCCTGTCGGATTCAGTCCCGGTACATTTCACTTGCTAACTGGTTAAAGAATTAGTTTATGCCCTGTTAGAAACTGATTAACTCATAAAAAAAAAGCACCTACTTATTTCGAGTTAAAACTTAGCAATAGGAATACATATTAATTCTCAAGCAAGAAATGCCAATTTTATTATATCAATTTAAAAAAGTATTATTCATGAATCTCAAGTTATCTAAAATGTCAAAAATGACAATATTCATATTATTGTCCGGAGACATTTCCTGATTCCTAGTATAGTTACGTACCTGATCTAGTATTTGAACCGGTTCTGACTAATCTACAAAATGTCCAGTCCGAACTTGATAATCGTGAACCTCTAGAATTCGCCAATCAAGATAAAAATATGTACGTACAATTTGTAAATTTAGAAAACACTCTAACAATCTCAAATATAGGGATAGGGCTATGTGATTCATTATCATAAATTTCACGTTTCAGCCCCATTTAATGCATCATCAAATTATATTTAAGATTTTGCGGACGCACATCACTTAACTTACCATAGTAATTTAAGTAACTGCGCGCTAAAACCAGGAATGTAGATAACAATAATGATTTTGTAATCGTATATGCTAGTTCTTTAGTATTTTTAAACCTTTTAATTAGATATAAATCCAAGGAAATAAAAAAAATTTTTTTATGTACGTTATTGTAAAACAGAAAAATTTCACACTACAGCTTTGTTTAAGTTTGCTTCAGGAAAAAAGCTAAGTACTTTAGGAATTATAGTAATTATAATAATTAAATATTTTAGTTATTATGCATCTCTTCTTAATTATCATAATAAAAATTTGAAAGTGGCATCAAATGCCAGAACTTTTGCGCTACTGGCTTTAAGTCTTAATTATTAGAAGTAGGATTCCACATAAGCCATTGTTAAGCTGGTTATTTCGAGCCCAGGTCTATCCGAGCAAAATAGAAAAATCCAGCCAATATTTGATTGGATAAATCTTCATGCCAAGAATTATGACATTGATCTGAATTTTTAAGAGCGGATCAGTACAAAAGTTCATATTAGTACAGATGCTTCGTGAATATCCCACCCAATACGAAAACCTATTTTAGGATTAGCATATGATAATTTTTATGGTGGGAATGCAAGTAATAGTTATATTATAGCCGATTTTAATAAAGAAATCATATATATTGGCTGTATAGAAGCCAGAAGTCTATTGTGCTTTCTCAGTAAATTAGTTGAGTTTGTGTGTCTTAGCGCTGGCGGTTGTTCTCCGCCTGCATAGCCATTAATATGAAAATGTGATATTGATATTCTACAGATAAATTACAAGTTTCCTTCGGGAGGGTGGGTTGAGTCACAAATTTGTTCTATCGCAGCTGAGTTAATGTAGGTCTTTGACTGCATTTCCTATGGTTTATCTTCCTTCTCATTGCCACATTCATTAAGGCCATTTGAAGTTAATTTTTTTTAGTTAACATCACTTTCCAGGACTCTCAGAAGAGGGGAAGGGGAGCAAATGATAACATTTAAAATGAGCAAATCAACATTGCACAACTCCAACTCTTAGTTTATTAATTGAAAAAACTAGTTTCCTAATCAATGGGAAGATGTTCATGATGCATTAATAAGAATTAAAGGAAATGTAAATTATGGTGATGACTTTTTTGTGGCAGCTCAAAATTTATTAATGGTATAAAATTTATTTCATTATTTTTTTTATTTATCAAGCTAGTAATATTTCTCTTTTTTGTTTCTTTTTCTCTTTTCTCATCTCTTATTTCATAATAAATGATATTTTTTAGTTTATTCTCACTACAGCCTGATGATTTGCCAAATATGGATAGTGTTGATCACATCTTTTATAGTATAAAAACATCAATTAGACATTTTAGTCACATGTCAATTAGCCAATCAGATTATGTCCTTTAATTTTAAAAATTTGAGAATTCGTAGTAATGTACAATGAAAATATTTAGTAAAAAAAAATTCTTTAAACTTTTCAAATTTTTAAAATAAATAAAACACAGCACAATGCAACTTTATTTAATGTACTAAGATTGATTTACTTAGTACAAAATTTCACTATAGTTATTTTATTGCAAAAAAACAAATATGAAGATATCTTGCCAATAACTGATCTGAATTAAGCAATTTTATACCATTTGATTCATCTCAATGTGACAAATTGAATAGTGTAAAGATCACCAAACTATAATCGATAGAACCTGAGATATTACTAATAATCCAAGGTTTAAATTTCTTAAAATTATTCTCAATAGTATCAAAGTGGACTTTTGATTTTTTTGGCCGGAACCTACAAGATATTCATGAAACTAATTATTTATAATGTAATATATTAAACAAATTAAATAAAAATCAAGCCCAAGAAATAATTATGATAATTTTAATTTTCTTAATTGTAATTTTAAGCTCTTATTTACCTTTTTAAGAATGGTTTATAGGAGGGATTAAGTGGGATTAAATAATATAGGTGTTTAACACTATCTATTCGTATACAAGTTACTCTCGTTATAGTGAACTCTCAATATAGTGAATATTGGCTTATAGTGAAGAATTTTTTTAGAACAAAACCAAGCATATTTAAAATTCACTCGATATAATGAAGTTATATAGCACACTCTTAATATAAGGTATAGTGAAGATTTTTTTTGACCGGATATAACAAAATGTCACATGATATAGTGAAGATGATATCATGTAACATATATAGACCAATCATATGAAGTGATAAATTATTGTGTTTCATGCATAATGATACTATATAATATAAGAATTATAAAGAATTACAAGTACAAACTAATTTTGCAAATTTATTAAAAATCAATCCTAATAAATTTGTATAGTGAAATTTATAAATAAAAAAGTCAAAAGAAAATTAAATAATACATTTGAAATCAAAAGTATTAGATATAAAAAACATTTGCTGATTTTACTAAATCATTAAAAATTGATGTTATATTCAAATATTTCATAAGAATTATACAATATCTTTATGAGGTTAGTACATGTTAGAAATAGATGCATTTATAAAATATGCAAAAACAATGCTGCATAGATTGCATAAGATGATATATAATTATAGAATAAAAATGTACTTATAGAAGATGCACTTGTGATAGATTGGCTGTATAAACTTTTAAGTAGTTTTAAATTTCTCTTGCTATAGTGAAGATTTATACAGTTAATATATAATCTTCACTATATCAAGAGACTCTTGATATAGTGAATCTCTCAATATAGTAAAGAAAATCTCTTAGCCCGATGACTTCACTATAATGAGAGTGACTTGTATCATTCAGTATTGAACTAATAAAAAATTTTTTTAAAACCCCCAAGACAAGTATAATGTACAATGACATACCTGAGAACCAATCAAATTTACGAAATCATACATCGATTATTTTAGAATATAATTTTCTAATTTGGCAATTCGTTGGACTGCATTAATAGAAGAAAAAAGATCATTGAGCATTTCTGCAGATTAATTACTAATTAATCAAGGTTGTTCTCAGAAAATAAATCAAATATTAACAAAAACAGCAAGCAGTTCAACTTTCAAATCTAGAAGATTCTATGTAAATCTTTCAAATTTCAATATTGATGATGATCAAGATATTATTGGAAGATGCTTTAACCAATTATCCTAATTATCAAGCCTCTGGTCAAACTTCACTAGTTTCTATAGTTTTCTTGGTTAATTAGTCTTCTGCAAAACAAATTATAAATAGTTTAATAAACAAAAATCCCAAGTGGCCCAAGATATTAGCCCTTCTCTTTTGGCCTTCTATTATTTCTTTGCCTTTTGCAGAACAATGTCTAAATATAGTTGATACTCTAATTTGAGAGGTCAAATAACTATATTAAAAACAGACTTGGTGGATTAACTTTTGACTATTTATAGTAGGTTATTGGTTTTGACAGGATTAATTTTAAGAGGGTCAACTGTAGTTTGGTATACCAAATAAACAAAATTTCCTAGTAGCCCAATATCAAATAAGTATAGAAAATTGTGAACAACTACAATTAATATATAGTTGTCCCTCTCTATAGTCACAACCCATATAGTTACATCTTTATTTAAATACCTAATATTGCCCTTGGACTTAAAACTTAGTAAAAAAAAACCTCATTATAGTCACAAATCAATTATAATCACTATTACTATAAAAATTAGAAATTTTAACTATTATATTAATAATAAACCCTCACTATAGTTACCAATTTCTAACTTATACAGATTATAAAATCTGATTGGCCAATATCTATTAAAGCTTCTTAAAGATTTAATAGCAAATAATTTTTAATTCAATAACCCTATTTGGATGAAACAACTGCCAAATATTTATCTCAATATATGATTCTAATGTGCCCAAAATCATAAAATCTAATTACAAGTTTTTTAGATCATTAAAGATCTGTGTTATTTTATGTATTTAAGAATTGATAAATTTTATTATTTGAGTAAAAAATCTTTAGCAATCTTGGGTTTTTTAATTAAAATTTGAACAATTGTAGACTCATTAGAACTGTCTCATTGAGACAAGCACTCTGGTAGTTACTTTATCTAAATTGGGCCACTGGTTCAAAAATCATTTACTATTAAGTATTTTAAATGTTTTAAAGATAAGATTAGCACTATTACCATATTAGACAATAGTAAATTTTGGGATATGTACAATATAAACTTTTATTATATGCTGGAATATAACTTCATTCTAATTTTAAATAATTTTTTATTAAGTCAACTAATTAAAAATTGTAGTGCTCACTAACTAGTAGTTAGATTATATATATCGAGCTAGTATATACTAAGATATTGCTAAAAAATTATTGACTAACTATATAAAATTTCTAGTTTATTTATATAAAATTTTAAAAAATTTTATATAGTCATCCAATTATTTTTAGCAATATCTCAGCATATACTGGACCAATTTGAATAATCTAATTACCATTAGATGCATTTTAGTCAGGTTGTTAATTTACTATAAATTTAGATTTTTTGGTAAATTTACCAGGTTGTTTGGTAAATTATAAGTAAATTTGTCTTTATTCATTTTTAAAAAGGTTAGTACAGGGATGATGATTTCTGCAAAATGCAGAATACCGCAGAATTTGCAGAATTCTTCTATTTTTGCAGAAATTGGATTGTATTACAGATAATAGCAGAACTAAACTAAAATTTGACCAGAAATCAATCAAATTGCGAGTTTTGGCAGAGAATTTTGAAAGAATAGACAATCAATTAATACAAAATACAAGCATGGTCAACAGAAAGCTTCAGAACATTGGTATTAAACTAAATTTTGAGTACAAAAACAGGTTTTTATTGCAGAAATTTGTAAAATTTTATTTTGCAAATAATAGCAGAAATTAAATTTAATAACTGCAGAATTTTGAGTTTAGTCATTGCAGAAAATCATCATTCCTGGGTCAATATAATATAAAATCATGTGATTTAGTGACTTAAAAATTTTTTAACTAGTCAAATTATATAGACAGATCCAACCTTGAGTATATAAAAGTAAATTTGACATATTTTTGGTAAATTACCTGGTAAATTACTGTAATTTAATAGTAATTTACTATATAACAAGTTAGGTCTTAGTGAGCTCTACAACTTTCAATTAATTGACCTCATTATTAACTTAATAAAAAAAATACTTATTATTGAAACTATATCAGCTTCTAGTATATAATAAAAATTATAGTAATTTTGACTCAAATTCTGATATAAAAATAGTGCTGATCTTTTCTGGACTAGTAATTAATAGTATTCCAATAACAGTCAACAGAAACCTGAAATATATATAGATAGATTAGATTAATTATAAAATTACCAATAATAGAAAGATCTGTGAAAAAAACCTCAAAAATAAGCCAAAAATTACTATAAATAAAAAAGATCTATATCAAAAACTCCAAAAATAAGCAACTAATACCCAACTTATTTATGTATATTTCAGGGTCTTAGTTACTTATATGTTACAACAGTTTTTTTATATATAAATTTTTAAAAAAATATATAAAATTACTATAAACTTTGAAGCTATAATGTTTCTTCCCTATATTAACTTAAAATTAAATTTCTTGAGAATATAGAACAAGAAGAGAAGAAAAAATTGAGCTTAAAAATCAGATTAAACTTTTGCCAATTTTGTACAAAACAAAAATATAACTTCATCAAAACAAATATTTAATAATTTTAAGATAATAAATATATGTAAAATCATGTTCCAAACAATTTTACTTAGGCGACAAAAGTAGGTTACCTTGTAAGAAAAATAGATTATCTAGTATGTACTAAAGTTAAAATTTTTGGAGTTTCAATATAAAACTTTTTTTGATTTGGTAACCTACTTTGGGCCCTTAAGCAAAGCAGTTCAGAATGTGTTTTTACTTAGGATGAGGTTGAGTATGCTTTCTTAGACCTTTTACTTTTTTTTTTCTAATTTAACACTATTTTTCACTTAGTAAAAGATCTGTAAAAATGTGCTGCAACCTTGTTTCAAGTAGAATCAGTGCCAAACAACTTCGCTTAAGGGTCCAAAATAGGTACCTAATTAAAAAAAATATTTTATATTTGAAAACCAAAAATTTTAACTTTAGTATATAGATAACCATTTTTTTTACAAAGTAACCTACTTCTGTTACCTAAATAAAGTTGTTTAGGGCATAATTTTATATATATTTATCTTTTTAGAATTATTAAATATTTATTTTTGGCAAAGTTACATTTTCGTTTTGTGCAAAATTGTCAAAATTTTAATCTGATTTTTAAGCTCAATTTTTTCTTCTCCTCTTGTTCTATATTTTCAAAAAATTTAATTTTAAGTTAATATAGGAAAAAAAACATCATAGCTTCAAAGTTTTTAGTAATTTTATACTTTTTTTAAAACCCCAAGATAGCAATTATCTGGGGGATAAATTGATATCAATTTTATTTATCAACTTAATACTGGGGCCTTCTGATTCAGGTTCTCTATATTTATATAAATTTATATATATGAATTATAGCACAACAGTAAATGCATTTTCTAATCAACCAGAATGTGCCCTAATTCACAGTTCTTATTTATTTGTTCAATTTTAACATAAGCGACATCAACAAGTTTACTAGTACTATGATTCCCATACATACCTGATTTGATTCAACATGCTATACTTTATTTCTTTATTTTTTTTGGGTTGCTGTACTATAATTTTTCACAGCTGCACTTCAAGCTGCTAACTGCAATCCTACGCAAACAGTGTTTTAGTTTTCATACTTCATTTCTTCACAAATTGTTGTGATTCAGAATGTCATACTATATTTCTCAACTGAGCTAGTCTGAAATGTCATACTATATTTTCTGGTGGTCCTGGGAAAATTTCTAGATCCAACATATATATCTGCCCTTATTTAGAAAATTGATTATCCTCAAAGATCTTCAATTGTAATTCTAATAAAATTCAAATCCCCAGGTGGAATTGAACCCATAACCTTGTGATTGATGATCTAGAAATATATCTAGTATGCTATAGATTTATGGGTCTAACTATCCACCCAGAAATCAGCTAATTTCTGGAAGCTCTCTAATAGTAGGGTTTATATTTTTAAATCAATTCTCTAACTTCTAGCTTCAGCCATTTCCAGTTTTCAGCTACTACAATATATAATGTAAGGCAAATAAAAAAGTATAAAATAATAGTTAAATGATGCTAAAATTCATGTGATCACATGATAGTCACTTTTACTTAATCTAACAAATCAATCTAATAGCAAGAATAAAATTGAAAAATTAAATTTAGTTTTATTTGGAAATTAAATCTTAGTCTTTAAAAAGTAAAAATTAGCATTTGAATAATGAAAATAAATATGAATATAATTCTACTTCCAAATAACTATAACTGATTTCAGTGCATAGATTAATTATTTGAAATGTTCTTTGTTTGACTAACAAAAATACTATTTTTTTAAAAAAATAAAGCTTCTAAAATTACAGGTAATAATTACAAGAATGACTAGTCAGATATTTATTTATTTATTCAAATATGTTTTTCTCCCAAATATATTCTGGTTAGGGACTGGTTAGGAATTGGAATCAATTTAACAATTTATTTTATCTGAACTACGACATGTATATGTATTACATATAAAATAAAAAGAAAACTATCTCTAATATGTAGTATAATAATACAATAGTGCAATTTAATTACTGTAATATAGAAGCGTGTGGCGCCTTAGAGAAGTGGTCAAGGTGTCACCCCCAAGTAGCAGGTTGACAGTTCGAATCCCGCTGTTGATGCTTTGAACAATAGGCCTGTGTTCGGTAACCATGTGGCTCAGATTGGTTGGGTTGCAAAAACCTGTTACCTTGGTTCCACCATCTTGAATGGGAGCTACGGCGCAATGGTGTTATTGTTACACTGCAAAATCCAGGGAACCAGAGGAATGGAAACCCGTTTGGCAAGTCCCGAATTAGGAGGTAATAGTGAAGATCTACAAAGACACTACCAAAAGAAGGTGGGTGGTCGGGATCAGAATGAACCTAATAAGGGCAAGCGGCTTTGTCGCTAAATCCGTATCTGAAGTGGAATGGGACACAGAAGACAACGGTAGGCAATTGGTGCGAGGGTAAAGTAGCCCTTAGGCTGATGATTTATCAAAAAGAGTTGGGGCCCCTTAATATCTGCGTTTGTGCAGTGCAACGGGTAGTAATAGGAAGAGCATGAACCAGAGGGTTTAAATAGGCAATTCCCGTAGTTGGGTTGTAGGTATGGCAGCTAGTGTAGAACCTTCGGGCAGACTACTTAAATTAGGCACCAAAAGTGCACATGTGGCTAGTTGTATCCTCATTCATGTAATAAATATTACGTCCTAATAACTCATAATAAAATTCCGGCCATAGTACCCGGCCTTTAAAGTTTTAAAAAAAAATTACTATAATATAGATTATGAAGCAGTAACATGTTAGATGTAATATGTTTTCAGTAAATTTAACGGTGGAAAAATATTAATATTTTGCTTTTATTAATAATAAATTCATATTTGTGTATTTCAGTATTTCACGTATTAAAAGAATTTTAATTGATTTGATTGGTCAATAATCACGATTGGATCTGCATCAATTAGCCAATCACATGAATGTTATAACCTGTGATTTTAAATAATAATCCCCTGTTGCACTAAGTGTCTACCTTCATCATATTTTTACACGTGATCAACCATATTTATAATAATTACATTGTGACCGGGAATCTTTTTCACGAAAGATTCCCGGTCACATATTGATCATCGGAAACTCTAATTTTTAACACTTAATTTTTATTTGAATCATTTTCTTTTTTGTATTTATCACGTTTTATCTAAAGAACTTTAAAAGCCAAAGTAAATAGGCACAGTAAAATGAAGCTAAAAAAGGCACGATATGAGCAAAGCGAAAGTAAGAGTTTGAAAAAGTTAAACGTAGAAGTAAAAAGCAAAGGCGATAAAAAGATAAAAACAATAAAAATGATGTAAATAAAAAAAAAAAATAAAGCGAAGCTCAAAAGTTAGTAAAGCACAATACGAATATAAATATGGAACACGTGTAAAAATAATAGCATGGTAGTCCGATTAACATCTAATGACACGCTCCTGGGGATTATTTATTTATTTCCTGTGGGGAAATTATAAGAGTTTACCGACGATCATAGTACGTGGATGACCCTTCGGGCCATCCATGTGCTATGATCATCGATAACTCTGTTATAATTTCTACACCCTCAGGAAATAAATAATACAAATACTATGCTCAAAGATAATACATTTTATATGGTTGTCAACTTATAATTAATTAAACAAATTAGGTTTGTTTTTTTTTTAATTTTAACCTCCCTCCACTATCCTGAAGATCCTAGACACCTTAGGATTTCTGTCACTAACTAAGGCAAGTGTTATCATTCAGCAGAGATTGATGGCAGGCATATGGCCTCTGATTCGTCACCAAACTAGTGAGATAGCTCATTCTCAATTAAGTCCGTCTCTTTGATGTTCCAGGTTTCTGATCTTGTGGTGTAGGGCCTACTTTATCTAAGTCCGCAGTTCCCTAATTTCACATGACCCACCAGTCAGATCGCACTTTATAGGCTGGATTTACTCAATGTTTACGTCATTTGTTGTCGGATTTGCCTTAACTGGTCATCCCAGACCCCATGGCTATGCCAGTAGACTGCAATCTAACGTATAAATCTTTTGTTCTTTCTTAAATAAGAAATCCTCTGAAGATCTTTCCCAGTCATGGTCCTAGCAGAGACTTGTTCCCAGTTGGATTCGAACTCGCAACGTTGCGACTGTGACCTGGGAGCACTAACCACTACGCTCTCGACCTGCAGGTCGAATTAGTTTTTTAGATATTTAACATGTTAGTGAATTAATAATAATTTATTTAACTCACTTCTTTAAGAACGCAACGATGCGGCATTATTCATGTATTCTTACATAATTGTAACCAGTACCATGAATTTTTGGTTTACCGTCCAACCAGATTGCTTTGTATACAGACCTTCGCCAATTTTTATAATATTACTTAGTCTATCGAATACAATCAATTCAACCGCATTTTCATATGCATCTCCACTTATTCCACTTATCCACCTTGTTGCTATGTCAGGTTCGCATAATTAACACTATGCTTTATAAGTATTGTTATTACAATGTGCACATTTTCCATATTCAGAATATCTATATAATATAAATGGTTTATTTTGCATCACAGTGCGTACGATTTTAAACTTTATATAGGGTGTAAATAATTTTTAAATTACTGATTAATTAATGCGAATGAAAATAACAGTCAAAATTGGTCAAATAGTTTAGCCAATTAAAGTAAAATATATAATAGATTAAATAATTTAATTATATAAACCAATCAGATTAAATTTGATTGATTTGACTAGTTTGACTATAGCCAAATTGGTCAAATTAGCCAAATTAATTAGATTTTAAATAATTTAATTACATAAATTAGATTAAGTTTGCCTATTTGACCAATTTTAATCAGTTTAACCATAGTATAATTGCAAATCGGCCAGATCTCAATAATGATAATTAAATAGTTAAACACTTAAGAGTTTATTAAAAGGAAATATTCGAAAAGCATAACTTACAAGTTTTTATTGGGCAACACTTATATGAGTGCCATAGAGTATCTTATGACTGCATGACCAAAGAGATCGTTAATATTTTTAATTTTGAATATTCCACATATTCTATAATATCAGATCTAACATATATATATACCTATATAATATAATGTAAATGTAGAATAAAAAAATATTGGTTTTATATGAAATTTAAAATAAATACTAAAATTTAAGAAATCCTAGAGCCCAGATAATTTTAACCTTTTGTTGTGCTAAATTGACAAATAAAATCAATATACTATAAAATTATAAAAGAGATAACAAGCATTAAAAATTATTATAAATACTTACTATAATACAAATTAATTCTAAAAAGATTATCTTTATCTTCATCGATACCAATCATTATAAAACATTGGATATTTTCTCTAACACCACTAAAATAATCTGTACTATTTACAATTGCGTTTCCTACATCCATCGATTTGAATTTTCTTAGTTTTTCCTGATTCAATAATAATTCCATCTTTTCTAGGCTCTATTATTGCAGTTGCAATCTGTCGGTTAAATATATTGATTACTTTAGAATTAAGACTAAAAAAATATATTTTAGTTTTAAATGGGTTATGAAGCGTAAATGAGTGTTTAGTATTGAGTGAAACCTCTATTTCTTTAAGAAATAAAGCATCTATGCCTGGAAGCAAAACTTTTAATTCTAAAACTTCAAAAAATTTCTGTAATAGAAATACTGAAGTCGTTTGATTATTTGTTTTAATGGACAATATACTAAATCTTCTATTTAAATAGTTTTGTATAACACTGTGTCCAGAATCATACTCTGGTAAATATTTTAACTTGACAACCATATCTTCATTTTTACGTTTTAGTTTGAAGTTTTCTATTGTCATATTTGCAACTTTAATATTTTGATCAGATAATAGATCAAATTCGACATTACTTCTAAGTTCAATTTCAACATTTAATGGATTAATAATAGTAGCTAATCCTTTAAATTCAATAGTATCTCTTGTTGCTTTGACAGTTTCCATAGATTTCATTAATATTCTTGGCTGTGTTTGATACTTGAAGTTTTTATCAAAATTAAACTGAATTTTTTCCATCTTGATGTCACCAACTGGTGTTTTTGCCATTAGATTTAACTCCCCTTTTACAGTGAAAACAACATCTTCTGCCATAAATATTTTTTTTGCAAGCTCATTAAATGAATCTTTAAAATCTTCTGTGAATATTTCAAGTTTAGTTGTAAAGCTCGATTCAATGGTGCCTAAAGAATCTGAAACAGTCGTATATGGAATATTAAGTGTTGCAAATTATGATTCTTTATAAATTAAAATAATTTTACATGGAATTTTATAAATCCCCAATGGAAATAGATTAGAGTATTTTATTTCATGCTGTAAAGATATTTCTGGTGAATATTGTTCATTCGGATCAAACTTAAAATTCCATCCACGCTCAATAAATTCATAATTGAAATTAATCTTTGTTTCTTTAGTAATAATTGCATTCAGTGAACTTAACCAAGAATCTGAAGATGTTCTTGCTTCAAGTGTAAATTTTAATTCTTCACCAGATAAAATTTTGAAAAAGGCATTAGTCATTGCATCTAATTCCTCTTTAGTATTTGATGGTAGTAATCGCCCATTAAATGAAAGTGTAATGTTATCATTCGAGAAACTTGAAGAAACTTTACCAATGATTTGATTCATATATTTGATATCAAAAGACATATTGTTTATTTCTACCATGATTTGAGATGTTTTTGTTATATTCATACAAACACTAATACCACCATCAATGTTCTGATGGCGCATCAATGTTATTAATAACTAAAATTTCCGTTTCTATAAATGTCAAAACAACAGAGTTATTTGTATTTAAGTATAAACGATAAAAACAATTATGAAAATAGAATTTGAGTTTATTTTGTTTTAATCAAAAAGAAAACTCAAGAAATTCTAAATTCACATATAAGATTAAATAATTTAACATATATCGCACCTGGTGCTACACTATTTCTTGGAGGCGACACGGCTTTTGAGATAACACGAGGAGGTAGGATAATTGATGTAATGGCTCTGTTTGGTGATGCTAATTTTGACATAATATCTCTCCATAAATTAGGTTAAAAAATTTGCTGATATGGATATAACTTATCCATAACATCATCACCAGTAAATTGAAAATATCGGATATAGGGTATGCAATTTTTAAGTGTAGCTTTTAAAGTTAAAAAATTCGCATTAGATCACTGTGCAGGATTAGAATCAAGATCAGGATTTTCTGCAACTCCCCATCTAATAACTTGATCCCAAATTTTTCCTTCATCCATATTTAAATTATCAAGTTTTAAAATAGAGACTAAAGCGCTTTCCGAAAGATTCACATAGTCTTCAGAATCAAAAATAATATTTGAATGATTTGCAAAGATATCATTACAGAACTGTTGTAAATCTTTAAAATCGTTATTTTCAAAATTCTTATTATACTTTAGTAAAATTCTGACGCAACCACCATCCATGATTGTTAACCAATTGTGCTTGTGCAGCATTACACAATTCTTTAAGACCAAATTCCTTAGCGATAGCCATAAGATCAAGGATTGTAGGCGCATCTATTTCATTGAATAAAATGATGCCACCGTAAATATATCTATTTAAATAAAAAAAAAAAAAAAAAAAAAAAAAAAAAAAAAAAAAAAAAAAAAACTTAAAAATAGGATTTAATGATTATGAATTTTATAAAATATCATACTGTTAGCATTCTTACTTAATGATAATTTTAAAGACGGTTACAGATATATTAGTTACTTTAATCTTTTTAACAACATATTCATCGCGAATTGTCTTATTAAACTTTCACGAAAATAAAAACATCTTGAGTTCAAAATTATTGAATGAACCTTAAATAATTGATGGTTTGGCATTTGACCAACTTCAATTAATACATTATAATCTTCACCATTTTCAAGAAGATTTGTTAAATCGTTAGAAAGTTTTTTAAAGAATTCTATAGCCATTTATACATAAAGGTAAAGAGTAAAAGTTGAAAGGAGAAAATAGTGTTACAATGTCTAATTGTCCGGAGTGAGCGGAGGACTTCCATTTTCAGTTCATTACGGTTAGTCTACCTGTCCACCCTCGTGATCATACATGCATAAACAACATGAAAATTATACGTACCAGGAACGTGCATAACGGAGTGTATGGTTAGCCGCTATATTGTTAACCGCCATCTAGAATGGTGGTGTTAGCAAAACCTTGCTTTAGAAGGGCCGTTAATGGACTGTGCTAATGTAACATGCTACTATTGTACTTATATGAGCATACCGGATAGTCGTATGTACGTAATTACCATATGACGAAACGAAATCAGGTGAGAATTTTCCGTAAATTTACGTCAATTTTGGTGTTATTTCTTGATTTTCACTGATCGTGAAATGGCCCAGTTCAATTTGTGATGAAGACAGAGGCCACAGCAATGTAATAAACTGCTTATAATTACATATTATACAATTATTAGTAACGGCAATAAAAAATTACGCATTTTATCAATGACGATAATAATAATTATTAAGAATCACATTTGATATTTGCATTGGTCTTTTTCATTGACATTTATAAAGATAATTCTTTATTGTTGCATGCTTCTTTGTTTTTATTCATTATATTCGAATCGATCTTTATCGCCTTGTATAACATATATTCTTCTTCAACACTTTATTGATTCACAAGGATATGACTTCGTGACTCGTGAAATTCGTTATAATGAATGTCTAAATATACCAACAAAGTTCCAATCTTCAGTGTAATTCGAAATTCAAGCTAATACACCTTTAAGGTTCTTTGTATTGACGTAATAGAAGAACTGCACGTGCCTAAACAAAATGGGACGAAAATTTTACAAAATAATTTGTGCTACTCACCATGCGGTCATGAAAAAAGGTAAATTTATGTTTTTTTTTTTTTAAAAAAAAAAATTATGGTAACTATCTTCTCATTAGATTTGGGTTATACAAGACATCCGACCAGATTCATGCCGTTGCCGAAAAACAAATGCGGATGTTTCTACGTGCGGAATGCAAAAATTATTAAAATATACCGGTATGAATATTCGAATGCATTCTTTTAATGTATTAAACTTTAGCTAGCATTTAATATTTAGGCGAGCATATTTTTATTCGTTTTTTTTTATTTATATTTATATATATTTTTTTTAATTTTTTAATTTTTTCCTTTATTAATTATTATTATTATTATTATTCCTAAATTTTTTTCGCTTGCTTTTTTTTTTTAATAATTGTTAAATGGTACCGATTCTAAAATGACAATTCAGAATCGACATAAATTCAGAAATGACGCGCAACAAGAATACATAAACTACTTTTTATCGTTATTAACAGATTTATTTATTTAGATACATTAATTCGATTTTTTTAATTTTTATTTGATATTTATTTAATATTATCAGGTTCACTCAGTTTCGATCAACTTACCAATAGTTACTTCACAGAAAACTTAATTCGCAATGAATTAATTTCAGACAAGGTTATTTTGCAATCGATTAATTCACAGACAAGTCCATTACATAAAAAGTTATTTCACCAAAAGCTAATTTACAAGCAAATTAATTCTAGTTATTGTTGTTAGAGTTAAGTTTAGGTTTAAAGTTAGTATAATTTATAAAAAAATTGTTGGTATAATATATTAAATTAATAATCTGTAAAGTAACCTCATCTGTAAAATAATTATTTACTAACTAAGTTTGTCAGTGAAATAATATGGATGTAGATTATTTATTTATTATGTGCTGATTATTTTATTTTTATTTTAAAAGAATCAACAATATAATTTAGTCCACAATAATAATGAGGTTATAACCCCTTCAAAAATTAATTTAGGGTGGAGTGTGATTACCAATTAGATCAAAGGATTATGTGTAACATGAAAAATGCAAAAACTTAGATTTTTTAAAAAATCTCTTGCTAACTTAAAATTTGGTCTATGAAATTACTTTTTTTTATAAAAAAAAAATTCTTAGCAAAATTTTACTATATACTATGGCTCTACTCCAACCCTAATGATACATGTTACTCTGGTTATATTAACACTCCCTAGCAATGGAAAATTGTCAATATATCCAGATTTTAGTTTAATAAGCATCTCTATATTATATTGATATTGCATAGATTTGTCAGTTTAGGCAGAGGTAAATTTTTTTGTTTTTACCAAGCTTATGCTAAGAATAATAAACTTAGCAAAATGAATTTATTTTAGCACAAAACAAATTTGTTTTATGTTTAGCATAAAATAAATTCATCTTATATTTGCATAAAATGATGAAATGAATTTATTTTATGCTTATTGTTTCATGCTAAGCTTAGCATAAAGCAAATTTAAAAAATTAATTTGATTGGTACACCTATAATGACTGTCAGTTTATAAAATTGTCACTAAATCCAGCAACAAAATTATCTTAAATAATTTTAAATATTAAAATTGTCGGTATCTCTTATTATTGTTAGTATAACCAATGAATTTTTAAAATTATAGATTTTTTTTGAAAAAAGTGTTGATATAACCAATTGTCAGTTAATCTAGCTATTGATATAACCAGGGTGACGTGTAGTA
The DNA here is from genome assembly GCA_003550325.1 of Gigaspora rosea. Taxonomy (NCBI): domain Eukaryota; kingdom Fungi; phylum Glomeromycota; class Glomeromycetes; order Diversisporales; family Gigasporaceae; genus Gigaspora; species Gigaspora rosea. The sequence continues at coordinate 186,506 of QKWP01000584.1, forward strand.
AGTTTCAATGCTTTGTTTTTGTTTTGATCAAATATTACAATCTAATTGGTCGATCATGCTCCATTGACTGTTACCACTGGTAACAAATACATTTTTTTATTAATTTATTACAATATTAATTACTGTATATTATATAGAATAAATATAAATTTATTTTTTAGTATTTTAAATATGCAGCTAACCATGTTGAAGACCAATTATATTCTACAATAAACTAAGTATACAAATTTATCATTATTAATTAAATAAATTGGATGATACAATTAAAAATAATACAGAACAAAGTATTAAAAATGCTGAAAATACTACAAAAAATAAAATTCTTAAATATTATTGATTTATAGATTAAGATATATATATATAATTTTAACAAGTTTGATTTTTTAATTTATTATTAATAATTTATTAGTCTTAGGTTCTAGATTAAAATTAAAATATTTTAAAAATAATGAATAGCATTCTATATATATTGCTAAAGTAAGAAATCTTAATTTTCAAAATCTGAAATTAAAAATATAAAAAAAAATCCAAATATGCATTAGCAAAAAAGAAATAATAGTAATAATAAGCATGAAGATATTTATTACATGTTTTTAAACAAAGAAAAATTAATTATACAGATGAACTTGAAGATTATACTTCTATACCTATTCAATATGATAATACAGATATTTTTTATAGTAGAAAGCATAATTTATTTGATTATTAATTAAATATTGTATTATAATTATTATAAAAAAATATTATATTAATATTAAAATTTGAGTAAATTTATTCATTGCTTCATAGTGATGCACCTTATATGTATCTCCCAATCAAATTTTAAGATCAGGTATAATATTATATGATCAAAAAATTCAAAACAAACATTAATTTTGTCAAAAATCATTTATAACTTAAAATTAAGTATATGAAACTACTCTTTGGATTCTAACAAAAAAAATTCCTTGCAAAATTTTACCATAAATCCCCTTTTGCCCATACACACAATCTTTACTTTACTCTAACCCTAACCAATGAAAAGAATGGGTTTTTAATTGTTTTGATTTTATGTTACACCTGATTTGGATGTAGCAACATCGCATATGCAATGTATAAATTATTTCTAAAAATTTTTTATAGCCAAATATAATAAAATTTCAAATTAAGAATTGCTCAAGGGTATTTAGCTATTCCAGGTAAATTATATAAAAATTTTTAATATATTTAATTTTATCAACAAATGCACTGATAGAACAAATTTTTTCTAATACTACAGATTTAATAACATCTAAAAAAAGCAATTTAAAAAGTGAAGCTATAATTAGACTTATATGTTTAAAAAGTTGGTAGAAGTCAAACTTTCTAAATTAGATTAGATTAACTATATATTTTTTATATCATTTTATTTTATTTTAAATATATAATTATTATATATACTCAAAAAAATAAAAACACAATCTCTTCCTGTTGATCACTTGTCCAAAATTTTAAGCAAATGAAAAACAAAAATTTTATCAGTAAAAGATGAAGCAGCTATAATACTGGTTTTTATAGAGGTCAACCTTCTCTTTTAATTCTCTAGGGGACTCCTTTATATATTCAGCAAGCAAGCCAGAAGCGTCAGTTGTGCAAGATAACTGGCAGTGGGTGCCCTTGGTACAAGAAATTCTGGTGAAAGTTTTCTTTCGTTGATGGAGGTTTTATAGTTTGGTTAGGCAGTGAACTAAAAAATGAGGTTTTCAACACATTTTCTAAAGGTTTTGGGTACAAGAACATATTTGACCATACACCTACTATCATATTCTCGCTTGAAGTTTTTTTTTCTGGAATTTTGGATGAAAAGTGGGAAATTTGGCATACCACTCCAAAAGATTGGCATTGTTGTTCCTAACCTAATTAGGAAGAAGGCATGCAGGTGAATAAACAGGAATGGATGTGTAATAAGACAGGAGTAGGCAGATCTGCAAAAAATAAATTCTAGATTGTTCCTTTAGTTTTCTTTTATGTACATAAAATACTTTAGCGAGGTGTTTCTTTATGCAGTATTATATAATTTTTATCACTTGTTATCACCTTTATAGTCTATTTTTTCTTTGCTTTTTCTTTGGTTTTTCCTTTTGTTTTATTTTTTCTTGGATGTATAATTTTGGTTTTTGGTTAATTTTATCAGGTATTTAGTTTTGTCCCTCTATTTTATCTTCTCCTTGTTTTTATTCTTCTTTATGAGAAGCTCAGAGAAGAAGTTTTTGAAGGAGTAGGTTATGAACATAGTTGGTTTGGGATTCATATTATTTCACTGACAATCACTTCACAGACATAACACTACACCGACAACCATTTTACCAACAAGCTTTTTTTACTGACAAATAACTCGCCAACACTCAATTTGCTGACAAGCATGTTTTCACTGATACGTTGATTTTACCTACACACACTTCACCGATAGTTAATTTTACTAACAAAATCAACTTACCAACAATTTCATTTTAACGAAAATAGAATTTACCAACAAGATTATTCTACCGACAATACAATTTACTGACAAACAATTCGCTGACAAACAATTCGCCAGATGTCTTAAGTATCATGGTTGATGCTGAAGTTATAGGGTCTTGATTTGAAGCTATAAGCCCTGCTAAAATCCACATATACTCTATAAATATGAAATCTATACCCAAACCCTACTCTAACCCTATAAGACAAAGACGAAAAAAAGCATCCAAAGAAAATTTTAAAATTTTATATCATAACTTCAATATCAGCCGTGACAATAATTATTATTATTGTCATTAATAAAATGTGCAATTTTTATGTCATTATCAATAAATTGCATAATATATAATTATTCTTAGTATTTTATTAAATTGCCGTGATCTCATATGTCAACGAGTTGTATTGTCAGCAATTGTATTGTCGGCAAATCGTATTGTCGACAAATTGTATTGTCGGTAGAATAAGCTTGTCAGTATATTCTATTTTCAGTAAAATAAGCTTGTCAGTAAGTTGATTTTGTCAGTAAATATAACTGTCAGTGAAGTGTGTGTCGGTAAAATCAACTTGTAGTGAAAAGAAACTTGTCAGTAAATCAAGTATCAGCGAATTTTGTGTCAGTAAAAAAAGCTTGTCAGTAAAATGATTATTGGTGTAGGTTGATGTCTGTGAAGTGATTGTCAGCGATTTGATTGCCACCCGTTGGTTTGTAACTATAGCTAATGATTTTTTTTGGCTTATATGTAAGTCGATGTGGCTGGTCGCATCTGGGTACAAAATTTATTTTTAGCCAGATGAGGTCGGAGTCTGTTGATTGTAAATATATTAAAAGTAATTTTAGTAATAATAAATCTATAAGATTTCAGCAAGACTGCCAAAGTTCTAAAAAAAAAAATTATTATATATACAATAAATTTTTTTTTGTTATTAATGTGAGGTTTTGTCTCTATCTTTATTAATAATTTGTATATAATTCCTCAGAGGGTTTCTCAAAAATACAATTATTGTTATATACCAACTATATTACAAAAGTTAAGACTCAGACTATAGACAGCTATACTATCTAATTTATTTGCAACCTAAATCTACTTGAGTGATTAAAGCTCATCTAGTTCAGATATAAAGTATGAGTTAGTATTTGACTATATTTGATCTATAGATAAGACCAGGTATCAATTTTTTAAAAGCTTGTCCTAAAGGTGAACATGAGTTAGTTTCTTTATCATATAATTGGTCAGAAAAAGCACATATGTAACTGTAGATATAGTTAATTCTGGTACAACTTGGTGGTAAGAAATAAGAGATTGAGGAGTTAGTGAGTAAAGGTATAAGAATTTTCTATAGTGAAAATATAAAACAAATGGTTTTCAAATTTTAATAGTAATATTTGAAGCAATTTTATAAGAAGAATAGCATAATGTGGTATTGATTAGTGGAATTGCAATAAAGCCTTAAATAGTAGAAAAAAAGAGAGTATATAAAAGGAGGCAGTTGTAGTTGAAGAGATCTGTACAAAGCTGTTGGATTTGTGAGGTTGTTAAATCTGGAATTTCAGAAAAAGAAAAGTGTACAAAAATGGTTTGAATTATTTGAGTAATATGTTGTAATATGTGTAATAAAGCCAGTGAGCTAGTTTTCTGGGAAATATATAATATGTATTTGGAGTATTTAGAGTTAAGTAAGTTGGTATAGGGTAGAGTGAGAAGCATATAGAGTAGGTTTTTAAATAAGAATAATTTAAATTTGCAAAGTTAGAAGTTTGTATAATTGTATGAATGTTTGTGGTTGTTATTGAGAAAAAGCCAAGTGGCATTCCAATTTGTGAGATGTTCAGGGATATGTTGGGATATGCATGCTGACTATGGGTGGTCTTACTCAGCAACTTGCTCCACGACACTCAACTGATGTTAGTAGTATTGTAATGTGAAAAAATATTGTAAAGATTGTAGTACACCTTTGTGTTTTGATCACGATGACATATTATACATGTGCTTGATCCCTTTTTTGTTGCCACATAACTATTACATAATACTTTTGTACGCGTACATTGAATTGTTTTAGAAATCTATGCAAGTAAAAACATATAGGCACCTAGAGCTGCTATTCCCGTTGTGTATTTTTATTAATTCAACAAATTGATCTGAGCGATAATAATTAATATAGCATGTGTCATAACTGGATTAATTTACAAAATTAATTCTACCAACAACTATAATCAATACTACTATGTTAGATGCATCCAAATAATATGTTAAATGCGTACAATATTACATGAACTTTTTATATGTTGACTAAATATTTATTATGCCCTTTTTTACCTGTCTCATATACGCTTTTACTGATATTATTTTTATTTTGAGTTATCTATTCGTGTATCGCACGTTTCATAGCTAGCACAGATTTTTTGCTTAGAATGGTATTCTTGCAAAATGCATCTACTAATGATTTCTACCTTCTAATCCAAAATTTTATGTTGAAGATTTATATCGTGTTTTTGCAAAATGCATTCGCCAATGTTTTTCATTTTTTAATCCAGGATCAATAATAAAATCCAAAAAGTCACCGTAGCATTGTTGAAAGTATATTCAGTCAGTGTAGAAAATTCATCTGATAATACTTTCTCTCTTTTGGATCCAAAATTTATTTAAATTATTTTAAATGAGATCCAAAGAAGCTAACTTAATTTACTTGCAATATATATTTACCAATGCTTGTCTATATTCGATGTATGCTAATGAAAGCTAAAAAAACAGAACTTGCAGGATGTATTAGCTGAGTCTTGATTCATTCTGAGTTTAGCAAAAAACTTATTGTTAGAATTTTTATAAATAATTAGTTTGAAATTGTGACATTTATTTATCTGCCTTGAAATTAACATCTACAATATCAGGCTTGAAGTTGCGCTGACAAAAATTGGTTCATGAAATTAGATCATATTTTATGCGCTAGCTAGTAATTTTTAATAGAGTTTAACTTCATGAGCTTGAAGTTGTAACTTCAAGCACAACGTCACTAAGAACATTGTTCAATTTTTTTTACACTTATAGCATATTACTAGAAATTTAAATGAAATTATTTAGTGTAGTTTTGTTTATTTATATATTAGAGTGATCCAAACAAAAACTGTATGTTCCATATGTTAGTAAATTTTACGATTGTCAATTTTAATATATAACAAAAATGATTTAATCTAATACATCACAAAGTCAGATTTTAGTCTAAAATGCAGATATAGCGCTATAAATTATCATAATTATAATAAGCTATGACGAAAAATGCCATACATTACAATTGGACAAGTTTATAGCATTATATCAGTAGCTTAGATTTAACACAACTCAATTTCAAAGCAATTTTAAATCTCGTATATAATATATTTTTTTTCACGTTACTGCGCAGTTACTTATTATTAAGACACTTATAACTTCCTAAAATCTAGTACTTCAATTAATAAATGTTATAGGCTAAAAATAAAAAATGTTAAATGTGATGTGAGCTTTTTATTAAATTATTGATCGATAAATCGATGCGATTGAGAAATATAGGCTATGTAGTGCAACTTTGAGAAGTTTTTGTTTCTTTTAAACCTGTAGTATAACTCAAGACGCCGGATGGCACTTATTTATTAATTATATTATACAAAATTGTATAATAACAAGAGATACCTTTCGTTCTATATATCTATAACATCAAATATAAGCCAATCATTCTTTTTGTATACCCTTTGTTCTAATTAACGTTTTACTGCATCCAATATATTATCCAATCAGTGCAACATTAAAAATATCCATTTATATATCGTGGAATACACTTGTGTAACCACTCCGTCTATATTTTACAAAAATTTAGCAGATTTACAATTTTAGCGTTAAGTTATTAAATATGAACTCGTCAGACGACCCAATCCAAAAATGCCTTATTGAAGGGAATGTTAAATTTTACGAATATACACGCTTCACAGATGTTGAGTTGATTGGAGAAGGTGGTTATGGAAAAGTGTACCGTGCAACTTTCAAGGACAACGAAATTACTGTCGCATTAAAATCATTTAAAAGTAAAAATATATCTATTAAAGAAATTATTAATGAGGTAATGCCCATATATTATTAGGTTTTTTATATTCATACCAAAGTAGAATTATTCATTTGTTAGAATTATAAATTTCAATAGCTTAAGTTACATTGTAGAGTAGACATGCATTCTAATATCATACGTCTTCATGGTGCTACTAAGAATGACGGTAAAATCATTAATTTAATTCATAATTTGAATACTTATTTCTTTGGAAAAAAATAAATTTCACCTGTTTGAATTATAGATAAACAGAATTTAAATTTCATGCCCTATATGTTTGTTCTTGAATATGCTGATAGTGGAACTTTAAGATCGTATTTGAGAAATAATAGATATCTTTTTTGGAATGATAAGATAAATTTTGCGATACAAATTGCTAGTGCCGTTAAATGCTTGCATGTCGAAGGTATAATACATCGTGATCTGGTAATTTTTCAATTATAATTATGATTTTATTATCTGTTATTTTCTTAAAACTTATATATATTCAATTTTAAAGCATTCAAATAACATACTCGTTCATCAAAAGAGTATTAGGCTAACAGACTTTGGTCTTTCAAAAAGATTAGATGAAGCGACCAATTCAAGTCAAAAATTCTGTGGGATTACTGCATATTTAGACCCTCAGAGTTTTGAAGGGTCGAGAAACGGAAAAAAAAAATTTAAATTTAATAAAAAATCTGATATATATAGTATTGGCATTCTTATGTGGGAAATATCTAGTGGTTACCCACCTTTTAAGGATGATGTTGAACCACATCAGCTTGTATCATTAATGCTTGAAATTAAAAATGGTCTTCGGGAAAACCATATCGAAGGAACTCCAACTGCATATATTAAGATCTATACAGGTATAATATAATATATTTTTTATTTAATATTTTTATTTAATATATTTTTTATTTAATATTATATTTTTTATTTTATAGGTATTTTTATTTAGATGTTTTGTAATTAATATATTTTTTATTAAATGTATTGTAATCTTGAAAAGAAACTTTACTGATCATTTAATCATAAATAGATTGTTGGCAACATGATCCTGATAGTCGACCAGATATTCAGCAAGTCTTTTTAAGCCTAAAAGAATTAAGTGCCAATAATGACCATGAAATAAACAAAATTGATCAAGATTTTAGTACATTAAAAATTCAAGATCAAACTCATTTGGTTAATCACAATGATTCAAATCTGTTTATTTCTGATTCAACAGAGAAAATTTTAATGCAAGATCCCTCTTCATTTTTATTAAATTATGATAAAATTGGCGATTATGAAAAACGACTTTTAGATTTAAATAAATTGTTAGTAACCTTTTCAAATAATGCAACGATATTGATAAGCCGTGGAGAAATTTATCGAATGATGAATAGATATGAAGATTCACTCGCAGATTTTAATAAATCATTGGAAATAGAACCAAATAATGCATATGCATTAAAAAATCGTGGAGTAACATACTACTATTTAAATAAATATGAAGAATCACTTGCAGACTTAAATAGATCATTAGAAATCGAACCAAGAAATGCATTTGCGTTAAAAAATCGCGGAAATACTTATCGCATGATGGATAGAAATGAAGAATCGCTGGCTGATTTAAATAAATCATTAAAAATCGATCCAAATGATGTTTTTGCGCTAAGTCGTCGTGGTTCAACTTATTGCGAGACGAAAAAATTTGAAGAATCACTTGCAGATTTAAATAAATCATTAGAAATCGATCCAAACAATGCATGGGCCTTAAACCAACGCGGTGTAACTTATAGAATTATGAAGAAATATGAAGAATCATTGGCAGATTTAAACAAATCATTAAAAATCGATCCAAACAACGAATGGGCATTAAGCGAACGCAGTGCAATTTATAGGAAGATGAAGAAATATGAAGAATCACTTGCAGATTTAAATAAATTATTAGAAATCGAACCAAACGACACATGGACGTTAAGCCAACGCGGTGTAACATATAGAAAGATGAATAAATATGAAAAATCGCTTGCAGATTTAAACAAATCTTTAGAAATCGAACAAAATGATGCATATGATTTAAGGAACCGTGGAGTAACTTATCGCATGATGAATAAATATGAAGATTCACTTGCAGATTTAAATAAATCATTAGAAATCGAGCCAAATGATGCAAGAACTTTAAGAAACCGTGGAGTAACTTATCACATGATTAAGAAATATGAAGAAGCACTTGCAGATTTAAATAAATCATTAAGAATCGAACCGAACAACGCATGGGCGTTAAGCCAACGCGGTGTAACTTATAGAACGATGAATAAATATGAAGAATCACTTGCAGATTTAATCAAATCATTAAAAATAAAACCAAATAATAAATTTACTTTAAACCAACTTGAAGAAACGTGTCGAATGATGAAAATCTAAAAAATAGTCTGCTGATATAATGAAATGAATCGAATGAAACTAATGATACTGCATTAAAAAAATTGGGTTAAAAAAGTAGGTTTGCATAATTTAAATATAGAATTGGGCTTGTAACGTATTATAAAGTTATAAGGTAATATAGCTATTTTATGTATGATGAGGTTGAAATTGTATTATAGATCTACGGGCTTAAGGATCGAAGCAAAAATTGTAGTATCGGTAATAATTGTTGTATATTAAATCATATTTATGAAATATATATATATATATTAATACATGATATTTATACAACCGGACTCGGGTCCGAACAAATCTAGTTATTAAAAGTTATAATAAAATCGGGACAACAGGTCATGCGCGTAAGTACGTGAAAGAGTAAAGATGCAGTCACATCCCTATTGTGTTCATTAAATCATCCAATGATCAATAAAATTTTGTGGAGTAACGACTTTTAATTGCCATATAACCATACACTTCGTGATATTTACATATCACTCCAGTATCACTCCGTTCCTGGCATAAAAAAAATCTGGCGCGTTTGGTCGATAATACTCATACTTATATAATAACTGAATAATTAATGTATGCACTTCCAAGCTTTCCTCACGTTACTTGAATTATCTGTGCCATTATTTGATATAAAAATTGGGTATTACATATTTATTCCACTTTCAAGATTTGGCGTGCTTATATTCATGCTTTTCATGCTTTGTAATCTTTAGTATTGAGAGTATGATTGCTTACTGCAATTATTACAAGCAAGGAACTTAAGTCTATAAAAGTGGAATATAAAAGAAATTTTAGGAAAGGAATCTTCACGAATGCAAGAAACATGAGGATGTGTTAAAGTATTAGTATGGAACAATAATGAATTAATAACTTTAGAGAGGGGTCACAACATTTGCGAATAAGATCAATAAAGCGTTCAATCGGAGCAGTTCTTAGATTGATAGTAAAATTAATATTATTTTTTCTCAAATTAAATTGAATTTGTGGTAACTTGATATTTAAATTCAATAAAGCATTTTGAGAATCATTAACAATATTTAATTTTGCTCGATCCGTTTTCCCAAAAATAGTTAAGTTGTGTAATGTGGTGTAATTGGCCTTTGCTATATACGGTTGGTGGTTCTGCTGCTTACGGTAATTTTGATATTCTTGTGCATTTGATCATCAAAATAATTTCCTCGCAATATTCAAAAAAGGAAATTTGCTTTTTTACGTTTTTTATACTAGATCTAGATCTAGATCTAGATAAAGATATAAATATAGTATTAAGTCTTAAGTTTTAGGTAAGTATTCAACGAGAAGAAAAAAAAAAAAAATTTTCTTTCGAATCGCTAAAAAGTGATCGGTACGTATCGAAATATATATTTTTATGGTTTTTATGAACATTTCATCCTATATTTATTTGTAGCATTGTGTGTTATTCTCTATTTTTATTTTGTTTTCGTCGGATTTTTTAATGGTTAGATAAATTGATAATCACTGATCTGCAAAGAAATAGCGAGAAGCTGTAACGAAGGATTTGAATGAATTTGTTCGTTGTTGCCTTATTTTGTCGTTTGACTATCATCATACATGATAAACTGGTTTACACAGGAAGATCACGAGTCAAAAATTAATCAATTTATGGCAGGATTCTATCGGGTTGGGAGGGTTCTGGTGCGAAACTTGGTTCTTGCGAAATGATAAATGCGCGTACATTCATGCCGCGCTTCTTGTGTTAACCCTACAATGGCAATTTGTTAATGATTGTCAACGACCCAAATAGGCAACTAATTAAAATTGATAGTTATTGTACTTATCTATTTTCATGCGGCAATCCATGTGGGATCAACCTATCTGCTTGCCCGATTGGGATCAATGGCTGTGCTTCGGATCGTTCCTGACTGATCGGCAAAGGCAAGAAAGCGAAGAATTTGATGATCATTTCTAAATATATAGTTTAGCACTGCCACATTACTTTTCTTCATCCACATTCTGTAATAAGGTTTGTAACATGATTTTTACAATAATCGGTAAACAGAATTTTACAACCTAATTCAACCCACTACAATGTGCTACTGGGATTTTTTGCGAAAGAAATAACAAAATTCCAATGCAAACCATCTCAACCTTAACCACTGTATTTTGCATTAGTAAACGAGTTCTATAACATAATTTTTAACAATAACTCACGAAAGACTTTAATTGCTTATTGTGTTTCACTGGAATAGTAAATAAGGTTTGCAATCATGATTATTCCAATACAAACTAACTGCAGAAATGGGGAACGTAGATGGAACAAATAGTGTTGGATATTGTTATGAAAAAGGAATTGGAGTTGAAAAGGATGAAAATAAGTCATTCGCTTATTATCAAAAATCTGCAGAGATGGGGAACTCAACATTATATGTTCCGCTTTTGTCACCCATCTTTGCAGATTTTTGATAATAAACGAATGCCTTATTTTCATCCCTTTCAACTCCAATTCCTCTTTGGTAACAATCTCCAACATTATTTGTTACAGTTGAAAATTTTTATCGAAGAGGAATTGGAGTTGAAAAAGATGAACACAAGGCATTCATTTATTATCAAAAATCTGCAGAAATGGGGAACGCTAATGGAATGTCTTCAGTTGCAGAATGTTATCGAAATGGAATTGGAATAACAAGAGATCTAGATAAAGTCAAATACTGGTATCAAAGGTAAATATAGAATTTAAATTTGAGCTAGTGAATTGAGACATATCACAATTCAATCATAAGATCAAGTGTAAACAAAAGAATAATAATTTAACGTCATGTTTAAGTTAGAATAATATTAGAGCGATATCCTATAATTGTTTAGAAAAGTGAATTCATAAGAGTATCTCTTTCTAGACATGAAAAAGATAGTTACACCTGATATTGATATACGATTGATTGACTTGATATCTCCAGATCAATAACTATAAAATACATAAAATACTCATTTATTATATATCGGTATATAATATTATATATACTTATTTATTAACTACTTTAAATGGTCGATAGAGAAAAAGATTTAACAATAGGTATTATATTATTGTTAATTTTTATAAAATATATAAGTTAGATATTAAATTATTTATTATTTATTACTAAATTTTACAAATAAATTATAGGCACAAACGAGTGGATATAATTCAGAAATTTATGACGACTTGAAAAAAATATTATTAGTAAAAATAAATATCAGATATCTTGGATTTCTTATAATGAATTTAAAAATATTATTGAGATAGGTAAAGGTGGATTTGCAACTGTATATTACGCTGAATGGTATGATAAAATTCGAAATATATTGGAATCTGTTGCGCTTAAATTACTTCATAAATCAAATAATTATTGCGAAGAATTTATCATTAAGGTAATTTTTATGAAATATTGCTGTTAATCACATGATTCTTTGTTATTTATGCTAACTCATTTTTTTCTTAACAATATTGTGATATCGGTCTTAAAGATTCAACATTTTAAAATTTTTGGTATATCAAGGGATGACGTTTCTAAAGATTATATTCTTGTCATGAAATATGCATCATTAGGTTGTTTGCGCAAAAATCTACATGCAATAGCAAAAATGAATTGGAATGATAAATTAAATCTGCTACAATGTATTGCATCAGATCTTCAGATAATTCATTCTTATGATCTTATTCATCGGGATTTACATAGCGGAAATATACTACTAAATAATTTAAAAAGTGTATACATCGCAGATTTAGGACTTTCGATAACTGCCAATATTGAATTAAAATCAAAATCTGATGGAGTTTGTGGAATTTTACCCTATATCGCTCCTGAAGTTTTGAACAAACAACCACATAATAAAGCATCTGATATTTATTCTTTTGGTATAATTATGTGGAAATTTTATATGATAAACCTGTACCTTTTGAGCAAGATTCCATGTTACAATCTAAAACACAATTTCAGATCCAAGTATGTGGTGGTTTACAACCACCTATTCACGAAAATACTGCAATGTGCTATATAGACTTGATGAAGAAATGTAGGCACACAGATCCGGAAAACGACCAACTGCAAAAGAAGTTTACGAATTTTTTGTTGAATGGCAAAATAACGAAACCATTTTATCAGAATTATTGGAATCAGATAAAAAATTACAAAATATAAAAAATGAAGATATGCAAATGAATATTGATTCGCTGTATAAAGTAGTTTTATTTCATTTAACAATAATTATACAAATCAAGGTAATTTGAAATTTTTTATATAAAATTATATGATCATTCATTTTATATTAAACCATTGTATAATAACTTTTTCACAGATAGTAAATTATATGAATTAGAAATACCGAATATTAACAATGAATAAGAGCAACCCATCCAGTTTTCGAACAGAAATAAGCAAACATTATGCTTTACAAATAAAATTATACCTAAATACAGTAGAATTTTCAGAGAAAATTACAGAGAACCATGTCTAAACGACCTTTCTACTAGAATAACAAAATAGGAGGCTTTACGGTAATAACTCAACCTTGACTGGATACTATGTGTACTGGAATAGCAAGTAGGTTTTGTAATAGAACTTTTTACAGTAATACAATGCATGCTAATTCAACTTTAATTAATACTATGATCTCCGGGATAGTGAGCATGATCCATGCTAATTTTTACATTACTTCATGATAGAGATCATGATAATTTGGTGTACTGTCACCATCAAAGTTCTGTAAAGTAGAGGTTTTTTTGATTTTTAACAGCCGTTCTATCTTATTTTAGTGTGTCGGGGTGTGTCAAATATAGCCTGGATTTGCATGAGGAGAGAGCATCTTCCTGCTTTGCAAACACAAAGTAGAAATCTTGATAATTTACGATATATAAAATTGCCATAAAAATAGTAAGTCTTTGTAAAGTAGAGTCTTTTTCGATTTTTAATATTTGTCCTACCTAATTTTAGTGCATTGAGAATGCATCAAGTGTAGCCCAGATTTGCATGAAGGAGAGCACCTTCCTGCTTTACGAACGCAAATTTTTAATCATGTTCTATAATTGGAATTTTTAGTTGGTATTCTAAATGCAGTGAGATACTCTCCTCATGCAAATACGGTCTACAATCGATGCACCCTTGAGGCACTAAATAAGGTAGGGCGGTTGTTAAAAATTGAAAAAGACTCTGCTATTTTGTAGTGCTTAATAGAAATCTAATACAAACTTAGAGAATTTTTTTTTAGTAATTAACAATAAAATTATGATTCCAATACAAACTTAACTCAACCTTAACAACACATTATGTATCACTGAAAGAGCAATTTTTGCTACAGTGACTCACAGCAGAAATCATGCAACATCAATTCACTAACTCAACTTTAACCACATACTGTATATTACTGGAATGAGTATATTTTTTTACCAGAATTTTTACAATAATTCACAATAGACATCATGATAATTTTAATGCAAACTAACTTAAATACTTACTGTGTCCACAGAATAGAAGGTATGCTCAAAAAGTAACTCATGATAAAATTACAATAATTCCAATACAAAACTAATATGATCTTAATTACATACTATATAACAGATTTTTTTACAATAGAAATCTTTTTTAATTGGTCAAAATATCTGATATTTAAGGTAAGCAATTAACCTAATTTTTATTCATTCTGACTTAGTATGTATATGAACCTAATGATCATTTATTAACTGAAGTTAATAATTTTTTATAAGGGACATATTCGCCTTAGTTTAGTTGTTGAGTTTACAACAATTTAGTAATCGAATTGTTTTAAGTTATTCAAGATAATGTCACTAATTCATTTAAGGGGTTTACTTTTCATATTTATACAAATCACATCATATTATAACACATAATAACCAAATTTAAGCATTCTTATAAAAAGGAATTTTAATTTCAGATTTGGTATAGTATTTAATTATTCATCTTTAATTTTTTTTATCTGCATTATGTTCATATCTAACGATCATTTGAGTGTAACAAAATAAAAATCTGGAAGTGAAATTTAAGTTTCTTAAATAACGAATTTAGCCCTATGAGAATTGTAATTCACTATATGTATTACCAGTTTTCAATATCGTGTATTTTTTTAGTATTTTTACAGTAACAATGTTTAGTTATTGTTATAGAGAATAATAGAAATAATACAATGACCAGGAATTGATTGTATTATAATTATGGGCTAATTCATTAAAATGAGAACTTGAATTTTTACTTTTGGTTACTCTACTGTATAGATAGGCAAAGTAATTTACATAAAAGCTAAATCACTATACAACAATTACTAATAATATACTTACTACTAATTCCTGTTTAATTTCAAAGAGGAGCTCTTGAAAATGGGGAGGGAGAACATTAAACGAAATTGTAATTTCAAACAATCTAAGTATAATTTAACTGCATACAGTATGTACTGCAATAGTTAGTAAAATCTATTATAGTTAAAAAAATTATTAACTAAGTTGTGTGGCGCAAAGCGCCGCTTATAACACTGGTATAAAAAATAATTTGAGCAAAGGTTTAATCAGTAATTTGAACAAAGATTTAGTAAGTAATTTAAGCTATCACATTACTTTAGCTTATTTAATTCACAAGACTCACAGCATTAGCGCGACGCTTTACCTTTTTCACTTATTTAGATTACTAGCTTGTGTAACTTACTTATAACTTACAATTTAATACCAAAATCACTATAGAAACCACACGACCTTCGAAAGAACGTCTATAAACACTGTGCAAGAATAATAAAAAATAATTGTTAACCCCAAAACTTCACTTAAAAAAGATTACTTTTACTATTCTCATATTCCTAGTAAATATTAATAACAAAATTTTTTCCATGAGCTAAAGATCGAATTATCTTGATAAAGATCGAGATAGAGATAGCATTCAATTTAATTTTTTTTTAAAACTTAAAAGATATCGTATAGTTCACTTAATTTTATTCTCCTATTAAACCCTTGATGAATTCGAATTTATTAATAATAAACATCACATTTATCCCACATTACACATTCTCTAATTTTATATGATAAATTCTTTCGTATATATTTGTTAACACGTAATTTTCTTTAACAAATTTTTTTCGTTTTCTAATATTATTAAAATGATAATACTTTAAGCCTATATAATTTATAAGTTCGTCATCAAGGATAATCACAAACAGACCATAATAGTTAACCGATTAGGCAAATCCTATCTATGATAATCACTTTCACATTAATACCCACTTACATTATTAAGCCCGGGAAACCATCAGCCAATGCCATGGATTAAATACGCAACATCTTACGTTGATACCCAGATAACATCTTGTCTATTTATGAGACTATATCCTTTCACTTCAATTACCGGTATGCATAAATCATATCTATGATCGCAAATCAATAAAGACTTATCCTGGTATATCAGACCAAATCATTCAAATTTAAAAAAGTTGAACTTATTAGTAATGTTTAACATGCCCAAAATTAAATCATACCTGGCGGCGAAGCCGCCACATGATCATGTGCTAGTTTAATACAAATGTAGGAGTGGATCGATCAAAAAGTAATACAACATTTTAAAATAAGATCTGATCTATTTTTGTGTTTTGAATAATTATCATTCTACAAATTTCTTGGCACATCAAAGGCTTAATATCTATTCCTTTTATTAACATCATCTTTAATATGTGGTTCCAAAACCGGGAAGGTTACTTTTATTAATAAGTAAAATCTGGTACTTCCAATTCATATAATTTGCTATCTATAAATAAGGATATCAATTAATGTTCTTATATAGAAGAAAATTATTTAAAAAAAAATTTAAATTTATAACTACCTTTAAATTCATAATCACTATTAAATGAAATAAAGCGACTTTTATAATATGATTCATTATAGACCTGCTTATCTTCAATTTTTATATTTCGAAGTTGTTTACAAGACTCGGCTAATTCTAACAAAATGCTTTCATTATTCCACCATTCTGCAAAAATATCATCAATTTCTGATGCTGTTGGTCGGTTTTCTGGTTCTAAATTCCAACATTTCTTCATTAAATCAGCATAGAATATTGCAGTATTCTCGTAAATATGTGGTCTTAAGCCATCGCATACTTGTAATTAAAATTGTAAATTTGAGTTTTGAACAAAAGGTACACATCTACCGTATAAAATATCCCACATAATTATACCAAAAGAATAAATGTCAGATGCTTTAGTATATGGTTGTTTGTTCAAAATTTCAGGAGCAATGTATGGTAAAATTCCATAAATTCCGTTAGATTCCGATTTTGATGCAATATTAGCTGTTATTGAAAGTCCTAAATCTGCAATATATGCACTTTTTAAACTATCTAATAATATATTTCCACTATGCAAATCTCTATGAATAAGATCATGAGAATGAATTATTTGCAGATCTGATGCAATACATCGTAACAGATTTAATTTATCTTTCCATGCAATATTATGTAAATTTTTGCGCAAACAGCCATATGGAGCATATTTCATGACGAGAATATAATTTTTAGAAATATCATCTCTTGACATACCAAAGCATTTTAGAAAAGTTGGATCTTTAAGACCTATATCACAATATGCTTTTAACTTATTATTAAAAAGAAATGATAAAAGCCGCATTATAATTAATGAAAATAAAAAGATTACCTCTCTTATAAATTCTTCATGATAATTATTTGATTGATGAAGTAATTTAAGTGCAACTTTTCTCGTTGCATTTTGACTTTTATCATACCATTTAGCGTAATATACGGTTGCAAACCCACCTTTACCTATCTCCTTAATATTTTTAAATTCATTGTACGAAATCCAAGATAACTGGTATTTATTTTCGATCAATGTTTTTTTCAAATTATTTTCAATTTCCGAATTATTTACCCATTCATTTGTAGCTTTCATTATTGAATATTTAAATTAAATAAATTAATTCAATAAGTATAGTTTACATAATTAATATTCCATGCCCATAGTATTTCTTATTAGAGTTTTTACTGATAACTTGATTCTTTTGGAAAATTTTTATATTTCATAGAATTAGGTCATCATAAAAATAATATAGAAATGTTCATGGGAATACGGCAAAATTATATTACTATTACAATACCTGATGTTAATGTTAATGTTAAATCTTTTTCTCTAAATAATGATTTTTGTCAAATAAATAAATGCATATATCGATATATTAAAGATTGCTTAGTGAATATCATAACCACAAACTACGAATCAAATACCAGCATCAGATGTAACAATCTTTTTTCTTATAATATAAATCGTTTATAATAAAAATTTTGATGCGAAATCAAAATTTGCGTCTTAACATAAAAAAAATTTTTTTACTAAAAAGAGCTATCATTCTGCTCAAACTGATCTAACTCGGATCTAAATTACATATTTCTTGATTTATTACACCTAATATTATGTTTTGATTGTTGCACGCCACAATACAATTTAAGCTTAAATTTTACCTTTGATACCAGTAAATATGCTTGTTTCAGATCTCTTGTTATTCCAATTCCATTACGATAATATTCTGCAACTACCTTCATTCCGGTGGCGTTGCCCATCTCTGCAGATTTTTGATAACAAACGAATGCCTTATGTTCATCCTTTTCAACTCCAATTCCATTCCGATAACAAAATCCTATCATATATGTTCCGACAGCATACCCCATCTCTGCAGACTTATGAAAATAAATGAATGCTTTATGTTCATTTTTTTCAACTCCAGTTCCATTTTTATAACAGGAACCAAGTGAAAATGTTCCGTTAACATCCCCATTTCTGCAGATCTTTGAAAATAAATGAATGCCTTACATTCATCCTTTTCAACTCCAAGTCCTCGGAAATAACATCTGCCAAGATAAAATGTTCCCAAAGCATCCCCTATTTCTGCAGATTTTTGACAATAAATGAACGCCTTATGTTCATCCTTTTCTACCCATTTATCAAAAAGATAACAGCCTGCAAGAATGATTTGAATTGTAGGATTGGTTTGATTATTTAAGCAATACTTAATAATATTATCAGGATTTAGCTTTTTCTTTATTAGAAACTGTTCCAATATATTATAAACTGAACTAATATTATTATTATTGCCTTTTAAGATTTCTTCATTATGCAGATTATACATTGCTTTAACGATTTCATTAAGGAAATCCTGGGAATTGTTATCTTCTAAGGATAATTGGGTTGCATTATTTGTTACTTGAGCGATATCTAATGAACGGTCGATTTTTTCCGTTTGCTTTGTGGATAGGTCGTCGTAGATTGACATTTTGATGCAAGAAAGGATTTTTTGTACACAGAAAATTTAATTTATTTATATATGCATTACGCTGTGTAACTTATATTTGTGTCTTTGTTAGTGATACGGGCCGATGAAAAATCTGCGGGTCGAGGGCTGATACAGGGTGGGTCGACCCGGGTCGACCGGGCCGGTTTTTTACAATATATAATTTTTTAGCCAATCAAATTACAAAACGTTTACAATTTTTTTTTTTTAACGTTTTTTAACGTTTATAATTTTTTAGATTTCGCGACATTTTAGATTTGTGACGAATAGATCTAGATAGATCTAAAACACATACTCTAAGATATGTACATACTTTATCCTACAATTAACCTCCAACTATGATAAAAACCTATATAGTATGAGCGAAGAATAAAAAAAAGGTACTCGCAAGCTGATTTTACTAAAAAAAAAAACTTTACTCAAGCCCGGGATAAACGTTGAATAGATCCGAATTTGTTTTTAAGAACAATATGTCATGCACTGTACTTGGATCTAAACGATTTCGTTTTTTTGTTAGAACATTACCTGCATCAGAGAATAAACGTTCAGAAGGTACGGAAGTTGCTGGAAAAGCAAGAAATTTTTGGGCTAACGTTGCTAAATTTGGGTAATCCTTTTGATGCATACTCCACCAGGTAAGAGGGTTGTGGGTTTTGTAAAGTGGGTGGTCTATGTGATATTTATTCATTTGTATTGCTTGTTCATACCGTTCTAATTCATTATCTAATGGATAATCAGATTGATTATCACCATCGAAAAATCGATCCATTTCAGTTTGTTCTGGGGTATCAATAGTATTTGTTTTTATCATTTCCGCGATCATTTCTTGAACTTCTTTTTTTTTTTCTTTGTCAAAGGACATACTTTTGAATCGAGGATCTAGGTAAGAAGCAATGTAAGCTTCCATTAAAGGTGCTTCCCAACGTTTAGTCATAGAATCTTCAATTTGATGACAAATATTAAGGATATTGGATGAAGTTAGTGACTCTTTCATTCGGTACAAGTGTGTGAATAAAAGGGAGATAGTAGGAAGCATCATGCCAAGGGTTGGATATTGTGCTCCTCCGATTAATTTTGTTGTTTGAGCAAAAGGACCTAAAAGTAATGTTAGTTCCTCTAATTCCATCCATTCTGTGTTTGTGAGTAATTTTTCACTTAAAGTTTGTCCATCCTTTCTTTGTTGAAAATCAGGATGACGACGTAAAGACCTTGCAAGTTGCTCTACAGCATCTCGTAATTGAAGTAACCTTTTTAAGACCAAAAAAGTCGAATTCCATCTGGTCTTTACATCACGAATAGGTTCGACAATGGATAAGTTATTTTTTTTTTGTGATTGTGATGTTGTTGGTTGTTCTAATGATTCAGTCAAATCTTCAGGTTCTGATTCAGAATCTTCATCTTCCAATAGTGGCCATTCTGTGTCTTCCAAGGCACTTTCTGACAACTGATTAAATTCATTTTGAATATTACGAAGACTTTGACGATATCGATCTCTCTTTACTAACCAATTGTTTAATTTTTTTTGCCCTATTTAAAAGATCATTACAAGCATTAAGTCCATCTTTAATGGATAATTGAATCGTATGGGCAGTGCAACGTATATGAGGTGTTCCGAGAAGCCGCATTCCTTTAACAATTGATTTATCATTATCAGTTGTTCCTCCAACCAATTTATCACGTATATTCCAATATTCAAAAATCTTTGATAAAAATTGTTCTTGGCGTTCTCCTGAGTGTGAATAAGGAAATTCCTCTATAGTTAACACTGCTTGATATAATTTAAAATTATTTGAAAGCCAATGTATAGTTACACCAATATAAGGACGATGCATACTGGTCCACATATCCGTGGTAAAAGAAAATGTTTTCATTGTTTCTGATATTAAATTACGCAATTGATCTTCAGCAAAGAGCACTGATTCTCTAATTTTTGTTTTAATTAGAGCTGAGTTGGGAACCTTAAAACGAGGATCCATCTCATAACAAAATTGTCGAAAACATCTTCCTTCCACAATGGTCAATGCTTGACAATCATCAACTATCCATGCAGTCAAACGATATAATAATTTTTGTTGCTTAACCGGCTTATGAGCTTCCATTTTTGAAAACATTGAAGGTATGGTCGGCATTGATTTATCTGGATCTATTATTGTTTGTCCATCTGAATTTTTTCCATATTGTTGATAAGAAAAAATTCTGTGGACAGAATTGAGGTGTTCACCAAGGTGCGTGGTTGATGTTGCAATACTAAATGTTTTATCACATTTTTTTTCATTTCCATTTAGTTTAGTTATAACTACATCACATCTAATTTTTTTTTTGATTTGTCCTTTTTCATATGATCCCAAACCCAACTAGGAGCCCTTGCTGCTAATTTTGTTTTATTTGATTTGCTTATACGATTTGTTAATATTTTAACATCTGGAACTTTTAAAGATTGATCAACCGCAATTACTTGATGATCCTCATTTTGTTCTTGAGATGAAAAATGAAGTGGCGAACCCATATTATATGATGTTTGGCTTGAGAGCTCTTCACTTTCAGTTCTTTCAGTTATAGAATCTTCCTCTATTTGACTAATTTTTTGCACTTTATTAGGTCGAGTTTCAGGTAATTCGGTATTAATTTTATTTGATGACCCCGAGACATCAGAGGTGGTTTGTTGAACTCTTTTTTTTTTTTGGGATCGGGTGTTATGTTTTTTTCGATCATAATTAAGAAATAAAGTGCAACTAGAAAGACTTATTTGAATTATATTGGACGTTGGATTGAATTAGCATTTTGGAAAAAAATTTATTTATGATTTGCTTTAAAAAGAATTTTGTAATTTTTAGAAATTTATATTATATAGTTTAGCTTTTTAGAGAATATTTAAGCTTCGATCAGCATATGTAGAATGGAATTGGAGTAAATTTTATTATTGTTATTAAAAACTATTATCCTCTCTACAGGACGCGATACTCTATATATACTCTTTAGCTTAGACCCGATTACATATATATGAGGTAAGGAAAATGAAAAACAATGTACTATGTGCAAGAAATATTAGTAATGTAGTAATGAGAATTCACTAATGTAATAATAAAAGTAATATTAACCGAAAATGAAGTAATAACTGTGATAACATAATGTAATAATGATCTACACAAAATGAGGTAATAAAACAATGCCAATGATAACGTTAATGACAAAATTAATGAAAATTTTAGTGTGACAAGTGGATTTTGCAGCGGGCAAATTTATATAATATTGAATAATAGTGTGGGCGAATTAATTGCAACAATATAAATTTTTTTTTTTTGGGGGGAGGCTGGGAAGGACACTACCAAAGAGCCAGACTAAAGTCAGGCAGCAAAAGAAAAAAGCACTATCCTTTCCATCCCAGTTTATATATACAAATCGCTAATTCTTACAATCCTTACAGTTTTCTATCTCTAATATATACAACGCATTCAATCCTTATATTTTTTTTACATAACCTTACTTATACAACGCATTCACTTATATTTTCACATCTAACCCAAAATAGCAATCAATAGAAATTGCCATTATGTCCTTGACTTCACATGTGAAGATCCTCGTAATAATTTTAATATAAAGTGTATAATGGCACGCCACTAATGCTAATGCGTGTAAAATCTTAGGGACATGTAGATAAACCCGGATAAAGATAGCTTATAAATAATCGATAGTAACGTTTTACTATCACACTATATAATAAATTATATAAAATTTTATTTTGGTAAAAAAGATTAATCGGGTCGGCCCACAAAAACATGGGTCGACCCTCGACCCGCCCGCCGGCCCGGCCGATAGGTCAGGGTCGGCCCGTATCACTAGTTCACACTGTCACATAGTAACTTTGAGAAATATACATTAACTTAACGGTAAGAAGTGTTACAATACGCATATATAGAATTGTACAAAGAGTCTTTGTACAATTCTATATATGCGTATTGTAACACTTCTTACCGTTAAGTTAATGTATATTTCTCAAAGTTACTAAGTGACAGTGTGAACATAAACCTTCAACTAAAATTCGGGCTATAATCTCTTAACACAAATTTTAATTGATGAACCTTGTTTTCACGCTTTGTCAGCGTAGCCTTAAAGAATTCAATTGTATTATTGGGGAATCTTTCTTCGTTGTGTCTTTTGGTGTTTAACGTACTGAATTTTATGTTGTATACTAGAATCAATTTAAGTAATAATATTATTATTGCACGGGTCTTATGTGATAACCAGTGCTTTTTTCATTTACTTATTGGCACGGAATTGTTACGTCAGACACCGTGCAATAATAGGGTGGTAACTCAAATAGTAAATCAAAACTATATCAGCAGTATTAGTAATTTTACTATGATCAGATTTTTCATATTACACAAACAAAGATCAATTTAATCAATTTAATTGCAAATTAATTATATTTAATAAAATTAATTATTTAAAACGACGCAACTTAATGAAAACCCAACGAATTACTTTAAAATTTTTACAAGTAACTTATTAAATATAGGTGAATAAAGTTACGCTTTCTGATTTTCTATTAACATATAAACTTGAACGTTCATCTTATAAATAATTTAATTTTCATTAGTTTTTTAAAGTGAAAAAATAAAAAAAAAATTAGATCTTAACTGTACAAGTCGAAACTTTAATAGAATATTTGCGAAAATCAAGCGTAACTTTTTAGAGATAACTTTTGCGAAGAGCTTTTAGTTAAAAGAAATTAGAAAAAGAAGTGTGATATCAAGGTGCATTCTTTAGAATTTTGTGCATTATTTATTAATTAAATATATATCAATATGAAATTTAATCGATTATTTTAATTTCACTGATCAAAATCTGACCATAGTAATATTACTAATACTGCTGACATAGTTTTGATTTACTAGTTGAGTTACCACCCTAGTGCAATAAGATAGTTATTATATGGGTATGTTGAATAACCCGTTACACACACGGGTTCATATTTAAATCCCGTGCCTTCGGCACAGAATATGAACCCGTGTGTAACTGAGTTATCACTACAACCATACAATAATTATAACTTATTACGAATATTCATTTAAGAACATTAATTTAATTTCTATTAAAATTTTGAAATCATTTATAAAGTTTGCGTCTGGACAATTTTAAAAGCTATTAATAGTAAAATAATAAATATATTTCAACTTCTTAATTTAAACAGGAAATCATTATTTAACAAATTTCAATATTCAACTTTATAAACATATATATTTTTTTAAAAAAATCAATACAATGGAAATAATCATTGCATTTAAAAATTTTAAATGGAAAGAATAATTCAAAATAAAGATTAAATTAATAATCTTTGCCAATCATCATATTCATAAATAACATCATTTTCATACTCAATAAAATATGAAGCAATTATCTCTTTAAATAATAATCTTGAAAAGATCAATGATCTTATTCAGATATATGTCCATTTGTTTATAAATTAATGAAATATAAATAACTTTACTAATTCATCCTTTTCTAAATTTTTAAAAATAATTCCAAATTTTTGTTGAAAAAGTCCAACATGAGTCAATGATATTGAACTTTTAGTTATATAAATTCCTTAAAGGATACAGGGATAAATGATTTAAAATTGAATCAATTTCAACAGTACGTCAATTTACTGCAATACCTTTTAAATTCTGACAAGAAGTGTATTTTGCTAAAATAATGTCAAGTGTATCTTTAGTAACGTTTGGACATACTCAAGAATTCTCTGTAATAATAAAATCTTGCACCGTTGGGTATTAGAGGATTGTTTTAATGGAAATACATAACTAATACTGATATCCAACCTCTCACTTGATAAAATATGTCATCAGTTCACTAACTGATAAAGCGAAATCAAATTAATAATTCAAATAACCTTTTTTTAAATATACCGATACTCAAAAAAAAAAAAAATCAAAAAAAAAAAGATTCATTGAAAAGCCGTTGATAGTGAATTGACCCGTCTTCACCCGGGTCATGGGTCAGTCCAACCACCCGTGTCACCTGGGTCAATTAAAAAAAAATCTCAGGTGACGAGTGAATTGTACCACCGGGTGCGGGTCACCCGACAGGTTACCCAACAGGTGACACAATTTAATTGGGGTCGGGTTATAGCATGCCACGCAGGACCAGTACGATCACGTGCGCCAGGTAAGGGAAAACCTCTCACTAACTTTCAATTATATTTTTTTGGACTTAATCTATTTGATTTACCTAACTGATGCAAAATATAATTGGAAAGCCTGATAATTGTTAAATATAATTTAAATGATTACGCTATCATACAAGTATTTTCTCGAAACACAATTATTAAAGAGAATAAATTAAACTTCCTACTGTTTACGTTAATTATGCATTCTTTTGAATCACAAACGTCAAAGTGAACAGAATTAAACTTCACACTCATGTTGGTAATTTACATTCTCATGAAACTAAATCGTTAAAGTGGACTGAATTAAACACCTTCCTTGCACTGTCATTGCAGCAACAGTACCTAATCACCAAATAAGAGACCCTTGAATTGTCTGAATGGTCATGGTACTAGTGATTAGGGCTGTTAATCGGTCCGTCCGGTCCGTCCTGGTTAAAAGACCGCTCAGTCTTTTAAAAAACCGGACCGGACTGCGGTCCAGGACCGAATAGGACCGAATAGAGCTAGACCAGACGGACCGATGGTCAATATAATACTTTTTTGCTATAACGATGAAATTAAGCTTGTCAGTATAAAGAGTTTTAATACTTTTACAATAAGCTTTTCAAATTTATAATATTTGCTTATATGATATAAGAGAGCAATAATTAATACGCTTGATAATTTTAGTCATACATAAATTATGGATTAGAAAATAAAATAATATAGTATATTAATATAGCAAAATAACATCATTTAATTAACTTCCTCAATATGAACATTATAGTTAAAATCAGTTAAAAAGATATTTTGTCACTTTTAACCACTTAACATTCGATAATTTGACTGAATAATATAATCATAATTGACACGCCAAATGTTCAATCTTGTACTGATTCAAGACAAGAATAAAGTAAATTAACAAAACGATTAGAAGTTACTTGCATAGAAAAAAATTTATTAATTTAATATTGTTAGCATTTACATTCCTGTCAAATACTTAAAAATTTATAAACCTATATATTTAATAAACAAAATATAAAAAATAAAGTATATTACTAGTATTGGATTATTTCCAAGTTAAAATGAAAAAAATTTTTAATCGGTAAAATGTTATAGTATAAAAGTTTTATACGCATTTTATAAGCACAATAAAATAATATACGTATATAAAAAAAAACCTGCTAGCAGGAAAAAAAAGGGTTATAAATTAAAATTTAGAATGGTAAGTCTTCAGTAAACCAAGATTTTAAAACAAAAAAGCCCGAACAGTTTCATTATCAAGAGAATTTCGTTATTTAATAACTGTTAATCCAGCTAAACTAAAAAGTTGTTCACATGGAACACTAGTAGACATAATAGCTAGATAATCATGTATTTGCTTATAGGCGTTGTTTGTAACACGAGTTTGAGGCAAGCTAAGCTAATAGTTAATTTAGCCGAATGCAAATTATAATTTTTATCATTAAAAATCCTCGGCTAAATTAATCATTAGCTTGTTTCGAACTCGTATTCCAAAATAATGCCCATAGGCGTTATTTCGCACAAATACAGTGCAAATTGTAAATCAACTGATCACGCCATTGCTGTCATTAATAAATTTCTCTATTTTATTAACGTTAACAACAGCCCGTTCTCATTATACATTAAACGTGGTTTAATCTTGTTTAACAAACTAAAGGGTTTGTAATTGAATTTTAACCAAAAAACAAAATTTTATAGTTGTTTCAAAATGCGTATTATCATAATATTTAGTTTATTTGATATTTAATATTAGGACCGACGGGTCCTTTCGGTCCGTCCTAAAAAGGGCCGGACCGGCCCAGTCCGTGGACGGACCGAAGGATCGTCAGTCCGGACCGGACCGATTAACGGCCTACCTATAATCCGAAACCCGAAACTTTCGGATTGGGCCAAAAAGGTTTCTCTAATTAGTTCACATAACAAAAATAAAACTGGTGTAATTGATCGATAATACTCAGACTTATTTAAAAAAAAACTGGATAATTAATGTATGCGCTCCCAAACTTTCCTACATTCCGAGTTATTACTTAGTATAAAAATTAAATATTATATATTTATTTCAAATTTCTAGATTTGCATGCTTATATTCATACTTTTCATGCTTGTAATCTTTAATATTGGTTACTTACTACATTTATCTGTTATTGCAAAACAAATTTCTCAAAAATCTTAAGTTTAAAAAAGTCGAATATAAAAGAAAATTTTTAGAATGATATATTCAAGAAACATAAAGAAGTTTTAAAGTATTAGTATGTAATAATGATATTCATAAGCATTTGTAAATAAGGTTAATAAAGCGTTCATTGATAGTAAGATTGGTGTTATTTTTTGCTCTTTTTGAACTGAATTTGTGTTGACTTAATTTTCAAATTCAATGAAGCGCGAAAGGGTTTAACCCTTATATTAAAAAATCGATCCATGTCTTATATTCCATATTTTTTCCATGAAATTGCATATTACGGAATTTACAACATTATATTATGAAGATTATTCAGCTTTCCTAGATTTTGTCAATCATGTTGCAGATTCACGGAGTTTTCACAAAATAACAATAGAAAGATTTGGAAAAAATTTTTTACAGGAAATGACAATATTGGAATGGATCAAAAAGTGAATACGACAGTTCGAAAATAAGATCTGAGCTATCTTTGTGCTTTGAATAATTAGTATTCTACAAATTTCTTGCACACCAAAGGTTTAATATCTATTACTTTTATTAGCTTGATATAATTTTCACCTGCAATATGTAGTTCCAAACGGGAAGGTTGCTTTTATCAATCAGCAAAATCTGGTACTTCCAATTCATATAATCTGCTATTTATAAAAAAAGGATATCAATCAATGCTCCTATATCGATCAATATATTAAAAATAAGTTTATAGTTACCTTTATATTCATAATCACTATTAAATGAAATAAAGCGACTTTTATAATATGATTCATTATATACTTGCTAGTCTTCATTTTTTATATTTTGAAGTTGTTTATCAGACTCAGATAATTCTAATAAAATATTTTTATTATTCCGCCATTCTGTAAAAATGTCATGAATTTCTGATGCAGTCGGTCGTTTTTCGTTCCATATTCCAACATTTCTTCATTAAATCAACATAGCATACTGCGATATTTTCATAAATATGTGGCCTTAAACCATCACATACTCGTAATTGAAATTGTAAACCTGAGTTTTGCACAAAAGGTACACATCCACCGTATAAAATTTCCCACATAATAATACCAAAAGAATAAATGTCAGATGCTTTAGTATATGGCTGTTTATTCAAAACTTCAGGAGCAATGTATGGTAAAATTCCATAAATTCCGTTAAATTCCGATTTTGATGCAATATTAGCTGTTATTGAAAGTCCTAAATCTGCAATATATGCACATTTTGAACTATTCAATAATATATTTCCGCTATGCAAATCTCTATGAATAAGATCATGAGAATGAATTATTTGCAGATCTGATGCAATACATTGCAACAGATTTAATTTATCTTTCCAATCTATTTGTGCAATATTATGCAAAATTTTGCGCAAACAACCATGTTGAGCATATTTCATGACGAGAATATAATCCTTAGAAATATCATCTCTTGATATACCAAACCATTTTAAAAAGTTTGATCTTTAAGACCTATATCACAATATGCTTTTAACTTATTATTAAAAGGAATATATATTAACCATTAATACAAATGATAAACCACGAATTATAAGTATGAAATAAAAAGGTTACCTCACTTATAAATTCTTCATGATAATTATTTGATTTATGAAGTAATTTAAGAGCAACTTTTCTCGTTGCATTTTGACTTTTATCATACCACTCAGCGTAATATACGGTTGAAAATCCACCTTTACCTATCTCAATAATATTTTTAAATTTATTATAAGAAAACCAAGATAGCTGGTATTTATTTTCGATCAATATTTTTTTCAAATTATCTTCAATTTCCGAATTATTTTCCCATTCATTTGTAGCTTTCATTATTGAAATTAATTAAATTAATTAAATTAATTACAATAAGTATATTTACATAATTAATATTCCACTGCTACTACAGTATGTCATATCATTTCTTATTAGAGTTTTACTGATGACGTCATTCTCTTAGAAAAGTTTTGATGTTTCATAGAATTAGGTCATCATAAAAACAATATTAGAAATCTTCATGGGTGGGCAGTGAATATGGCAAGTCATATGAATATTACAAACCTGATGTTAATGTTAATGTTAAATCTTTTTCTCTAAGTAATGATATGAATATGAATTTTGTTAAATAAATAAATAAATGTATATATAGATTTTTAAATATTGCTTAGTGAATATATAACCACAAACTACAAATCAAATATCAACATCAGGTATAACAATCTTTTCTTAAAATAAAAATCGTTATAAAGAAATTTTGATATGAAATCAGTGTTAATATCCTAACGTAAAAATTTTTTCTTAAAAAGAGCTATAATTCTGCTCTAAACTTCTCTAGCTCGGATCTAAACTAATATATTTCTAGATGTAAATTACACCTGATTTTATGTTTTGAATGTGGAACGTCACAATACAATTTTAAACTCAAAGTTTACCTTTGATACCAGTAATTAGCTTTATTTATATCTCTTGTTATTCCAATTCCGTTACGATAACATTCTGCAACTCTTATCATTCCGAGGGCGCTTCCCATCTCTGCAGATTTTTGATAATAAATGAATGCTTTATATTCATCTTTTTCAACTCCAGACCCTTGGTAATAACATGCACCAAGAGCATATGTTCCATCAGCATATCCCATCTCTGCAGATTTTTGAAAATAAATGAATGCTTTATATTCATCTTTTTCAACTCCGGTTCCATCTCGATAACAGACACCAAGCGAAAATGTTCCGATTGCATCTCCCATTTCTGCAGATTTTTGAAAATAAATGAATGTCTTGTGTTCATCCTTTTCAACTCCAATTCCTCGGGAATAACATCGACCAAGAGTAAACGTTCCAAAAGCATCCCCTATTTCTGCAGATTTTTGATAATAAATGAATGCCTTATGTTCATCCTTTTCTAACCATTTACCAAAATGATAACAGCGTGCAAGAATGATTTGAATTGTAGGATTATTTTGATTATTTAAGCAAAACTTAATAATATTATCAGGATTTTGCTTTTTCTTTATTAGAAAATTGTTCCAATGTATCATAAATTGAAATGATATTATTGCCTTTTAACATTTCTTCATTATGTAGATTATACATTTCTTTAACGATTTCATTAAGAAAATCCTGGGAATTATCTTCTAAGGATAAATGGGTTACATTGTTTGCTATTTGAGCGATATCTAATGAACTATCGATTTTTTTCGTTTTCTTTACGGATAAGTCGTCGTAAGTTGACATATTGACGCAAGACACAGGAAAGGATTGTTTGCACACGGAAAATTTAATTTATTTATATATGCATTACGCTGTGTAACGTTTATCCGCGTCTTTGGTACAGTTTCTATATATGCGTATTGTACATTTCTTAACGTTATGTTAATGCTTATTTCTTAAGTTATTATATGGCTGTATGAATATAAACCTCCAAATAAATTCGAGCTTATAATCTTTCACACACATTTTGATTGATGAAACTTGTTTTCACGCTTTGTCAGCGCGAAATCTTAAAGTTTCCAATTGTATTATTGAGGAATCTTTCTTCGTTGTGTTATTTGATGTTTAATGTAATGAATTTTATGCGGTATACTGGCATCAATTTAAGTAATAATAATGCTATTACGTATATTCAATTAAGAACATTAACTTAAATTTTGAAATCTTTTATATAATTTGTGTCTGGACAATTTTAAAAGCTATTAATAGTAAAATAATATATTTCGATCATGTCAATAATCATAAATAATAAAGTCGCAATAATTATTATACTGAATTTCTTAATTTAATTAAACAGTAAAACCATTATTTAACAAATTTCAATATTCAACTTTATATATAAATTGTTTTAAAAAAATCAATACAATGGAAATAATTATTGCATTTAAAAATTTTAAATGGAAAGAAAATAATTCAAAATAAAGATTAAATTAATAACCTTTGCCAATTATCATATTCATAAATAACATCATTTTCATCCTCAATAGAATATGAAGCAATTATCCCTTTAAATAATAAGTCTCGAATAGATCAATGATCTTATTCAGATATATATTAATTTGCTTATAAAAATTAATGAAGTATTTCTTCACTAATTCTTCCTTTTCTAAACTTTTAAAAATAACTAACGTCATACTTTTTGCTTAAAAGTCCAACAAGAGTCAAAGATATTAAACTTTAAGTTTATAAATTCTTTAAGGATACATGGATAAATGATTTAAAATTGAATTAATCTCAACAGTACGTGAATAGACTGCTATACCTTATAAATATAAATTCTGACAAGAAATTATTGTGTATCTTTAGTAACGAAAGTAGTAAGAACATTAATATTTTGACATTATTCAAGAATTCTTCGTAATAATATCTTGTGTTGTTGTGTATTAAATGATTGTTCACAGATAATAAACATGTTTAATATTGATCAGCCGCGTTAGCACTGTCTGGGAACGATCCGCTAATCTCCAGTGACCTCTCACATGACAAAAACGTCATCAGCTCAATTAAACCTTTATATAATAATTAAAATATCCTTTCTTTTATTTATATTGATGCTCAAAAAAAAAAGTTTCATTGAAAATCCGTTGATTTTTCAACTTACAGTGATCATCTAAACTCAAAAATTTGGAAAAACTATCGAAAGAAAGACCTCAACTGTACAAAAAAAAAAGGGCCGTATCCGAAAATACCAAATGATACTGGTGCAGCACTATGAATATTACGAGGCATCATACGTTCGAGGTATACAATATTACTGCTCAAATATATGTAAAATCAAATTTTTTTAGCCGTTGAATTAGTTTTTTAAATTGTAAAAAACATCAATGTAAATTTTAAATACTGTAAAAACTCCCAGGTTGTTATTAAATGGTAATATCCCGGCAGTGCTTAAAGACTATTATAATCCTTTCCATTATATTAGTTCGCATAATAAAAAAAAAAAAAAAAAACCGGGAATTTGATCGATCATACTCAGACTTATGTAATAAACCAGGTGATTAATGTACGCATTTCCAAGTTTTCCTCACGCTCCTTGAATTAACCGAGCCATTGCTTGGTATAAAATTGAGTATTACATATTTATTTAATTTTCAAGATTTGGCATGCTTATTAGAGTTGGGCAACGAAACCCGAAACTATATATAAAATTCCGAAACCTTTTCCGAAACCCCGAAACCTTTTCTGAACTCTATACTATACTGAAAAGAGTTAGAATTTTAATTTTAGACTTTAAGACATAAAGTACATGATAATTAGATTGCATTTCAGAAATATTTTGGTTACTTTATAGTAAATGAGCATTAGTTATTAACATTTTAATTTGAAGGTTTCGGGAAGGTTTCGGGTTTCGGGTCACAACTCTAATGCTTATATTCATGCTTTGTAATCTTTGGTATTGAGAGTATTATTGCTTACTATATTTATTGAACAAGGATCTTTAGTTTAAACAAGTTGAATATAAAAGAAATTTTAGTAAAGGCATCTTCACGAATGCAAGAAACATAAAATTAACGATAATGAATTAATAGCTTTTGAGAGGTCACAAGCATTTGCGAATAAAGCGTTCAATCGAAGTAATTCTTAGATTGATAGTAAGATTGGTGTTATTTTTGCTCAAATTAAATTGAATTTGTTGTAACTTGATATTTAAATTCAATAAAGCGTGAAATCCTTTGAGAATCATTTAATGACAAATGTTGGAACGGGACAAAAAGTGAATATATGATATTTCGGAGATAAACATCTAAAGTATCTTTGTGCTTTGAATATTATCATCTTACAAATTTCTTGCCCATCATAGGCTTAAAATCTATTAAGCATATATAATCTCATTTGTAATATGTTAGTTCTAAAACCGGTGTTACTATCGAAATTGGGAGAGCGTCAGATTAGAGGGCCAGATTTAGTCAGCATAGTGACTATTTTATACGACATTATTTCTTGCATTATTCGTGTGATTCTCTAAATGCCAAGAACGAGGCGTCAATAATTGAATGCTTCAAGTTCAAGCATTTCTCTTATAGATTTTAATCGTACGATTCCTTTGTGCAAGGGGCGAGACGATAATATTTAAATGCTTCAGATTCATTCGTCCCTAAAGGAAGCAAAAAATTAATTCATACAGAAATGTTTTACGTATTGTGAATATTACTTGATAGAAAGACTTAAGAGATGATTCGTCATATGATTATGCAAAGCTGAAGGTTGCTTTTATTAACCAATAAAATCCGATACTTCCAATTCATATAATTTGCTATCTATAAAAAAGGATATCAATCAATGCCCCTATAGCGAACAATTTATTTTTTAGAAAAAATAAAATTTATAACTACCTTTATATTCATAAACACTATTAAATGAAATAAAGTGATTTTTATAATATGATTGTTATATACTTGCTTATCTTCAATTTTTATATTTCAAAGTTGTTTATCAGACTCAGATAATTCTGATAAAATATTTCGTTATTTCCCATTTTTCGGTTTTTTTTTTGGATAAATCAACATAGCATATTGCTGTATTTTCGTAAATATGTGGTTTTAAAGCCATCACATACTTGTAAGTGAAATTGTAAATTTGAGTTTTGCACAAAAGGTACACATCTACTGTATAAAATTTCCCACATAATTATACCAAAAGAATAAATATCAGATGCTTTATTATGCGGTTGTTTGTTCAAAACTTCAGGAGCAATGTATGGCAAATCCTTTAGATTCCGAGTTTGATGCAATATTAATTGTTATTATAAGTCCTAAATCTGCAATATAAGCACTTTTTAAACTATTCAATAATATATTTCCAATATGCAAATCTCTATGAATAAGATCATGAGAATGAATTATTGCAGATCTGATGTAATACATTGTAACAGATTTAATTTTTCCATGCAATATTATGTAAATTATTGCGAAAACAGCCATATGGAGCATATTTCATGACGAGAACATAATTTTTAGAAATATCATCTCTTGATATACCAAAGCATTTTATAAAAGTTGGATCTTAAGACCTATATCACAATATGCTTTTAACTTATTATTAAAAAGAATATTAATACAAATGATAAACCACGAATTATAATTATGAAATAAAAGTTTACCTCTCATAAATTCTTCATAATAATTATTTGATTTATGAAGTAATTTAAGTGCAGCTTTTCTCGTTACATTTTGACTTTTGTCATACCACTTAGCGTAATATAAGGTTGCAAACCCACCTTTACCTATCTCCTTAATATTTTCAAATTCATTATAGGAAATCCAAGATAACTGGTATTTATTTTCGATCAATGTATGTAAAATCAAAATTTCATTTTAAATTGTAACATCAATAAAATTTTCAAATAACTCCCAGTTTGTTATTAAAGTTAATACAGCATACCGGCAGTGCTTAAAGATTATTATAATCATTTCCACTATTTAGTTCACATAATAAAAAAAATCTTGGAAATTTGATCGATAGTACTCAGACTTATATAAAAACTGGATAATTAATGTCACAGATCATAATTTAAATGAAATCTACATTCTATACTTAACCTGCTAGCTTTCTAAAACCCATTAATACTTGTTTATTATAATTTTTTTAAAACTAACCCTAAACCTAAAAAATGCACCCCAAAAAAATTCATTTTTCGAGATTTTATACTATCATTTCATTTTAATCTGGATTTCATTATGATCTGTTACAATTGATGTATGCAAGTTTTCCTCAAGTTCCTCGAACTATCTGAGCTATTACTTGGTATAAAAATTGATTATTAGAGTTTATTTCAAATATCTAGATTTGGAATGCTAATATTCATGCTTTTCATGCCTTGTAATCTTTAGTATTGGGTAGTGAAGTGCAAAACCCGATTTTTTAAAAATTCCGCGCGTGTTGCGGGATCCGCGGGATTGAGTAGAGTTTCTGAATTTTTCACGATCAATAAATATATATATATAAATCATCATTAGGATTGTAATATCTCGTTAAAATAATAATCATTTCTTATAAATCTTACTGCATTTATTACAAATAAAATGCTTATATAGATTCTGCCTACTTTTAAACCATTTGAATCTTATAATTATTAAATTTTTCAATTCAGATTTGTCTTAATTTTATCAAATTGTTTTTAAAATATTATTATATAAATATATATTTAAATTATAATTGTAACAAAGCGATCAAATCATATAAGTGTATAAAAATCTATATTGTAAGTTAGCCCTATGAGTTGACGAAGTCACACTAGGGTTATTATCACGAGGATCACTCCTTGTGGCTTGGCTTGTAAGAAATAAGGCTTATAGCTCTATGCGTTGACAACAGTCATGCTAGAGTTATTATCGCGAGGATAACCTGATTTGTGGCTTATATGAAATTGAGTCTTATATGAAAGGTAATAGCATATGATTGTATGCAATGGAAATTATAGATGCATGTGATAGTTTTTGATACGCAGAGATTATAAAGATATATGTGGGAGTAAATGGTGAAGCTCAGTGTTTTCTTTTCTTCGCTTGTCTTGTCACTTGTTCTCTTCGGTGCCCAATTATAATCTGGCTCCATCGTGATATGCATAAACATGTGCTCCAGTATAAAGAAATACAAAGAAAAACATCATAGCATATCTTCAAATCATCCTGATAATTGCTTTGATTGGAAAAGTACATTTCAAATTCCTGCAAAAAAAAAAAAGAAAGAAAGAAAGAAAAAGAGAAGTTCACTCTGAACTTTATTTATAGAAGCCTGACGCAAGCATAGTCGAAAAACAATGAATGTTTGATCAGTGTGCCTAAACAATGATGAAGAGATCATTACCATCTAAACATTTTTTCCATTCTATGGAGTCATGAAAGTCACGAAAGGTGATAATAAAATATTATGATATGGGTGGGCGATATATTAATGAAAGAACTTTATGAGCCTGATTTTAAACTCAATGGTTTATGAAGATCAGTCTGATACTTTACAAGGAAATGGTATTCTTGTAAACCTACATAACTTATATATACACAATCTCGATATATCAAGAAAGAAAAAAAAAAAAAAAAGAAAAATCCAAATTTGCAAATGATGCTTTCAATCAACTATTTCAACAGTTATTTAAAAATTGGCAGATACTGGCAAGCTAAACAGTTTGTTACATAGGATAGGTGTATGGATGCTAGTGAAATTAATTTCACTAATTTTATCAATTTACCACATTTTACCTCATTTTACCAGCATATATAGATAGGAGTTGAAAAGGATAAAAACAATGCACTTACATATTACCAAAATTAGAACATATATATGTATCAAGTTGATGTTATTATTTGGAAATTTGAGTCAAAATTGATAAACATAAAATGTGTACATAATAACTGAAGCCCGCTGAGGTATATAATTCAATGGATTTAACGTCTGCTGGTGTTATTATTACAGAATGAAAAAAAGAGAAGAAACCTTATTAAAATGACGATGTTCAAAACTGAATATGGAAAATAAGTGCATTTAATGAAGATATACTCAACCTGCATAGTGTCTATCATATGATCCTAATAAAGCAACAAGGAGAATTATCCCAATTTTGGCTTATATGATAAAAATGATATGGGCCCTCAAAAGTAGAAACCAGACAATTTAACAATTTTTTGAAAATTAATTGATCAGATGTAAAATTTAAAGCCCAAACTTTTTTACTTAATAATAAAAGTCTGATCACTTAATAAATTTTTATGATACAATGGTCAAAAGCTTTTGATACTATAATTTAAAAATAGATTTACTAAGATTTTAGAAGAATTTACAGGTCTACAGGTCTAAAAATCCTGTTTAAACAGGTTTGTTAATCATAAATATACTATTTTTAGATTGTTTTGTTTTGTGTAGCAAAATATTTTTGTCGATTTTCTCAAAACCTGTGATTTGTCAAATTGTCTGGTTTCTACTTTTGAGGGCCCATATAATGTATATGATTGCATGTGATAGAAATTAGAAACATACAACAAAGATTACAAGATGCAAAATTATAAAAGCCCACTCATCTATCCTGTTTACCTATGGCACCTTATACCTAGAGGTAGGACATGAAACCGGATTTATATTTATATCTGGATTAATTCGAATTTTAACTAAATCAGGATTCAGTTTTTGAACAAAATATATCTGGATATAATATAATCCGGATATAATATATAATCTGGATATAATATATAATCCGGATATAATATATAATCCGGATTATGTATTATATCCAGTTTAAATATTATATCATAATCCCTATTGCACTAAGTGTCATTTATGACTACCTTCATAATTATTTTTACACATAATTAACCATATTTATAATAATTATATTGTGACCAGAAATCTTCTTATGAGAGATTTCCGGTCTCATATTGATCATTGGGAAACTTTAATTTTTTTATATTTTTTACGTTTTATATAAAAAACTTTAAAAGCCAAAGTAAATAAGCATAGTAAAATAAAGCTAAAAAAGACATGATAAGAGCAAAGCGAAAGTAAGATCTTAAAAAAGTTAAATGTAGAAGTAAAAAAGCAAAGGCGATAAAAAAAATAATAAAACAGTAAAAAATAATGTAAATAAAAAAAAAAGCGAAGCTCAAAAGTCAGTAAAGCACAATTCGAATATAAATATGGAACATGTATAAAAATAATAATATAGTAGTCTGATTAACATCTAGTGACATGTTCCTGGGGTTTATTTATTTATTTTCTGGGGGAAATCATAGTATATAGATGGCCTTTCGGGCCATCTATGTGCTATGATCGTTGGTAACCTCTACTATAATTTCTACTCCCCCCAGGAAATAAATAATACTAATTATATCCAGATTATATATTATATCTGGATATAATATGCAATCCGGTTATATTTATCAATCCAGATATAAAACATATCCAGATATATTTTATTAATCCAGATATATTTATATCTGGATTTAAATAGTATTAATCCAGATTTATCTTTTTTTAATTTTATTTATATATCCGGATAGGAAAAATTCTTGAGGTTCTAACTCTACTTATATCTATTATGGATATTTATAATCTCTAATCAAAAGAGTGATTAATATGAAATCTGAGCAAGAATAATATATTTACATATGTACATAGCATAACTGTACTGTCATATCATTTTTAGCCCTATGTATTGATGAAGTCACGCTAGGGTTATTACTGCGAGGATCACCTCTTGTGGCTTGTATAAGTAAATCTTTAAGACGAAATGCAGTATCGAAAAGCTGGAATCAGCGATTAGATAAAGCTTGGGATTTATATACGAAGTATTGTAGGTTTATGAAATTGAAAGCCTTGCCATCATCAGCCAATATGCTTGTATCCTTTTTAGTCTGGCTAGATTTGACCAATTCGTTTACGGGTTGTGCTAACGTACTAGCAGCAGTTTCGAGAGCTCATTTGGAAGCACAGCTTCCAAACCCCTCCAAAGAGTATAACGTGAGGAGGGTTTATAAGGCACTAATGAAAGAGTATAAAAAGGACAAGGAACCTAATTGGCCACGTGACCCCTCCCGGTATCAGCCTTAAGATTTTTTGTGGATAACAGGCCACAATTTACAAGTAAAGAGTTTTGGGTTCGGGATGCTGCACTTATAGCAGTTGGGCTGAGAACTATGCGCCGTCCAGGAGAGTTGTGTAAATTAAGACTCAGAGATGTAAAGTTTGGTAAGAAGCTGTGCTGGATCCGTGTGGTATCTTCTAAGACTGACCAGTTTGCCAATGGAAGGTTTATCCCTATAGAGGCTACAGACAGTGCTTATAGTCCAGTAAAATTGCTAAAGAGGTATTTACGGGTCAGACCAGAGACTGCAGATGACCAGCCGCTTTTTCTATCAAGGCAGGGAGGTCAATTGTCAGTAGGAGCTGTAGGTGCTATTGTCAAAATAGTGGCAGAGAATGCAAATGTACAGGGAAGGTATACGGCCCATAGCATCAGAATTGGTGGTGCAACAGCTGCAATGGCAGCAGGCCTTTCTTTGGCACAAATTCGCACTATAGGAGGATGGGACAGCAAAGCAGTGATGCTGTACCTAAGGGCAGCGGATACGTCCAACTTACAGATTTCTAGAAAGATGGGGTTCGCCCAATAGCGATCCTCTTCTAGTTCACATATGTTTTTTCTTCGTATAGCAATAAAATCTTATGATCGAGCAATAATAATGATAAGCTCATCAACGAAGTGAAGGAGCATTCATTATTGCGAGATCAGATGACTTTATTGCAGATCCGCATGTAAATTTTGTTTGTTTCTATTTTGGGTTAGTCTGACGGGGTTTGTGAATGTGATTTTCAGACCTAAGGGCATGAAGGAAGTTTATTGCATGTGAATGGGTTAGAGAGTTTGGGGGTAAATCGGAAGTCGTTACAAGGGAAGCCTGTTTTGGTAAGGAAAGGTTATCTTTCGTTTTGCTATCTCTCGTCTTGAAGAGGCTGGCTCTATCGTCCCACCCGTGCCCCCCAGTAGTGTAAATAAGGCTCCACGACTGAGTAGCAGTGCAAGGACCTTTGATAGCGAGTGTTAGGCTCCGCGGCTGGTTAACAGTGCAAGGACCTTCGATAGTCGGTATACAGGCTCTACGGCTGCGTAGGCAGTGCAAAGACCTTAGAATTTGTATCGATATTTTCGTTGAAGTACACTACATTCAACGACTCGATTCTCGTTTTTTAGCCATGAAGACGACTGCTTCTGCCTTATGGTCTGTTTCTTAGTTTTAGATGATGGTTATTAGACAGGAATGTTAAATGATATAGTCACGTGTGTGAGTGTTTCTTTGGATTGGTCAATAAGGAGGGCCTTAGTAGTGTAGTACAAATGTATATGTATCTTAAGGTTAGTGCCTGTATCGATAGCGAGCCTATTCCCATATGTTTTTTCTTCGTATAGCAATAAAGTCTTATGATCGAGCAATAATAATGCACAAACAACCATATTGAGCATACTTCATGACGAGAATATAATCTTTAGAAATATTATCTCTTGATATACCAAAACATTTTAAAAAAGTTGGATCTTTTAAGACCTATATTACAATATGCTTTTAACTTATTATTAAAAAGAATATATATTAGCCATCAATGCGAATGATAAACCACGAATTATAATTATGAAATAAAAAGATTACCTCTCTTATAAATTCTTCATGATAATTATTTGATTTATGAAGTAATTTAAGTGCAACGGGCCTCAATGCATTTTGACTTTTATCATCCCACTTAGCGTAATAAACGGTTGCAAATCCACCTTTACCTATCACCTTAATATTTTTAAATTTATCATAAGAAATCCAAGATTGCTGGTATTTATTTGCGATCAATATTCTCTTCAAATTATCTTCAATTTCTGAATTATTTACCCATTCATCTGTAGCTTTTATTATTTAAATTAAATAAATTAATTAAATTAATTACAAATTAATTACAATATGTATAGTTTATATAATTAATATTCAACTTTTCCTATGCCCATAGTATTTCATATTAGAGTTTATACCGATGACGTCATTCTTTGGAAAAGTTTTTATATTTCATAGAATTAGGTCATCATAAAAATAACATTAAAACGTTCATGAGTTGGTAATGAATATGTCAAATCATATGAATATTACAATACCTGATGTTAATGTTAATGTTAAATCTTTTTCTCTAAATATGAATTAAATATATGAACTTTGTTAAATAAATACGTTTATAAATGCATATATAGATATATTAAATATTGCTTATTGAATATCATAACCACAAACTACAAATCAAATATCAGGATAAGATGTAACAATCTTTTCTTAAAATAAAAATCGTATGTATAGAAATTTTGATATGAAATCAGTGTTAATGCCTAACGTAAAATTTTTTTTTAAAAAAAAGAGCTATCATTCTGCTCTAAACTACTCAAGCTCGGATCTAAACTAATATATTTCTTGATGTAAATTACATCTGATATTATGTTTTGAATGTGGAACATCACAATATAATTTTAAACTTAAAATTTACCTTTGATACCAGTAATTAGCTTTATTTAGATCTCTTGTTATTCCAATTCCGCTGTGATAACATGTCTTTCTTCCCTTGAAGAATACAATTTCCGTGTAGAGTGTTGGAATAGATGTTTCATAAACAATTGAGTTTAATGTCCTACTTATAAAGTTCTTTCATTAATATATATATAACCCACCCATATCATAATATTTTTATCATCTTTTATAACTCCATAGAATGGAATAACACATATAGACCGTAATGAACTCTTCATAATTGTTTTGGCACACCAATTAAACTTTAGTTTTTTTTCAATATATTGACTCTACAAATTCGTCTTTCTTCCCTTGAAGCATACCATTTCCTTGTAAAGTATTGGAACTGTCGCTTTTATAGACATTTGAGCTTAAAATCTGACTCATAATGTTCTTTTACTAGTATAAGTCCACCTGTATCAAATAGGTATCACCTTTCGTGACTCCATAGAACGGAATATCATGTATAGATGGTAATGAACTCTTCATAATCGTTTAGGCACATCAATCAAACTTTAATGTTGTTTTTTTTTTTTTGACAATACTTGCGTCAAGTTTCTTTCAAGGAAAGTTCAGAGCGAGCCTCTCTTTTTCCTTCCTTTTTTTTTTTTTTTTTATATAGAATTTACAAACTCGTCTTTCTTCCTTTGAAGCATACCATTTCTTGTAAAGTATTGGAATTGATGCTTTAATAGATTTGAGCTTAAAATCCGACTCATAAAGTTCTTTCACTAGTATAGGTCCACCCGTATTAAATAAGTATCTTTTTGTGACTCCATAGAACGGAATAACACGTATAGACGGTAACGAACTCTTCATAATCGTTTAGGCACACCAATCAAACTTTAATGTTTTTTTTTTGACAATACTTGCGTCAAGTTTCTTTCAAGGAAAGTTCAGAGCGAGCCTCTCTTTCCTTTTTTTTTTTTTTTCAGAGTATCTGAAGTGTGTTTTTCTAATCGAAGCTGTCATCAGGATGATTCGAAGAAATCGACGTGATGCTTTTCTTCGTATTTCTTTCACTGGAGCGCAGGTTTATGCATAGCACGATGAAGCCAGAATCTTATCGGGCATCGAAGAGAACAATAACAAGACAAGCGAAGTAAGAAAGCACTGAGATTCCCCATTTTTCTCCCACATGTATCTTTATAATCTCTGCTGCATGCATACGTACCTAAATCTCTATCACATGCATCTACAATCTCCATTGCATACGATCATATGCTATTACCTTTTTCATATA
Source organism: Gigaspora rosea (assembly GCA_003550325.1). Taxonomy (NCBI): domain Eukaryota; kingdom Fungi; phylum Glomeromycota; class Glomeromycetes; order Diversisporales; family Gigasporaceae; genus Gigaspora; species Gigaspora rosea. The sequence goes on from QKWP01000584.1 coordinate 229,323, forward strand.
AGCCACAAATCAGGTTATCCTCGCGATAATAACCCTAGCGTGACTTCGTCAACGCATAGGGCTAAACTCGATCGTGAAATTTCGTAACTTGATTTTCAAGGCAAAGACCCCAATATTTGTATATTATCAATTACTGAAATATCTTTACATGTATTGACGCTAAATTCAATTGAAAAATAATTTTTCATAACACTGTAACAATAACAATGCAATGCAATTTAAAGCTGTAGGTACTTGAACGTCCAGCCAAAAATGGTTCACCTAAAAAATGGCTCAGCTAAAATACGGCTCTGCTCAGTTATAACCAACTGTTGTACCAACTGTTGTACCAACTGTTGTACCAGTTGTTGTTAGCCGAGTGGAGCCGGTAATTTGCATCTCTCATATAATAAAAATATCATCAGCTCAATTAAACCTTTATATAATGATCAAATATCCTTTCTTTATTTATGATGATACTCAAAAAAAAAAATGTTTAATTAAAAATCCGTTGATTTTTTCAATTATTATTGCTCGTCTCGTCGTGTGCCCCTTCCTCGCACACCACAGTCGTGACCAACCTTCATAACTACAGTCACGTCCTTTTATGCAAACGATGTCATACAGTATGGGATAGGGTCGCGGAACAAGCCGCAGGACGTCACGTGAGCAGATCTTTTCGAGGATAATACTTCGATCTCTTTGTTTGTTCCTTTTTATTTTTGCGACAAGTTCTGTGACCCTGCCGTAATGTATCGCCCCTTCGCTCAAACTCTTTCTTCTTCCTCTTCTTTCTTCTTTTCCTTTCCTTTTGGGCGTGGTGGGGGGGATAGCTGGACACAATGTCGAGCAGAAAATTCAAAGAACAAAGAGATCGATGCAGATCATCAGGTTACCTAAAATACCATTTCGTCAGTGATCTGCTGTCACACGGAAAGTCCGGTGACTCGCAATAATGTACCGCCTTGTGACTTCGTTCACAAGCGGGCCATTATTATTGCTCGTCTCGTCGTGTGCCCCTTCCTCGCACACCACAGACGTGACCAACCTTCATAACTACAGTCACGTCCTTTTATGCAAACGACGTCATACAGTATGGGACTGTTGACGAGGATCGTGCAATCTTGTGATTTAAGAAAGACAATCCTGCGTATACACAACTATTCTAAGACATAATCATACCTATTCCGTAACATCATCTCACGTGACATCCTGTAAACATCCTTAACTCTTCTTACAATACCTGTTCAGTATACCATATCAGTTGCTATTTCTTAAGAGCGTTGTGGAGTGTACACAGCCGCTTCAGTTCGGCATACTATACCAGTTACCATACACCAGAGCAGTGTGGGGTGTACACAGCCGCTTCAGTTCGGAATACTATACCAGTTACCATTACGCCAGAGAAGTGTGGGGTGTACACAGCCGCTTCAGTTCGGCATACTATACCAGTTACCATTACGCCAGAGCAGTATGGGGTGTACACACGCGCTTCAATACATATGTCTTTTCCCTTAACCATGATTTAAGGCGGTGTGGAGTGTTCACACCCATCCTACTCATATTCATACACGAACCTATGCATCCGTATGTCTTGCTTATTTCCCCTATACGAACGTGTACGTCAATTTCTTTTGTTTCCTTCTTTCTCTCTTTCTTCTTCTCTTTTTTTATTTTATTTTTTTTTTTTTATTTTTTTTTTCCAATACCCGTTATCTATACTATACCATTACTTAAGAGCGGTGTGGGGTGTACACAGCCGCTTCAGTTCAGCATACTATACCAGTTACCATTATGCCAGAGCAGTGTGGGGTGTACACAGCCACTTCAGTTCGGCATCCTATACCAATTACCATTTCGCCAGAGCAGTGTGGGGTGTACACAGCCGCTTCAGTTCGGCATACTATATCAGTTACCATTACGCCAGAGCAGTATGGAGTATACACACGCGCTTCAATATATATGTCATTTCTCTTAATCATAATTTTAAGGCAGTATGGAGTGTTTACACCCACCCTACTCATATTCACACACGAACCTACGCATTCATATGTCTCTTTTTTTTTTTTTTTTTTTTT
>QKWP01000584.1:233007-268385 GCA_003550325.1 Gigaspora rosea
ATCGAAGATTCAAATATTTCTGCGTATTTGTAACGCGCATCATGCATTTCCTCCTTCTGATCCAAGATTATTTTTACTAAATTTCAGGGAAGTCAACGCCGTGTTCTTGCAAAGTGCATCAGCTAATGCCTTTACCACCTTGCTTATAACGGTTGCCAAGATCTAGAGAAGTCGACTTCCTCTCCATTTCTCATTAGATCGAAACTTCAGATACTTTAGCGATGTATTTTTGCAAAGTGCATCAGCTAATGCATTTTCTCCCTCTGATCCGAAATTACTCCTACTAGGGTTCGGGGAGTGTTCTTTTGCTAATGCTTTCCCTGCTTCGCTTAATGACGATTGTAAAGATCCAAAAGAGAAGTCGGCATAGCATTCTTGCAAAATGCATCGTTATTGCTTTTCCTACTTCTACTCTATGTATTCTTGCGAAAAGCATCAGCTAGTGCATTTCCCCCTTCTGAACCGAGATCACTTTCACTAAGATTCAGGGCAGTCAATGTAGTGTTCTTTAGCTGATGCTTTCCCTGCTTTGCTCCTTTACGATCTGTCTTCAAGATTCAAAGAATGTCAGTGTAATGTTCTTGCACATACATCCGCTAATACTTCTCCTACTTTGGATCCACAATACAAGATCCAGAGAAGTCAGTATAGCGTTCCTGCAAGGTACATCAGTTATGCTTTTTCTCCTTCTGGTCCAGAAGGATCTAAATTTCTAACTTGGTGTTTACGCAACAACCTCAGTTAACAGCTTCACTTTACCGGCGTTTCCTTAATGCCGGTTTGCGAGGCATACAAAAAAGGTTTTTCTTGAAGACTTTGAAATTTCTCCTTTCTTCTTGATAAAAAAAAACTGGCTTGTTCTTGCGACGGAGCTGGACACAATGTCGAGCAGAAAATTCAAAGAACAAAGAGATCGATGCAGATCATCAGGTTACCTAAAATACCATTTCGTCAGTGATCTGCTGTCACACGGAAAGTCCGGTGACTCGCAATAATGTACCGCCTTGTGACTTCGTTCACAAGCGGGCCACTTACGATGATCATCCAAACTCAAAAAATTTGGAAAACTATTGAAAGAAAGACTTCAATTGTACAAAAAAAAAAGGTCGTACCCGAATATACCAAATGACACTATGAGTATTACAGGCATCATACGGTCGAGGAATATAATATGTACAGCACAAAGCTATGCAAAGTCAAATTTTTCAGCCGTTGAATTAGTTTTTTAAATTGTAACAATGTAAATTTCCAAATGCTGTAATAACTCTCAGGCAGCTATTAAAAGTAATATCCCGGCGGTGCTTATAGGCTATTATAATTTTTCCCATTATATTAGTTGTATAATAAAAAAAAAAACTGGGCATTTGGTCGATAATATTCAGACCTATATAATTAACCGGATAATTAATGTATATTCTTCCAAGTTTCCTCACGTTCCTTAAATTATCTGAACCATTATTGATATAAAAATTGAGTAATTCAATTTTTTCAAGATTTGGCATGCTTATATTCATGTTTTTTCATGCTTCGTAATCTTTAGTATTGAGAGAATGATGGCTTACTACGTTTATTACCTTAAGTTTGAAAAAGTGGAATATACTGTAAAAGGAAAGGCATTATCAAGAACGCAAGAAACATTAATATGCGTTAAAGTATCAGTATGTGACAATAATGAATTAATAACTTTTGAGGGTCACAAGCATTTGCGAATAAGATTAATAAAACGTTCAATCGGAATAGTTCTTAGGTTGACAGTAAGATTGATGTTATTTTTGCTCAAATTAAACTGAATATGTGGTAACTTGATATTTGAATTCAATAAAGAGTAAAATATTTTAAGAATCATTTAATGTTTGAACGGGTCAAAGAGTGAATACGACTAGAGAAGGGTTTCATGCGTGCGCATGATTCCGCAATCATGCGCATTAATGCGAATGTTTCCGAATCATGCGCATTTTATCCCATCAAAATTTTATATAGAAAAATTAAATATAAAATGAGTATAATTAACATTCTAATCTATCAATCAGTGTATAAAATCTGGAAAAAAATTTTTGTGCACATTTTACAAAATTTGTATAAAAATTGTGCACAACCTATATGTTAATTAAGAAAAATCTTTGTGCACATGTGCACATCTAATTTAAAAAATTGTGCACACAAAAAAATGTGCACATATGCACATTGTGCACATTAATTTTATTCACTGCTATCAATATACTTCAATACTGGGTCTGTCGCTTTAACATTTTTGATTGGCCGCATCCGAAAAATATGGCCTAAATGTAGGAAAACTAACAGAAATACGTAAGATGATTATGGCTATTATCATGGTCGAGTAATTATTATAACATTCGAGTAATTATTATATCATTTTTTAATGCCCTTATTAACGCCCTTAAACAACATGAAGTTCCAAATTTACTTTGGCTGTTTGATTTCCTAATATTTACAAACTATTTTGGGCTAAAAAAATTCACGAATTTGAAACCGTTTTGTATAATGGCCTCAAGTTCAAGAATAAGTGCAAGTGCAAGAACACGACAAATGCTCCGCTATAGATAAAACATATGATTAATAAAAAAATAGTGAATATATTAGCGAATATCAAAAAAAGTTACATTCAACCAAATATTTAATGATTGATTTCTAGAATTTTTGGTCGGAATTTTTGCCGCCCAGATTATCTGATAATCAACTAATTTTCTCAGTGACTCGTAGTTTTATGTCGATCTACCAACCAATAAAATTATGGTTATGTTCAAAAGGTGATCAATGAGCTAAAACTAATATAACAATATAAGGTTTTCTCTTTGCAACGCTTATTTTAAAAATTGGCTTTCACCAATAAAACTAAGCTGCATACTATCTGTTACTGTGTTATATATCTCTTTAATTATACATCAAACGCATTGATGTATGCTATATATCTCTTAATAAAGTTTGAATATCCAGCGCTATTAGCGCTGGAATGCGTCCAACTATGATATCAAAATGCGTGCAGTTCTTTTCGTAATGAATATTACGAGAAATCGTACAGTCGAGGCATATAATATATACAACTCAACGATATGTTAAACGGTAATATACCGTCAGTGCTTAAAGACCATTATATTCCTTTCCCATTATACAAGTTCACATAATAAAAACTAAACTGGAGTATTTGATCGATAATACTCAGATTATAAAAAAAAAACTGGATAATTAATGTATGCGCTTCCAGTTTTCCCACATTCCTTGAATTATCTGAGTTATTACTCGGTATAAAAATTAAATATTATATATTTATTTCAGATTTCAAGATTTATATGCTTATAATCATACTTTTCATGCTTGTAATCTTTAGTATTGAGAGTATAATTACTTACTACATTTATTGCAAAACAAATTTATTAAAAATCTTAAGATTAAAAAAGTCGAATAAAAAAGAAAATTTTAAGAATGATATATTCACGAATTCAAGAATCATCAAGATGTGTTAAAATATTAGCATGTAATAATCATAGTAAGATTGTTGTTATTTTTTGCTCTCATTAAGCTGAATTGTGATAACTTAAAATTCAAATTCAATGAAGGTGAAAGTGTTTGAGAATCATTTAATCCTTATATTAAAAAGTCGATCCTTGTTTTATATTCCATGAAAGTTGCATATTACGGAATTTTACAACATTATATCCTGAAGATTATTTAGCTTTGTCGATCATGTTGCAGATTCACGGAGTTTCACAAAAAAATATGGAGTAATGATGGAAAGATTTGGAAAAATTTTTTTACAGGAAATGACAAATGTCAGAATGGAAATGTGAATACGACATTTCGAAAATAAGATCAGAGCTATCTTTGCGTTTTGAATAATTATCATTCTACAAATTTCTTGCACCCAAAGGCTTAATATCTATTACTTTTATTAGCATGCCATAATTTTCATATGTTATATTCAATTCCAAACCCGGTAAGTTGCTTTTATTAATCAGTAAAATCTGGTACCTCCAGTTCATATATTTTGCTATCTATAAAAAGGAAAACAATCAATGCTATTATATAGAACAATTTATTTTAAAAAAATTAAATTTATAACTACCTTTATATTCATAATCACTATAAAATGAAATAAAGCTACTTTTATAACATGATTCATTATATACTTGCTTATCTTCAATTTTTATATTTCGAAGTTGTTTACAAGACTCGGCTAATTCTAATAAAATACTTTCATTATTCCGCCATTTTGTAAAAATATCATCAATTTCTGATGCTGTTGGTCGTTTTTCTGGTTCCATATTCCAACATCTTTTCATTAAATCAGCATAGCATATTGCAGTATTTTCGTAAATATGTGGTCTTAAGCCATCACATACTTGTAATTGAAATGGTAAATTTGAGTTTTGCACAAAAGGTACACATCTACCGTATAAAATTTCCCACATAATTATACCAAAAGAATAAATGTCAGATGCTTTAGTATATGGTTGTTTGTTCAAAATTTCAGGAGCAATGTATGGTAAAATTCCATAAATTCCGTTAAATCCCGATTTTGATGCAATATTAGCTGTTATTGAAAGTCCTAAATCTGCAATATATGCACTTTTTAAACTATTCAATAATATATTTCCACTGTGCAAATCTCTATGGATAAGATCATGCGAATGAATTATTTGCAGATCTGATACAATACATTGCAACAGATTTAATTTATCTTTCCATGCAATATTGTGTAAATTTTTGCGCAAACAACCATATCGAGCATATTTCATGACGAGAATATAATCTTTAGAAATATCATCTCGTGATATACCAAAGCATTTTAAAAAAGTTGGATTTTTAAGACCTATATCACAATATGCTTTTAACTTATTATTAAAAGGAATATAGATTAACCATTAATATAAATGATAAAACACAAATTATAGTTAATGAAAATAAAAAGATTACCTCTCTTATAAATTCTTCATGATAATTATTTGATTTATGAAGTAATTTAAGTGCAACGGGTACATTTCTACTTTTATCATGCCATATAGCGTAATATACGGTTGCAAATCCACCTTTACCTATCTCCTCAATATTTTCAAATTTATTATAAGAAATCCAAGATAGCTGGTATTTATTTTCGATCAATATTTTTTTCAAATTATCATCAATTTCCGAATTATTTACCCATTCATTTGTAGCTTTCATTATTGAAATTATTTAAATTGAATAAATTAATCCAATATTTATAGTTTACATAATTAATATTCCACAGCTCCTATGCCCATAGCATTTCATATTATAGTATTACTGATAACTTCATTCTTTTGGAAAAAATTTATATTTCATAGAATTAAGTCATCGTAAAAATAATATAGAAATGTTCATGGGTGAGCCGCGAATATGGCAAAATCATATTACAATTACAATACCTGATGTTAATGTTAACGTTAAATCTTTTTCTCTAAATAATGATTTAAATATGTAAATTTTGTTAAATAAATAAATGCATATATAGATATATTAAATATTGCTTAGTGAATATCATAACTACAAACTACGAATCAAATACCAAAATCAGATGTAACAATCTTTTTTCTTAAAATATAAATCGTTTATAGTAGAATTTTGATTTGAAATCATCCTAACATAAAAAGTTTTTTCAAAAAATAGTTATCATTCTGCTCCATTGCTCTAATCGGATCTAAACTAATATATTTCTTAATATTTATTACATCTGATATTATGTTTTGATTGATGCACGTCACAATGCAATTTTAAGCCAAAAATTTACCTTTGATACCAGTAATTAGCTTCATTTAGATCTCTTGTTGTTCCAATTCCATTGCGATAACATTCTGCAACTACCCTCATTCCAGTGGCGTATCCCGTCTCTGCAGATCTTTGAAAATAAATGAATGCCTTATGTTCATCCGTTTCAACTCCAATTCCATTCCGATAACAAAATCCTATCATACATGTTCCACCAGCATGCCCCATCTCTGCAGATTTTTGAAAATAAATGAATGCTTTATGTTCATCTTTTTCTACTCCATTTCCATTTTTATAACAGACACCAAGTTTATGTGTTCCATTAGCGTAACCCATCTCTGCAGATTTTTGAAAATAAATGAATGCTTTACGTTCATCTTTTTCAACACCAATTCCTTGATAATAACAGCTACTAAGATAAAATGTTCCAACAGCATCCCTCATTTCTGCAGATTTTTGAAAATAAATGAATGCCTTATGTTCATCCTTTTCAACTCCAGTTCCTCGATAATAACAGTTACCAAGAAAAAATATTCCAAAAGCATCCCCTATTTCTGCAGATTTTTGATAATAAATGAATGCCTTATGTTCATCCTTTTCTACCCATTTACCATAAAGATAACAGCCTGCAAGAATGATTTGAATTGTTGGATTGTTTTGATTATTTAGGCAATACTTAATAATATTATCAGTATTTTGCTTTTTCTTTATTAGAAACTGTTCCAATATATTATAAACTGTACTGATTTTATTGCCTTTTAATATTTCGTCATAATGTAGATCATACATTTCTTTGACGATTTCATTAAGAAAATCCTGGGAATTATTATCTTCTAAAGATAATTGGGTTGCATTGTTTGTTACTTGAGCGATATCTGATGAACTGTCGATTTTTCCGTTTTCTTTGTGGATAGGTCGTCGTAGGTTGACATGTTGTCGCAAGAAACGATTTTTTGTACACAGAAAATTTAATTTATTTATATATGCATCGCTGTGTAACGTGTATTTGCGTCTTGTACAATTCTATACATGCGTATTGTAACACTAAGTTAATAGTTTCTAAAAGTTACTATGTGACCTATGTGACAGGGTGAACATTAATCTCCAATTAAATTTGGATTTATGAACTTTCAACACATTTTAATTAACGAAACTTGTTTCACGCTTTGTCAGCTTATCCTTTAAAGCTTTCAATGTATTATTGAGAAATCTTTCTTTATTGTGTTATTTGGTGTTTAACGTAACGTACTAAATTTGATGTGGTATACCAGCATCAATTTAAGCAATAATAATTATTACGTATATTCAATTAAGAACATTAACTTAATTTCTATTAAGATTTGAAATCTTTTATAAGTTTGCGTCTGGACAATTTTAAAAGCTATTAATAGTAAAATGATATTTTTCAATCATGTTAATAATCATAAATAACAAAGTCGTAATAAATTTTATACTGAATTTCTTAATTTAAACAGAAAAACCATTATTTAACAAATTTCATTATTCAACTTTATATATATATTTTTTTAAAAAAAAATCAATATAATGAATGGAAATAATTATTGAATTTAAAAATTTTAAATGGAAAGAAAATAATTCAAAATAAAAATTAAATTAATAACCTTTGCCAATCATCATATTCATAAATAACATCATTTTCATTTTCAATAAAATATGAAGCAATTATCCCTTTTAAATAATAAGTCTCGAAAAGATCAATGATCTTAATTTTCAGATATATATCAATTTGCTTATAAATTAATGATATATTAAGTTTCTTTACTAATTCTTCCTTTTTTAAATTTTAAAAATAATTCCAAATTTTTTGTTTAAAAATTCCAACAAGAGTCAGTAATATTGAACATTAAGTTATCTAAATTTTTTAAGGATGTATGGATAAATGATTTAAATTTCATCGGTACGTGAATATAATGCAATACCTTCTAAATTCCTACAAGAAGTTTATATTGATAATACAATGTTAATTGTATCTTTAGCAACAAAAGTAGTAAACACATTAAAATATGGCCATTATTTAATAATTATTTGCAATAATAATATTTTGGATCGTTGAGCATTAACTTAATTTCTATTAAAATTTTGAAATCTTTTATAACATTTGTGTCTGTACAATTTTAAAATCAATTAATAATAAATAATATATTTCAACCGTGTTAATTAATCATAAATAACGAAAGTTTACAATAAAGCACTATTCTGAATTTATTAATTTAAATGGAACGGTCATTACTTAACAAATTTCAATATTTTTAAATTTATATATTTTTTAAAAAAAAAAATCTATACAATGGAAATAATTATTACATTTAAAAATTTTAAAGCGAAAGAAATAATTCAAAATAAAGCTTAATTAATAATCTTTGCGAATCATACAGCCAATCATACTCATAAATAACATCATTTTCAACCTATGAAGCAATTATTCATTTTAAATCATAAGCCTCGAAATGAGCAATGATGTTATTTAGATTTATATCAATTTTGCATATAAATTAATAAAATCTTAAGTTTTTTTTACTAATACTCCTTTTCTAAACTTTTTAAAAATAACTTAATAATTTTTGCTGAAAACATCCAACAATATTGAACTTTTAGTTATATAAATTCTTTAAAGGATACAGGGATAAATGATTTTAAATTGAATTAATTTCAACTGTACGTGAATATATTGTAATACCTTCTAAATTCTGACAAATTAATATTACTAAAACATGTCAAGTATATCTTTAGTAACGAAAGTATTAAGAACATTAAGATTTGGTCATTATTCAAGAATTCTTTGTAATAATAATACTTGTGTCGTTGGGTATTCCTAGACAGTGATAACGGAAACACAGATCGGCCGCTTTATCACTGCCTGAAAACGATCCACTAATATGTATCCAGTGACACTGACCTCTCACATGATAAAATACACCATCAGCTCGTTAACTGATAAAATAAAGTCAAATTAATAATTCAAATATCCTTTCTTTTAAATATCCCGATAATCAAAGAAAACAATGGTTATTGAAAGCCATTAATTTTTCAAATAACGGTGATTCATCCAAGCTCAAAAAATTTGGAATACTATTGAAAGACTTCAAACGTACAAAAAACGGCCGTGCCTGAAATTACCAAATGATACTGGAGTGGCCACTATGAATATTACGAGGCATTATACGATATATTATGTACAGCTCAAAGACATGTAAAGTCAAAATTTTATTAGCTGCTAAATTAGTTTTTTTAAATTGTAAAAACATCAATGTAAATTTTCAAATGTTTTAATAACTCTCAGGTTGTTAGATCGATAGTACCCAGACTTATATAATAAACCGGATAATTAATGTATGCACTTCCAGGTTTCTCGCGCTCCTTGAATTATCTGAGCTATTATTGATATAAAAATTATTATACAGTATATCGATTATGCTTATATCATGCTTTTTAGCTTTGTAATCTTTAGTATTGAGAGTTAGATTGTTTACTACATTTATTACAAAACAAACTTCTCAAGAATCTTAAGTTTAAAAAGTGGTAAATAAAAGAATATTTTAGGAAATGTATCTTCATGAATGCAAGAAACATAAAGATGTGTTAAAGTATTAGATAAGACAATAATACATTCATTCGGAGTAGTTCCCAAGTTAATAGTAAGATTGGTGTTATTTTTCTCACATTAAACTGAATTTGTGTTAACTTGAAACAGATGTTGGAATGGATCAAAAGGTGGATACGACATTTAGGAGATAAGGATCTGATCTATCTTTGTGAATAATTATCATCTTACAAATTTCTTGCCTACTAAAAGGCTTGATTTTTATTACATTTATTGGCATGACATAATTTTCATATGCAATATGTTAGTTCAAAACCGAGAGGGTTGCTTTTATTAATCAGTAAAATCTGGTACTTCCAATTCATAAAATTTGCTATCTACAGTATAAAAAAGTTTTCAATCAATACTCGTATATCGATCAATTTATTTAAAAAAAATTAAATTTATAATTACCTTTATATTTATAATCACTATTAAATGAAATAAATCGACTTTTATAATATGATTCATTATATACTTGCTTATCTTCAATTTTTTTATTTCGAAGTTGTTTATCAGACTCAGATAATTCTGATAAAATGTTTTCATTATTCCGCCATTCTGTAAAAATATCATAAATTTCTGATCCTGTTGGTCGTTTTTCTGGTTCCATATTCCAACATTTTTTCATTAAATCAGCACAGCATATTGCAGTATATTCGTAAATATGTGGTCTTAAGTAGAGATGGGTTTCATGCGTGCGCATGATTCCTCAATCATGCGCATGAATGCGCATTAATGCGCATGTTTCCGAATCATGCGCATTTTATCCCATCAAAATTTTATATAGAAAAATTAAATATAAAATAAGTATAATTAACATTCTAATCTATCTATGTACTTCAATTCTGGGTCTGTTCGCTTTAACATTTTTGATTGTTCGTATCCGAAAAATGTGACCTAAATGTAAAAAAACTAACAGGAATACGTAAGATGATTATGACTATCATCATGGTCGAGTAATTACTATAACATTCGAGTAGTTAATATCATTTTTTAATGCCCTTATTTTCGCCCTTAAACAACACAAAATCGTGAACGTGAATTTTCAAATTTACTTTTGTTGTTTGATTGCCTAATATTTATAAACTATATTGGGCTAAAAAAATTCACGAATTTGAAAACGTTTTGTATAATGGTCTAGTTCAAGAATAAATGCAAGTGCAAGAACAAGACAAACGCTCCGTTATAGAAAAAACATATGATAAAAATAGTGAATATATTAGCGAATATCAAAAAAAGTTACATTCAACCAAATATTTAATGATTGATTTCTAGAATTTTTGGTCGGAATTTTTGCGCCCAGATTATCTGATAATCAACTAATTTTCTCAGTGATTCGTAGTTTTATGTCGATCTATGAACCAATAAAATTACGTTTATGTTCAAAAGGTGATCAATGAGCTAAAACTAATATAGCAATATAAGGTTTTCTCTTTGCAACACTTATTTAAAAATTGGCATTCATCAATAAAACTAAGCTGCATACTATCTGTTATTGGAATAATGAGCTTTGTAACGAACTTTTTATAGTTAGCTTATGCTGATTCAAACTAACCCACTATATATTGCAATTACTGGTACCGGTATAGCGAACAAATTTGTAATAGAATTTGTTATAAAAACTCATAATAAAAATCACAATAATTCTAATAAAAACTGGTTCAACCATACTGAAATAGAGTGTGAATTATGTGGCAGAAATTTTATTATAACATAATTTTAATGCAAACTAACTCAATCTTAACCATATACTTTAGTTAGTAGAATTGTATGTTTAGTAACAGAATTTTTGTGACGATTCAATGCAAATTAACAGCATATTTATGAATACAGTATTATATAATGCGAATTTACAGATTTTAACTAAGATTCTAAAGTTTTATACAAAGCTCCGTGGCAGAGCCACGGGTCAGGTGTTAAATTATATAAGATAAGCAACGATGAAGTTTACAATTAGCAAATTTGTTAAAAATTTATATATATAGGCAAGATCTGATTAAGAATCAATATGTAGTATCTTTATTTAGATATATATATTATCAATAATAAAGATAAAAATTAAAAAATTTTTTTATCATGTGGTATCATACGCATTTTATATATCATGCGCATTAATGCGCATTCATGCGCATTTTATTATAAAATGCGCATTTTTCCCATCTCTATTCTTAAGCCATCACATACTCGTAATTGAAATTGTAAATTTGAGTTTTGCAAAAAAGGCACACATCTACCGTATAAAATTTCCCACATAATTATACCAAAAGAATAAATGTCAGATGCTTTAGTATATGGCTGTTTGTTCAATACTTCAGGAGCAATGTATGGTAAAATTCCATAAATTCTTTTAGATTCCGATTTTGATGCAATATTAGCTATTATTGAAAGCCCTAAATCTGCAATGTATGCACTCATTAAGGTATCATGTAGTATATTTCCACTATACAAATCTCTATGAATAAGTTCATGAGAATGAATTATTTGCAGATCAGATGCAATACATTGCAACAGATTTAATTTATCCTTCCAATTAATTTGTGTAATATTATGCAAATTTTTGCGCAAACAACCTTTTGAAGCATATTCCATTACGAGAATAAAATCTTTAAAATATCATCTCTTGATATACCAAAGCATTTTAAAAAAGTTGGATCTTTAAGCCCTATATCACAATATGCTTTTAACTTATTATTAAAAGGAATATATATTAACCATTAATAAAATGATAAAAACGAATTATAGTTAATGAAAATAAAAAAATTACCTCTCTTATAAATTCTTCATGATAATTATTTAATTTATGAAGTAATTTAAGTGCAACGTCTCTCGATACATTTTGACTTTTATCATACCACTTAGCGTAATATAGAGTTGCAAATCCACCTTTACCTATCACCTTAATATTTTTAAATTCATTATAAGAAATCCAAGATAACCGATATTTATTTTCGAGCAAAATTTTTTATGCTTCGGTAATTTCAGCCCTAGCAGCAGTGATTAATTTACTAATTGCTTGACCCATTCATTTGTATCTTTCATTATTGAAATTAAATATAAATTAATAAGTTAATTATAATATATATATAGTTTACATAATTAATATTCCATGCCCATTACATTTCTTACTAGAGTTTTAATGATAAGGTCATTCTCTTGAAAAATTTTAATATTTCATAAAATTAGGTCATCGTAAAAATAATATTAGAAATGCTCAATGGTAGGCAGTGAATATGACAAATTATATTACAATACCTGATGATAATTTTAATGTTAACACTTTTTCTCTAAATAACAATTTAAATATATAAATGCATACCGGTATATAGGTATAATAAATATGCTTAGTGAATAAACTACGGATCAAAGACCAACATCTGGTGCAATTATCTTTTTTCTTTTAATTAAAATCGTCTATGATAGAAATTTTGATGTGAACTCGGAATTTGTGTCCTAAAATAACCTTTTTTTTTTTTTTTTTTTTTACAAAAAAGAGCTATTATCCTGTTCTAAACTATTCTAGCTCGGGTCTAAACTAATATATATATATATATATTTCTAGTTTCTTGATGTTAATTACACCGGATCTTATCTTTTCATTATGACACGTCACAATACAATTTTATGCTCAAAATTACCTTTGACACCAGTAATTAGCTTTATTTAGATCTCTTGTTATTCCAATCCCATTGCGATAATATTCTGCAACTGTTGACACTCCGAGGACGCCTCCCATCTCTACAGATTTATGATCATAAATGAATGCCTTACGATCATCCTTTTGAATGCCTGATGTTCATCCTTTTCAACTCCAATTCCTCGGAAATAACATCCACCAAGATAAAATATTCCCAAAGCATCCCTTATTTCTGCAGATTTAAATGAACGCCTTATGTTCATCCTTTTCTACCCATTTACCAAAACGATAACAGCGTGCAAGAATGATTTGAATTGTAGGATTATTTTGATTATTTAAGCAAAACTTAATAATATTATCGGGATTTTGTTTTTCTTAATTAGATATTGTTCCAGTATATCATAAATTGAACTAAAATTATTATTGCCTTTTAACATTTCTTCATTATATATATTATACATTTCTTTAACAACTTCATTAAGAAAATCCTGGGAATTATTATCTTCTAAGGATAATTGGGTTACATTGTTTGCTATTTGAGTGATGTCTGATGAACTTTCAATTTTTTCGGTTTGCTTTACGGATAAGTCATCGTTGGTTGACACTTTATGTAAGAAAGGATTTTTTGTATACAGAAAACTTAATTTATTTATATATGCGTATTGTAACACTTTTTATCATTAAGTTAATGTCTATTTCTAAAAGTTACTATGTGACAGGGTGAACATCAACCTCCAATTAAAATCTAGGTTTATAAACTTTCAACACATATTTTAATTGACGAAACTTGTTTTCACGCTTTGTCAGCTTATCCTTAAAGCTTTCAATTATCTTATTGAGAAATCTTTATTGTGTTATTTGGTGTTTAAAGTACTAAATTTGATGTAGTATACAAGCATCAATTTAAGTAATAATAATATTATTATATTCAATTAAGAGCATTAACTTAATTTCTGTTAAAATTTTGAAATCTTTTATAAAACTTGCGTCTGGACAATTTTAAAAGCTATATTAGTAAAATAATATTTTTCAATCATGTAAATAATCATAAATAACAAATTCGCAATAAATTATTTTATCGTGCAAACACTTATGATCATGAAAAAATTTCTTATTGTTATTTTTTGTATGTTATTACGTAAGCACTCAAATCCCAAATTAAAACTCAGTTAGCCAATCACAACTTTTAAATCATGATCATAATTTAATTGCACGATAACATCGATATTGGATCATGCGATGATAAATATCACAAAATTTGTTCTGTCGGAACAAATGATTGGTTGAAACGTGCCGCGTAGCGGCACGTGTCAGCCAATCATTTGCTCCGACAAAACAAATTTCGTGATATTAATCGTTGCATGACCAATATCTTATAAATACTGAATTTCTTAATTTAAACAGAAAAACCAGTATTTAACAAATTTCAATATTCAACTTTATATATATATATATTTTAAAAAAATCAATACAATGGAAATAATTATTGCATTTAAAAATTTAAATGAAAAAAATAATTCAAATAAGGATTAAATTAATAATAATCATATTCATAAATAACATCATTTTCATCCTCAATAGAATATGAAGCAATTATCCCTTTTAAATAATGAGTCTCGAAAAGATCAATGATCTTATTCAGATATATATCAATTTACTTATAAATTAATGAAATATTAAGTATCTTTACTAATTCTTCCTTTTCTAACTTTTTAAAAATTATTCCAATTTTTTATTGAAAAAGTCCGACATGTGTCAATGATATTGAACTTTATTATATTAATTTTTTAATTAAAATTGAATTATTTCAACAGTACGTGTATATACTGCAATAACTTCTAAATTACTACAAGAAGTTAATATTGCTAATCCAATGTTAAGTGTATCTTTAGTAATGAAAGTAGTAAACACATTAAAATGGACATTATTTAATAATTATTTGCAATATAATATTTTGGATCGATGGATATTCCCTGGCTAATACTGATCGGTCGCATTATCACTGGGAACGATCCGCTAATATCCAGGAAGTTGACCTCTCACATGATTAAATGTGTCATAAGCTCGTTTGTATAACTGATAAAGTGAAGCTAAATAAATAATTCAAATAATCTTTCTTTTATATATACCGATACTTAAAAAGGTTAATTGAAAAACCGTTGATTTTTCGACTTACGGTGATTCATCCAAAAACTTAAAAGATTTGGAAAATTATAAAAAAAAGCTGTACCCCCGAAAATATCAAATGATACTGGTATGGCCATGTGATATTACGAATCTTCATATGGTCGAGGAATATAAAATGTATAGCTCAAAGATATGTAAAGTCAAATTTTTTTAGCCATTGAATTAGTATTTCAAATTGTAAATAACATTAATGAAATGCTGCAATACTCCCAGATTGTAATATCCCGGTGTAATGGATTAAAGTCATAAAGCCGGATATTTCATTTTTTTTTTTATTATTAATATTACATATTTTTATTTTTATTGTTATAACTAAGTTGATTAAAAGTCTATCTGTATGTCGCCATATGCTTAAATTTGATAGTAGCTCTAAATAAGTAAAGTTAATAATTCTTTGTGACAACGTAATTAGTTCACATGTGGCGGGGCAGCGCAGTGCATTTAATTTCGCGCTGACGCTAAAATTTTCGCGTTAACGCTGAATTTTTAGCGTAAACGCTAGATCTATAGCGATAACGCCAAATTATTCGCGTAAACGATACATTTTTAGCGTAAACGCTAACATTATAGCGTAGACGCTATAGAAAATTAAAATGTATATAAGACCTCTTAAATTTAATAAAGTTGCATAAGTTCCACGCCCACTTTTAATAATAATATCACAAAATAAAAGTAACATAATTATCTCTTGAAATTCGACTTGTAACTTTAATAATCCATTCGTAACTCAATTCGACGGACTGAATTGACTTGTAACCTCGAAGCGGTATTATTAAGACTCGAATTTCGGTGTTACCTGTCTTCGTAAATCCTTGGAACCTGTCACGTGATGTTATCCAGGAAATAATTGACCTCCCGTAGAAGCACTTGTTGATAATAAACCTATCGAAATATCGCCTTCTTTAGCATTACAGCATTAGACAGCCCTTTTAAAATCCCTTGTACCTCAACAACCTACCTTTCGAATATTTAAAAATTACTAAATCGTCTCGGCCTTGGGAGTCACCTGATTAAATATCGATCACCTGATATCCCTATCGATCACCCGATTGCCCTTTAAACATATCAATTACCCGTAATAGTATTATTATAATACTTATATTGATATCAATTTATTGATATCCCCCATATTAGCATCACCAGCATCTGCGTTTATACTTTATTGTGGTGATTTAGTAATAGAGCATCTTTTCGCTCTCCACGTATTGCATAGTTAGCCTCACGACCTACCCTTTTAATATCCTTAAAATTACCTCCTCGTAACCGGTTGGAGCTTTAAATTGGCACTATTGTCTATATTGTTTTACCGCTCTCCCAATTCAACCGTTACACCGGCAATGCTTAAAGACAATTATAATCATTTCTCATTATATTAGTCCACATAATAAAAAAAAAAACTGGGTATTTGATCGATAATACTCAGACTTGTATAAAATGGATAATTAATGTAAGCATTTCCAAGCTTTCCTCACATTATTTGAATTATCTGAGCTATCAATTGGTATAAAAAAATTGAGTATTACAGTTTTATTTCAAATTTCATGTTTTTCATGTTGTAATCTTAGTATTGAGAGCATGATTGCTTACTACATTTATTACAAAACAAAGTTCCCAAGAATCATAAGTTTAAAAAAGTGAAAATTTTTAAGAAAGGTATCATACAAATACAAGAAACAAAAAAGGATGTGTTAAAGTATTAGCGTGTAATAATATTGACTTAATACTTTTGAGAGGGATCACATTTAAAAATAAGCATTTGTGAATATGATAAAAAAGCGTGCAATCAGAGTAGTACTCAGGTTAATGTTAAGATTTTTGTTATTTTTGCTCACATTAAGCAAAATTTGAGGTAACCTGATATTCAGAGTCAATAAAGTGTGAAATACTTTGAGAATCATCTAATGGCAGATGTTGGAATGGGTCAGAAAGTGAATATGACTTTCGGAGATAAAAATCTGTGTTATCTTTGTCCTTTGAATAATTATCATCTAACTAATTTCTTGCCCAGACCACCAAAGGTTTAATATCTATTACTTTCATTATTTTCATTTGTAAAATGTTAGTTCTAAAACCGTGAGGGTTGCTTTTATAAAGCTGGTACTTCCAATTCATTAAATTTGCTATCTATAAAAAAAGATATCAATCAATGCCCATATATAGAACTATTTATTTTAAAAAATTAAATTTGTAACTACCTTTATATTCATAATCACTATTAAATGAAATAAAGCTACTTTTATAACATGATTCATTATATACTTGCTTATCTTCAATTTTTATATTTCGAAGTTGTTTATAAGACTCGGCTAATTCTAATAAAATAATTTCATTATTTTGGCATTCTGTAAAAATATCATAAATTTCTGATGCTGTTGGTCGTTTTTCTGGTTCCATATTCCAACATTTTTTCATTAAATCAGCACAGCATATTGCAGTATTTTCGTAAATATGTGGTCTTAAGCCATCACATACTTGTAATTGAAATTGTAAATTTGAGTTTTGCACAAAAGGTACACATCTACCATATAAAATTTCCCACATAATTATACCAAAAGAATAAATGTCAGATGCTTTAGTATATGGTTGTTTGTTCAATACTTCAGGAGCAATGTATGGTAAAATTCCATAAATTCCGTTAGATTTCGATTTTGATGCAATATTAGCTGTTATTGAAAGCCCTAAATCTGCAATATATGCACTTTTTAAACTATTTAACAGTATATTTCCACTATGCAAATCTCTATGAATAAGATCATGAGAATGAATTATTCGCAGATCTGATGCAATACATTGTACCAGATTTAATTTATCTTTCCATGCAATATTATGTAAATTTTTGCGCAAACAACCATATCAAGCATATTTCATGACGAAAATATGATCTTTAGAAATATCATCTCTTGATATACCAAAGCATTTTAAAAAAGTTGGATCTTTAAGACCTATATCACAATATGCTTTTAACTTATTATTAAAAGGAATATATATTAATCATTAATACAAATGATAAAACACGAATTTTAATTATGAAATAAAAAAGATTACCTCTCTTATAAATTCTTCATGATAGTTATTTGATTTATGAAGTAATTTAAGTGCAACATTTCTCGTTGTATTTTGACTTTTATCATGCCACGTAGCGTAATATACGGTTGCAAATCCACCTTTACCTATCACCTCAATATTTTTAAATTCACTATATGAAATCCAAGATAACTGATATTTATTTTCGATCAACATTTTTTTCAAATTATCTTCAATTTCCGAATTATTTACCCATTTTTCTGTAGCTTTCATTATTGAAATTATTTAAATTAAATAAATTAATCCAATATTTATAGTTTACATAATTAATATTCCACAGCTCCTATGTCCATATCATTTCATAATAGAGTTTTACTGATAACTTCATTCTTTTGGAAAAGTTTTTATATTTCATAGAATTAGGTCATCGCAAAAATAATATAGAAATGTTCATGGATGAGCCGCGAATATGCCAAAATCATATTACTATTACAATACCTGATGTTAATGTTAATGTTAATTCTTTTTCTCTAAATAATGATTTAAATATGTAAATTTGTTAAATAAATAAATGCATACATAGATATATTAAATATTGCTTAGTGAATATCATAGCCACAAACTACGAATCAATACCAACATCAGATGTAACAATATTTTTTCTTAAAACATAAATCGTTTATATTATAATAGAAATTTTGATGTGAAATCAGAATTTGTGTCCTAATTTAATAAATTTTTTTTCAAAAAAGAGCTATCATTCTGCTCCAAACTGCACTAACTCGTTGATATTTATTACACCTGATATTATGTTTGATTGTAGCATGTCACAATACAATTTTAAGTTTAAAATTTACCTTTGATACCAGTAATTAGCTTTATTTAAATCTCTTGTTGTTCCAATTCCATTGCGATAATGTTCTGCAACTGCTCTCATTCCGGTGGCGTTTCCCATCTCTGCAGATTTTTGATAATAAATGAATGCCTTACGTTTATCCTTTTTAACTCCAATTCCATTCCGATAACAAAATCCCATCATATATGTTCCACCAGCATACCCATCTTTGCAGATTTTTGAAAATAAATGAATGATTTATGTTCATCTTTTTCAATTCCAATTCCATAACGATAAGAATATCCAACACTATATGCTCCACCAGCATACCCCATCTCTGAAGATTTTTGACGATAAATGAAAGCTTTACATTCATCCTTTTCAATTCCAATTCCATCTCGATAACAGGACCCAAGCCAAAATGTTCCTAAAGCATCTCCCATTTCTGCAGATTTTTGAAAATAAATGAATGCCTTATGTTCATCCTTTTCAACTCCAATTCCTCGGTAATAACAGTTACCAAGAAAAAATATTCCAAAAGCATCCCCTATTTCCGCAGATTTTTGATAATAAATGAATGCTTTATGTTCATCCTTTTCTAACCATTTACCAAAATGATAACAGCGTGCAAGAATGATTTGAATTGTAGGATTGTTTTGATTATTTAAGCAAAACTTAATAATATTATCAGGATTTTGATTTTTCTTTATTAGAAATTGTTCCAATGAATCATAAATTGAACTAATATTATTGCCTTTTAACATTTCTTCATTATGTAGATTATACATTTCTTTAACGATTTCATTAAGAAAATCCTGGGAATCATTATCATCTAAGTATAATTGGGTTACATTGTTTGCTATTTGAACTATATCTGATGGACTGTCGATTTTTTCCGTTTGCTTTACGGATAGGTCGTCATAGGTTGACATTTTCATGTAAGAAAGGATTTTTTGTACAAAAAATTTAATTTATTTATATATGCATTACGCTGTGTAACGTTATTTGCGTCTTTGTAACTAGAGATGTGTTTCATGCGTGATTCCTCAATCATGCGCATGAATGCGCATTTTATCCCATCAAAATTTTATATAGAAAAATTAAATATAAAATAAGTAAAATTAACTTTCTAATATATCTATATACTTCAATTCTGGGTCTGTTCGCTTTAACATTTTTGATTGGTCGTATTCGAAAAATGTGACCTAAATGTAGGAAAACTAACAGAAATACGTAAGATGATTATGACTATTATCATGGTCGAGTAATTATAACATTCGACTAATTATTATATCATTTTTTGATGCCCTTATTAACGCGCTTAAACAGCACAAGATCGTGAACATGAATTTTCAAATTTACTTTTGTTGTTTGATTGCCTAATATTTAAAAGCTATTTTGGGCTAAAAAATTCCCGAATTTGAAACCGTTTTGTATAATGGTCTCAAGTTCAAGAATAAGTGCAAATGCAAGAACAAAGTTCAAGAACACGACATGCTATGCTATAGATTAAACATATGATTAATAAAAAAATAGTGAATACATTAGCGAATATCAAAAAAAGTTACATTCAATAAATATTTAATGATTGATTTCTAGAATTTTTGGTCGGAATTTTTGCCGCCCAGATTATCTGATAATCAACTAATTTCTCAGTGACTCGTAGCTTTTGTCGATCTACTACCAATAAATTACGGTTATGTTCAAAAGGTGATCAATGAGCTAAAATTCTCTTTGCAACACTTATTTTAAAAATTGGCATTCACCAATAAAACTAAGCTGCATACTATTTGTTATTTGAGTAATGAGCTTTGTAAAAACTTTTTGTAGTTAGCTTATACTGATTCAAACTAACCCACTATATATTGCAATTACTGGTATAGCGAACAAATTTTGTAATAGAATTTTTTTATAAAAACTCATGATAAAAATCAAAATAAGGCCAGACCAATTTAATTCGGTGGTTTACGTTACCCCCCCCCCCTCTTACTTATAAAAATCACTTAATAAATTCGACAAAGAATCTGATTGGTCATTTGATCAGACAAACCAATCAAATTCTTTTATTGGATCCATTGATGAGTTACTGTACTTAAGCCAAGTTTTATCGAATATATAAAATACAAGACTTGTGTGCCATTTCGGTAACAATGAAAAGAGAGTTAGTTGTGTTGGAATTATCATGATTTTTATCATGGTTTCTATAAAAAATTCTGTTACAAACCTATTGACACATAATGCGTTTTAAGGTTGAGTTTGCATCGAAATTATTTTGATTTCTATCATAAATTATTATAAACATTCTCATACAAAGTTTGCTCGTTATTCTAATAATATGGTTAGGGTTAAATTACGTAGTTCACGTTGAAATTCTTATAGTTCTATCACGAGTTACGGTTACAAACCTTACTATGTGTGGCGTAGTTTCTGAAGAGCCCTTGCACTTAGTAAAAGGGGTATAAATAAATGACAAGATATATAATGATTTGAAAACAGCAAAGATGAAACGAAAGTGACTCACGTGATCATGCGATCGATCAGGGTAATCACGGGAATCAGAGTGTTGGGCAGGGTTAATGAGATCGAGTACAAAGATTACTGTTGCATCTAAAGTAGCCCCCTGTTTAAAGTAACGCTTAACTTAAATCAAGCCCCATCTTCATGCATGTATTAAGTCGAAATTTGAGTCAGGCGCTACTTTAGATGTACTAACGTTATCCATATCTCAGTTAGGTGAGGCCAATTCGATATTTTTGAGATACATGCATAGTTTTGCTAATTTAGGGCGGAGAATTTAATGCCAGGTGGAATTAAGATTAAAAATTGCCGAAGAGAAAATGAACGAACGTAAAAGACGAGCGAGGGTGTCTGATAATTTCCGATCGAGAGAAAAAAAATTTTAAACTTTGTTATATATGTTCCGTCCCCTCCCCCCCTCTTTTGAGAAAGGAATGTAACGTAAACCACCGAATTAAATTGGTTTCGCCTAATTCTAATAAAAACTGGATCTACCATATTGAAATAGAGTGTGAATCCTGTGGCAGAATTTTATACGTGTAATAACATAATTTTAATGCAAACTAACTCCATCGATTCTGGTATGATTCCCCGAAAGTTAGTTACCCGCCAGCTCATTTTACCGACCCCGACAGAATGTTTCACCTACAGCACTTTTTGTTGACAGTCTTTCCTCGACATACCATGTTTTCGACATCCCCTTTCCTAGAAATCTCATATTTTCGACAAGACATTTATCTGACATGACATATTTTTAATTTGACTTTTCTCCGACACTAAGTTTTATTGAATGCACTTTTTCCGACAAGAACGATAAACCCAGTGATCATCACTTCACGTGAAATCATGCATCTATGTCATTTGTTTACTAGCACTATCAACTCGGCCTAAATTATACTATCACCTAACCCTAATTGAGTGCTTAATCATGTGATGTGATGAACACGAATATATCACACTACCTATTTACTGTAAACGAAATTCTAATCGGGGAAAGATCTTATCGGAAAAAAATGTCGGAAACATGTCATGTCGGAAAAATGTTCTTTCTGAAATACGTCATGTCAGTAAAATGCCTTTTCGAAAATATGTCCTGTCTAGGGATGGGCACAGTCCGGTTATGACCGGTCATGACCGGTCAATGACCATGACTGATATTAGCTGGTCAGAGCGGTTTGACCGACCGGTCAAGATCAGGGATGGCATGCTACGATATTGGACATTTGGACAAGTTGGACGTTTGGACATTTGGACAATGTCCAATTGTCCAAATAATTTGATTGGACATAGTAACTTTTTTTATTGGACATTAAAAAAAATTAATTTAATCTTGGCCTAAATTAAACTTAATTCAGACCAATATTTACTAATACAAAATATCTTTAATATACTATATATCTAAAAAATATACTAATAATAATAATAATAATTATTATTATTATAAAAATATATATATATACATATATATTTATACTACTTGATCAACTTAAATTCCATTTTACTTACAATATTTATATTTGATATTGGCTAATAAAACATAATTAATCAAACAAAATTTTAGAAACTGTAAAATTATTGTATTTCAAAAAAATAATAACAATAGTTGATTTTATTTTTAATAATTTTAAAATAAAGGCATATTATAAAAGAAAACACACCAACACAAAAAATCAGAAGTAGTTTAGATAATTGGCATTTAAGTAAACTTGTTTAGAAATACTAAAAGTTTTATCAAATTTGGAACAGTTTTTATTATTTGACTTTTAATTTTTAAATTCAATAAATATATTTTGTTAATAAAATTTTAATTTTTTGTTAAATGTAAAAATTAAAAACCAATTAATAAAAAATTTTCTAATTTGTTGAAAATTTTAGAGAATATATATTTTGATCTCTTGAATAAGTTTACTTAAGCAAGTATAATCGATTTGTATAGTAAAGCTTGGACTTTACTATATAGCAACTATTGTTAATTATGAGGTAGCTTATTTTCAGGTCAAAAACATTTTTGAGTTTTTGACTAAAACAGAGAGGATAACTTATTTTTAGCTTTTGTTATCATATTATTAAAATTGTCCAATAAAATTATTGGACAATTGGACATATGTCCAATTGACAATTTGAACATATGTCCAATAATTTTACAAGTTATTTGGACATTGTCCAATGCCTAAAGGTCCAAAAAATTATTTGGACATTTGGACTATGTCCAAATGTCCAATTGTCCAATTGTCCAATTAAATTTATTTGGACATTGTCCAATGTCAACCCTGGTCAAGATTATGACTGATGCCATATTCTTAATATTCTGGCTAATAAATGAATAATTATTGCTTAAAATTCATATCGGTGTATCTGTATCATCTGATAAATATAAAAATCAACCTGCCTCTTAAAAGTTTTCAGATAATGCGACTTTGCATATTTGATGGATGATTTGTTTCATTTTTAAATAAAACTTTTTTATGATATAAGTGAACAATAATGAATATAACAATAATGAGTATATAAATTAATGTATATCACATGATCTGAAATTTTTTTAGGCAGTGAACCCGGTTGAGAAATACCTTGTTCATAATTCTGGCCAAATTTGCAAATCATTTGACCAGAATTATAACAAACCAATTTTAATTCCGGTCAAATGATTTGCAATTTTGGGACGTCTAAAGCAGAGGCAACCATATTTAATAATTTATCAATTAACTTTAGGGTTAGGGTCATCCTATATTAGGGTTAGATTAGGTCTTAGGTAGATATATATAAGCAAAATTGCCTTCCTGACATATTTGCTTAACACATCGAGGTAGGTTTAGACTGTCATTTTTTCAGGTTTTTGTCCGGTAATCATCAAATTCTATATTCTGATTGGCGGTTGATTACATAATTTGCCTTCACTTCTGGTCAAATTTGCAGATCATTTGGCCAGATCTAGAACAAAACAACTTAAATGTGGTCAAATAATATGCAAATTTGACCAGAAATATAAACGAACGGTTTTATTGATCATGTGATGCAAATTGCCGTGGTTTGTTTCTCTTTTGGCAGTCTGTGCAGTGTACCATCCCTACTTGTTACTTATTTAGATATTTGATTGGATAATTGGGTAAATAATTTATCGGCTATAACTGGTCCTTAACCGTATGAATGACCATGGTCAACTGGTCATAAGCGGTTAACCAATTATGACCGACCGATGCTGACTGTAACAACCATGCCCATCAGCATTTCCCAATTTTGCTGACACCTATTTCTCTGATACTAATTACACCAACAGCCATTTCACCGACACGCCACAATTCCAACAACCCCATTTCCTGACAATTTATTTTCTCGACAACTTACTTCACTGAGTCCTTTTAACCAACATCCCATTTTGCCAATAGCCACTTTCTCGACATCCCATTTTACTGACATCCTATTTCATTTCGTCGATAGCTATTTGCGAATTAACTTTTATTTGTAACTATATATATGTCGTGCTTCAGATTAGACCCGGCCTAAATTAGATTAGGGTTAGGGTAAAATTACGTTAAAGTTAGTGGTTAGTTTAGGCCAGTTGTTGCCGATCATTTAATGCTGGTCAACTGATAGTATGTCGGATTCAATCTGATGCACAACATATATATAAATAGATAACAACTGATTATTAATTCATAGAGAAAGCAATAGATCGATTACGATCATCTTATTTTAAATTTTTCCTCGTTTTTATTATGGTTTTTTTGGCTATATAGCAAATCAAAAATGACATTCAATAATTTGAATAATTTCCATCATTTTCTATCACATGAATAAAATAATTGATAATCAAAAATCATTTACGTAATATAAAGCTAATAATCTATTTGTAAAGCTTTATTAATAGCTGTCAGCAAAATGGGTGTAGGTGAAATAGAATGTCAGTTAAATGGGATGTCGAGAAAGTGGATTCGGGGAAGTAAGCTGTTGGGGAAATGGGTTGTCGGGGAAATGTGCTGTCGGGGAAGCAGGCTGTCATTGAAATGGCCATCGGCGAAATTGGTGTCGGATAAGTAGTTTTCGGCGAAGTTTACCGAATCCGTGCCTATCCCTAGTTCTGTCAAGGAAAGGGGTGGTCGAAAACATGGTATGTCGAGGAAAGATTCTATCAACTAAAAATGCTGTAGGTGAAACATTCTGTCAGGGATATGGGGTCGGTAAAATGAGCTGGCAGGTAATTAACTTTCAGGGAATCAAGCAACAACCAGGGTAGCAATCAATTAATCAACAATCACTTCACTGACATAACATTTCACCGACAATTATTCACCGATAAGTTCATTATACCGACAGTTTATTTCACTGAAGATCATTTCACCGACAAAGTAAGTCTGGTCATTTTTGTTAGGGTCAGGTAGAATTAGGTAGAATTAGGGCTAAAGTTAGGGTGCTTTTTGAAAAAAAAACTTGTCAGTGAAAATGAGTTTCGGTGAAACAAACTGTCGTATTTGTCGGTGAGTATTTGTCAGTGAAATGTTATATCGATGAAGTGAGGGTCAGCGAAATAATACGAACCCCTCAATCTTAACCATATACTGTAGTTAATAGAATCGTATGTTCAGTAACAAAATTTTTTGTGACAATTCAATGCAAACCAACTCAGCATATTTATAAATATTATATGCAAAGTCAGCATATTTATAAATATTATATGCAAAGTCAGCATATTTATAAATATTATATGTAAAGTCAGCATATTTATAAATATTATATGCAAAGTCAGCATATTTATAAATATTATATGCAAAGTTGATTTTTCGTTTTGCATTATGGATTTTAAAATTCGGGTGGACGGCGGATTTTTTCTTCTTTTTCTGCAAATAGAATGATGTTCACATTTAAGGTTATACGAGATTAAATTTTTATTTTGCACAACAAGGAATCAAAAATTGGGCCGGCAGTCATATGTATCCTGTCAGTCCTATTGGACAATTACGGGAAATTAAAGTCCCTATCGGATGAAAATAGCGGGAAAAAATATGTGCCAAAAATCGAACAATTGGCACAATTGGAAACTAAAAAAAAAAAAACAAAAAAAAAAATTTGAAAAAATTGAAAAAGTGGAAGTGGGTAATGCAAACCGAAAAATCAACTTTGCGTGTCCTAATGCGAATTTACAGATTTTAACTAAGATTCTAAAATTTTATACAAAGCTCGCGTGGCAGAGCCACGGGTCAGGTGTCAATTATATAAGATAACAACGATGAAGTTTACAATTAGCAAATTTGTAAAAATTTATATATATATAGGCAAAATCTGATTAAGAATCAACATATAGTATCTTTATTTAGATATATTTTCAATAATAAAGATAAAAATTAAAAAATTTTTTTATCATGCGGTATCATGCGCATTTTATATATCATGCGCATTAATGCGCATTCATGCGCATTTTATTATAAAATGCGCATTTTACCCATCTCTAGTCATGCTTACTTTCTGTGAACAATCATTTAATACACAACGACACAAGATATTTTACAAAGAATTCTTGAATAATGACCAAATCTTAATGCTCTTACTACTTTCATACTAAAGGTACACTTGACATTATTAACTTCTTGTCAAAATTTATAAGGTATAGCTGTATATTCATATTCACGTGCTGTTGAAATTAATTCAATTTTAAATCATTTATCCATTTATCCATGTATCCTTTAAAGAATTTTATATAACTTAAAGCTCAATATCATTGACTCTTGTTGGACTTTTTCAGCAAAAATTTGGAATTATTTTTAAAAAGTTACAAGGAAGAATTAATAAAGAAACTTAATATTTCATTAATTTATAAGTAAATTGATATATGGCTGAATAATATCATTGCTTTTCGAGACTTATTATTTAAAAGAGATAATTACTTCATATTTTATTGAGGATGAAAATGATTTTATTTATGAGTACGTTTGGCAAAGATTACAAATCTAATCTTTATTTTGAATTATTTCTTTCCGTTTAAAATTTTTAAATTCAATAATTTATTTCCATTGTATTGATTTTTTAATATATATATACTATATATATATATAAAGTTGAATATTGAATTTGTTAAATAATGGTTTTTCTGTTTAAATCAAGAAATTAGGTATAATAATTTATTACAACTTTGTTATTTATGATTATAAACATGATTGAAATATATTATTTTACTATTACAGCTGTTTTCATTATTTTTGGGACATCTGGTGAAAAATTGACCGAATAATTGTTTGGCCGATTCGATAAGTTTTTGATTCGGCAGTGATAAACTTTTGATTTGGGCGTGATTAGTAATATAATGATAATTATATGTATTTTTTGTGATTGTATTCTGAACGATACAACAATGTCAACACAATCAACATTAAGTTTTCGTTTGAATGCATGTCCAATATGCTTGGTGTGTTTAATCTGTACAGAAACTTATGGCGAAAATTGTTCTTGCCAACAAAAAGATCTTAATAAAAAACATAAGAAAGGTTCTGATTATATGATTAGTTTTCATAATAAATACTTTACAAGGATAGGCGCTAATAAAAAAAAGGTTCGATATGAACCAGAATTTATCGATTGGATTAAAAATAATGTATCCCAAATTATAATCCCAAACAACCAAGACTTCATCAATATTTGTCAAAGTTGCATTGAAAATTATAATCAACGAAATCAAAGTAATATTTTATATTATGATATATTATTTTATTTACATTTCAATATATAATGATTATTATAAAATATAGGTCAAAAAGAAAACCAAAATGAATCAAATGATGAAAGTATTGAAACAATAGATTTGACAACTAAAGAGCCTTTAGCTCATTCATCCATTATTAATCTTTCAGAAATGGCTAATTTGTCTGAAGTGGCCATTGATGAATCTAAATTATCTGACCTATCTGAAGTAACAGCGACTCAATCAGAAATTCTCACACCAATAGAACAAGCTAAAAGTAGATATGTTATATACTTTATTTTATAATATTTAAATATATTTTTTGAAATTAATTTTATTTTATTTTTAGCATTTATTACACTAGTATGTTTCGATCGATTCGAAAAACCACATAAAAAACTTGATGGGGCATTGGCGATCCCATACGATCTCGATAGTGTAAAAAGCTTTGGAGATGTTGAAGAAAACATTCTATCACGTACACTTCCTGAACAATGGGGAAGGATTAAATTAGGTCATATTTGTTACCAAACTTCGAAAACTATGAAAGCAGATCATTATGATTTAAAATCAGATGGTGCTATTATTGCATTTATTTCTGAGATCAAATGCAAAAAAAATCTCCAATTATGTGTTTATCAAGAAAATGATGAAATTACTAGAGCTAGCAAAAGGATTCGTGTAAGTTAATTAAAAGCATTATAAATTTTTATTTATATTAATTTTAATATAGAAATTATTTTAATAATTTTATTTAGACGCTTGAAACTGAATCAGATACTATGAATACATTAAATAACATTAAAAAAAAACTCTATGATAACCTTCCATCGTGTGATATTCATGTTCAAGGTTGTTTGATTTCTGATAATGGAAAGCATCTAAAATTAGATGGAGATTTAATAACATTATGGGCTCGTGCGATTGTAAACTTTTAATGATTTAAATAATATGTATTTTATATTATTTACAAATATATATTGATTTTTTTTTAATAAAGCTAATTAAAATGCAAGGTGTTGATGAACTAACACCTCCAAATATTCCATCATTTGATAAAAACAAATATCGATATCCAACTTCTAAACGATCATTGAGTGAAGGTTTAATATTTATTATTATGATGATTAAATTTTTTATTTTAATATATATAACGATAATAATTTTATATTTATATAGTCCATTCAGAATCTTTAATTGATACTACTATGCAATCCACAACTAATTCTACTGTGCAATCTGTAACTAATTCTGCTGCTATATCGACAGCTGCTAGATCAACATTATATTTAACTCTCCATACTAAAAAAAAATCACCTCTCAAATCTAATATTTATATTACCAATAATATGACTTTCCAAAATTTACTTAATTATGTATTTCCTAATGGTCCTCCAAGTGGAAAACGGTTCATAATTAAATCATCATTGGAAATTGGTGGGCAACTTTTTTTACCAGATCAAATCATAAATCAAGTATTTAAAGAAGCATATAGTCATATTTGGATAGATCTTGAAGACGTTGAAGTAAAATTGGACGATTTGTTTTAAATATGCTTTATTTGATTAATTAATAGATTATATAATATATAAATAATGTTATATATAGTAGTAACTGTATTAGGAATATTGTAAAGCAAAATGCATGATTATTCAAGTTTTTATGTTTATTATTACAAGTTTGGACCTTGGCATACTTGATTAAATACTATGTTATTCATAGTACATAATATGTATAATATTAAATAAAATATATATAGTAGATATATATTCCTGTATTTATTAAAGATTATCGTATATATCCAGCATGTTGATAACATGCACAAGCTAATTTTTTACCGATTGTCATACAAGCAAGATCTAAAACATCTAAAGGGTCTTGTATCGATTCTGCCCAAATTTTATTTTGTCTTAAATAATTTTTTATATAAAAAAAATTTACTCGATCTATATAAATTATTAAATTATTGAATTATTAGCAGTTAGCTAAAAAATAAATTAAAAATATATATCATAAAAATTACTTACAGTGTTGAAATCGGGCGAATAAGCAGGTAAAAATTCCAACCTAATTCCTTTTTCATTACAAATATCTTTTAAATATTGACTTTTATGTATACTTGCATTGTCTAGAACTAACACGCTATATCGTTCAGGAAATACATTCATTTTTGGTAACTATATTAAAAATATATGTATATAATTGAGATTATTAATACAGTATACAATATCAATACATATTAAATAAATTTACTTACTAATACATGCTCAATAAAATTTTCATAGTCGCTAGTGTTCATAGAACCTTCTTGAATACTGTACGCCAAAAGACCATCAATGCACAATGCACCTTCAATTGTAAACCGCCTTCCTCGAATAAAAAATGTGTGTTTTCGAGCACGTATTCCAGAAAAACTCCAACCATATCGACGTGATAGTGTCCTTCTATCATAGGCCGTTTCATCTGAAAAAAACTAGCTGATGCGGTGCATATTGTGACATTCTTAAAATAAAATAATCTATGTCTTCTTTACTTCTTTCTTTTGCGAGTTTTGAAATCTTTGTGTAATTAAGTTTAAATTAGATTAAAAATTTTACAGTACCATTACAAGTATATATATTTAAAATATACTTGTTTATTTGTATATCCAAGCCGATGTAGAACTCTCCAAATTGTTGTTAAACTAATTCTACGTCCTAACCAAAGTTCCATCTCTGATTGTAGTTCATACAAATACCAATCTGGTCTTTCGTTCATTAAAGCTTTAAAATATTCTATGTCATCCAAATTTAATAAACGTGGTCTTCTTAGAAGTGCTGGAATCTTTTCGACACACCCATATTTTCGAAAGTGCTTGAGAATACGACTCACAGAAGACCTGCTAATGCCTAGATGTCTAGCAATCACTCGAATTGCTAAGCCTTCCAAATATTTTTCAACGATTATCCAACGAATTCGCTTTGAAAATGTCATTTAACAGATAAAAATAGCGATATGTATTATATATCGATATTATTTATATATTTCGATCACTTTGAAAATGTCATTTAAAGATAAAAATAGCGATATGTATTGTATATCGATGTTATTTATATATTTCGATCGCTTTGAAACATTTAACAGATAAAAATAGTGATATGTATTATAAAATATCGGTATTGTTTATATTGCGATCATTATCATTATTGGAATCACGAGTTCATGCTCATTATTACGTAATCGCTCATTACCGAATCAAAAACTTATCGAATCGGCCAAACAATTATTCGGTCAATTTTTCACCAGATGTCCCAAAAATAATGAAAACAGCTGTAATAGCTTTTAAAATTGTCCAGACTACCTGGGTCGGGTATTACCCGAATTACCCGCGGTTAACCGGTTAACCGGTTAACCGGGTAATAACTAGAGCTACCCGAGTAGATTCACCCGAGTAATACTCGGGTTAGATTCACCCCAAGTAGGAATATCCAAATAATGCCGGGTAATCAGATATTCAGATATCAATAATGAATTGTAACTAAGAGGTGTCATCAAACATAAGGCTTTTATATACCATAACTTACATTACTTGTTATATGTCACTGAACAGATTTTATAATATGAATAATATGAATTTTTACACGAACAAAAATATAGAATTTGGTTGGTTGCAATAATTCTTGTATCAAGTCACATGAAAACTTGCTCGAGTATAACGAATAAGATTTTATACCGGGCATATCTGATGATTTTCCGAGTAACCCGAAAGTTTACTCGCCGGTTAACCGAGTTACGTTTTTTTGACCGAGTACAATCACTAATAATAACTCAAATATCCTCAAAAAAAAAAGGGTCGTACCTGAAATACAAATGACACTGGTGCGGCACTATGAATATTACGAGGCATATAATATCTGATATGTACAGCACAAAGATATGTAAAATCAAAATTTCTTAGCCGTTAATTAGTTTTTTAAATCGTAAAAAAAGCATCAATGTAAAATGATGTAATAACTCACATGTTCTTATTAAATGGTAATATCCCGGTAGTGCTTAAAGATTTCCAAGTTTTCCTCACGTTACTTGAATTAACTGAGCCATTACTTGGTATAAAATCGAGTATTACATATTTATTTCAGATTAATAGGCATGCTTATATTCATGTTATGTAATCTTTAGTATTGAGAGTATTATTGCTTACTATATTTATTACAAACAAGGATATTTAGTTTAAACAAGTGGAATATAAAAAAAAATTTTAGGAAAGGCATCTTCACGAATGCAAGAAACATAAAGATGTGTTAAAGTATTTGCATGCAACAATAATGAATTAATAACTTTTGAGGGGTCACAAACAATGTTGGACCTTAAGTTCTAATGTTCTCATGAGAACATCACTTTAAATTTGAGAACATTTGCAAAATTTTCTCTATTAAATTTTTTTAGAGAACATTAAGTTTAAAAATAAATTCTCTATATTAAATTAAATAAATATGTTCTCATCAGAACATAAATTTCAAAACAGATTTCCAACACTGGTCACAAGAATTTGCGATAAGATCAGTAAAGCGTTCAATCGGAGTGGTTCTTAGATTGATATTAAGATTGGTGTTATTTTTGCTCAAATTAAATTCAATTTGTGGTAACCTAATATTTAAATTCAATAAAGATTGAAAGCCGTTTTGTGAATCATTTAATGACAAATGCTGGAACGGGTCAAAAAGTGAATATGACATTTCGGAAATAAACAACTATATTATCTTTGTGCTTTGAATATTATTATTACAAATTTCTTGCCCATTATAGGTTTAATGTCTATTACTTTTTATTAAGCATATATAATTTTCATCTGTAATATGTTTGTTCCAAACCGGAAGGATTGCTTTTATTAATCAGTTAAACCTGGTACTTCCAATTCATATAATTTGCTATCTATAAAAAAGATTATGAATCAATGCTCTTATATAGAACAATTTATTTAAAAAAAAAATTTAAATTTATAACAACCTTTATATTCATAATCACTATTAAATGAAATAAAGCTACTTTTATAATATGAATCAATATATACGTGCTTATCTTCAATTTTTATATTTCGAAGTTGTTTATCAGACTCAGATAAATCTAATAAAATATTTTCATCATTCCGCCATTCCGTAAAAATATCATAAATTTCTGATGCAGTTTTTGGATCCATATTCCAACATTTCTTCATTAAATCAACATAACATATTGCAGTATTTTCGTAAATATGTGGTCTTAAGCCATCACATACCTGTAATTGAAATTGTAAATTTGAGTTTTGCACAAAAGGCACACATCTACCATATAAAATTTCCCACATAATTATACCAAAAGAATAAATGTCAGATGCTTTAGTATATGGTTGTTTGTTCAAAATTTCAGGAGCAATGTATGGTAAAATTCCATAAATTCCTTTAGATTCCGATTTTGATGCAATATTAGCTGTTATTGAAAGTCCTAAATCTGCAATATAAGCACTTTTTAAACTATTTAGTAATATATTTCCACTATGCAAATCCCGATGAATAAGATCATGAGAATGAATTATTCGCAGATCTGATGCAAT
This sequence comes from Gigaspora rosea, assembly GCA_003550325.1. Taxonomy (NCBI): domain Eukaryota; kingdom Fungi; phylum Glomeromycota; class Glomeromycetes; order Diversisporales; family Gigasporaceae; genus Gigaspora; species Gigaspora rosea. The sequence goes on from QKWP01000584.1 coordinate 266,790, forward strand.
ACATTGCAATAGATTTAATTTATCTTTCTAATTCATTTTTGCTATGTCATATAGATTTTTGCGCAAACAACCATATGGTGCATATTTAATGACGAGAATAAAATCTTTAGAAATATCATCTCTTGATATACCAAAACATTTTAAAAAAGTTGGATCTTTAAGACCTATATCACAATATGCTTTTAGCTTATTATTAAAAGGATTATATATTAACCATTAATACAAATAATAGAACACGAAATATAATTAATGAAAATAAAAAAAAATTACCTCTCTAATAAATTCTTCATGATAATTATTTGATTTATGAAGTAATTTAAGCGCAACGATTCTCGTTACATTTTGACTTTCATCACTCCATTTAGCGTAATATACAGTTGCAAATCCACCTTTACCTATCACCTTAATATTTTTAAATTCATTATAAGAAATCCAAGATAACTGATATTTATTTTCGATCAACATTTTTTTCAAATTATCTTCAATTTCCGAATTATTTACCCATTCATTTGTAGCTTTCATTATTGAAATCAAAATAAATTAATAAATTAATTATATAAAATATATAGTTTAGATAATTAATATTCCATGCCCATTGCATTTCTTACTAGAGTCGTTATTCTCTTGGAAAAGTTTTAATATTTCATATAATTAGGTAATCGTAAAAATAATATTAGAAATGCTCAATGGTGGGCAGTGAATATGACAAATTATATTACTGTCGCATGTAAAGTTGCTACCTATCTAAAGTAGCTACTTTATATATATAAAGTAGCACTATCTAAAGTAGCTACTTTATATATATAAAGTAGCTACTTTAGATAATAAATGATTATCAATGATTATCATTATATGTATAAGCTTTAGTAAAAATAAAAAATTTTTAATGATTAGTAACACTTTACCTTCTGATTCATTTTGTATAAAATAAGCAATTAGTTTGTAATTTGTAATTATACTTATTGAAATTATATTCGATATTTAGATTATCAATATACTTATACTTAACTGTTACCCATATTAATTTAGTATTAGATTTGTTGGCATTCTGGTTTGTATTACTTAATTAAGTTGCAGATCAAACTGCAAAAATATCTCATAGTAAATATATAAATTAATTACTCAGATGACTTATATATATATCTTAAAGTACTTTTTAAAAACATAATATTTTACTAATAAAAATTATTAGAAAAGCTATTTCTAGTCTAAACAAAAGTTACTATCATATCTGAAGGTAGAAATAGCTGAAGCTAGAAATTTAATTATTTTATACAAAATTTTCAAAAATTTTTGGAATGCATTTTCTTAGATTTTTTTTAATAGTTAGGGTTTAGAGTAAGTTTTAATAATAAAAGAGTATAGATAGATTTTAGTAGGTTTATATTTTTAAATTAAGGTTTCTAATTTTTATCTTCAGCTATTTTCAGCTTTAGCTATAACAGTTAATATTCAGTGTGCAAAAGAATAAAAAAGAAATATACTCTGTTCATCTTTGTTTTAAAAACAAATTCTTTACTATTTTTACTATTAATAGCTATATAAATACTATATATATATAAATTCTAAATTTAAGAAATATTTAATTAAAAATAA
>QKWP01000585.1:0-54552 GCA_003550325.1 Gigaspora rosea
GGTGAGTATAAAGAACATTTATTAATCAATGGAAATAAAAACAGCATAATAAGTTCACAAAACAAGAACATAAATACCTATTTACCATTACCGTACATTTAAATTCATTTCATTCGCATTAATCATTTTATTCAGCTTGTGAGTATAAAGAACATTTATTAATCAATGGAAATAAAAACAGCAAGAAAAGTTCACAAAACAGAACATAAATACTTATTTACAATTACGTTTAAACTCATTTCATTCGCATTAATCATTCAGTGTGTGAGTATAAAGAACATTTATAAATCAATGGAAATAAAAACAGCAAAAACAGGTTCACAAAACAAGAACATAAATACTTATTTACCATTATGTTTAATTCATTTTGTTCCCATTAATTAGTCGGTGAGTATAAAATTATTCACATCCGGCATAAATTTCAAAACTGCAGATACGAAATAAACATTATATATTATATAGAATATCCAAATATGGGAACTGTGCACATTGTAATGAAGATAACACTAACGAAGCATGGTGTCTTTCATGTGACCCAGACATAACAACAAGGTGGACTAGTAAAAATAAAGTGATTGACGATTGCATGAAAGAATTCCAACTTAGAGCCCGTAAATATGAAGAAGCGATTGAATGGATTCCATTTAATAGATTATCTGATATTAAAGAAATCGGTAAAGGAGGATTTGGCTTTGTATATTCAGCAACCTGGTTGGATGGTATACGAAAAGTTGATAAAATTACTGACGGTGATAGTTATATATACAAAAGAGCACGTGAACCATCCAGCACCGTTGCACTCAAGACTCTAGCCAATTCTAATGAAAACAATCTTGATTTTTTAAAAGAAGTATGCTATTTTGCTTTTTTTTTTTTATAATTAATTTATGTAATAATGTTTATAAAACTGACTTTAACTTATTGCTTAAACTTTTAAGTTTAAAAGTCTTACAGAATGTAGATTGCAGCATTGTTCTACTAAGCTCGCAATCTATGGATTGACTCAAAATACAGAAACAAATGAATTTCTGATGGTATTTCAGCATGCTAATAATGGAAGTCTTTATAAACATTTAAGAAGAAATTTTAGTAAACTTACATGGCTGGCTAAATTGCAAATGCTTTATGATATTTCATATGAATTAAGCAATATTCACGATGCAAAATATGTTCATGCAGATTTTCATAGTGGCAACATTTTGCAAGAACAATCCACTAATGAAAATATAGAATCTTATATCGCAGATTTAGGATTATCTAGAAAAAAAGATGAAAAAGTTTTAGAAGAAGAGATTTATGGAGTTATGCCCTATGTTGCACTTGAAGTTTTATTAGGCGAGAAGTTTACACAAGCAGCAGATATTTATGGATTTGGTATTATTATGACAGAAATATCAACTGGACAAAGACCTTTTGACGGAGTTGAATTTAGTGAGACTAAACTTGCAGCAGAAATTTGCAGAGGATTGCGACCAAAGTTTGCACCTGAAACTCCTAAATGCTATATTGAATTGGCTGAGGAATGCATGAATTCTGATCCGCAAAAACGGCCTAGTGCTTATAATATTGGTAGTACAATAGATAAATGGCTGAGATATGACTTTGATCCATACTATTCTGAAATTAAAAAGCAATTCTTAGAAGCAGATAAAGTTATTAAATCATTGCCAATACCAAAGCATCCTGATGAAATGTATACTAGCAAAATCATTAGTACAAAATTAATTTCAGAGGCAGTTAAAGGTATTTATTTCAACTAATACAGTAATATGGGGGGTTGTCAATAGAAACCAGGCAAATCATTTTTAGTAATTTTTTTTTAAACTTTAAATTAAAATATCTTAACAACTATTAAACCAATCTTGATAAAATTTTTTTTATTTTAATTCTATAACTACATAGAATTAAAATAAAAAAAAATTTATCAAGATTGGTTTAATAGTTGCTAGGATAATTTAATCTAAAGTTTAAAAAAAATTTACTTAGAAACAATTTGCCTGGTTTCTATTGACACGCCCCCATATATTAATTTTATGCTTATTAATTTTATTTAAAATAATGTTATCTCAATCAGATTCTGCTCAAATTAATCTTGATATTGCTAAAGTTTGAATACACACAAATAATAAATAAATTTTTTAATTTGTGAATAATAATTTAAATTTGTATCTTTTAAATATAATTATTTGTTATAAATTTGCTTAATAAAAAATATTTTTATATAAAATAATCTAATATGATCATACATTGTTGAACTGCCCAATTAAAAAGACAATCTGAATTATTAAATCTGTTTTTAATTGATATAAAGAATAAATGTATTAATTAAAATATACTTAGGTACTTGTGTTATAAAATATTACAGGTTTTATGTGAATCATTATACGACCTTTTCTTGTAGTTAAATTTTATAAAGCTTGTGGCAGTGCATGGCTGCTAAATTTAAAATACACCTGTTGTACCTTACTACCTTTTGCAACCAATTTATGAGAAAAAAATGCAGTATAATTATTAGGGTCTTTTTGAGATAGATATAATCCAAAAAGGTATAAGGACTCTACGTCAATAAAAAATCTTGGCTGCAAGAGAACGCTTGGACCAGTTGATCAAGAATGATGTTTTTACTAGTAAATTCTTCTAATCGGAATTAGCCATTATTTCTATATCAAAAGATATCAGGTGATTCCTTGTCAAATTCTAATAATACTAAATTACTTTGTTTTTATTCTTTTTTTTTTTTTGAGAAATTCTAGATGTTGATTAACAGACTGTACTCGAACATTTCTTTATTTATGTCTGTTATTTGCCAATTTATTATTTAGATTAGCCAATTAATGAATATTTACATTCAATTTCTTAGCCTTAGAATCAATTCTAACCTATTTTTTATCGATCAACCAAGCCCACGAAGATGCAGGCTGAGAACTGGCCTGCCCATTGACCTGGCTGTGAACTGGGACCAGCTTGCATTATTAGTTTTTCTATTTAAATAATATATATATATATATTATATATTCTTTTGACAATCTAAAAAAATCAGTTGCTTGTAATAATGTCAAATTGGCCTTTACTGTTCAGATATTCAATGTTTGTTTTACACACTTTCAACCAATGTATTAGTCATCCAATCAGACCTTTTTGGCAGGCTTTTTTACCAGTTTCAACTAATAAAAAAAACCTAAAGCAAATATATTTTTTGCAATCCTAATAAACTCATTACAGCAGTATAAGTTTATATGTTAAAAAACATTCAAAAATTTCTTTCGAAATTCAAATATACTTTCTTGATGTTCGACAACAAAAAATAATAATAATCTAAATGTTATATAGGACTACAACTTAGCATTTTATCAAATGGATTAATTGCATTCTTTATGTTAGCTTTGAAATGTTAATTGTTTTTACAAAATTAAGTAATAATCATTTTACTCAGTTACCAAATATATACCATGTACTGTTGTAAATAAACACCTCCTTTGATCATAATAAGAGTGTTTATTTATTGTAGTATTTGAAAAAAATTAAAAAGCCTTTTAGAGGTAGGTTTAGTATTAAGTAAACCACTTTCTAGCTCTAAGTAAACTTATTCTCCAGATCAAAGTTAGTTTGGTAGTTCATCTGCAATAGCTTCTCAAAATTTGAGAATATTTATTAATTTCTTAAACAAAATGGTTTCAACCTTTGAGAAACTATTTTGGACGATCTACTGGACTAATTTTTGGCAATTTTACCACTATTAGAATTGAAGAGCAAGTTTGCTTAGAACCATAAAGTATGAACATTATTTTATAAATAACTCATATATTTACAAACTGATCATTTATACAGAAGTGAAATAACAGAAAAGTAATATTTAAAAAGAATTTTATTAATGATAAAATGCATACATTATTTCACGAATATCACATATATTTATAAGCTGGAAATTTAATACGTAAGTGGGAGATAGGACACAAATCTTATTTAAAATAAAAGAGATTTCTGTTTGCATGTGGATTTTTAGCTCAAATTTTCAACAGATAGAAGCTTTTCATTTTTTGTAATAATTTATTCCAGATGTTGTTTATACCGGTAAGCTCAAATCTAAATTTTGATTTAAAAAAATCATTGATAAAAAAAAAAGGCATATTAGATTATCCAAAAATTTTGTACTCCATGCGCACGAAATGTGAAAAAATTCCAAAAGATATTAACAATGTAACTAAAAAAAAGGATGTTTAGATAATAAAAGTTTGATTTTGTTGTAAAAAATAAAATGAAACTAGTGGCGATATAAACGACATAAGCCCAGTTATATATTTTCAAGAACTAATATGCATTTCAGTAGGAGAAAAAGAATATCTTTTGAAAGATTTCTATAATATTATGGTTAAGGTTGTGAAATATTTAAGTAAGTAGTAACAAAAAAAAAAACAAATAAATTATTTGTTTCCGCAGTAATTATGCCAACCAACCGTTTTCTTGTCGTTCGACACATGTAACCATTCGGTAATTTAAATAATAGCTTAGAAAGATCACTTTGTTACACAACACATTGTTGCATGAACTAAGGAAAAACTAAGGGAATATCGATATCACAAATGACATGCATGGATGCATATTTTTTGACAATGACAACAATTAGTTTATTGAGTTATATTGTTTTTTTTCTATAATAAATGTTGCACAATATATTTAATTAAAATACGTAAGTACGTATGTCCCCAAGAGAAAGATAAATATCTCGGATCTTAAGGGCTTGTGCGTGGAAATCTACCCTGTTTGGCCTAAAAGCCTCTAAATTTATAAACCCATCAAACAGAGAATATACCGAAGCACCACTCCTTTACTTACTTTGTAAATCTCAGATTGGCCGAGTTATTTTACTAATCTGATATTAAAAAAAAAAAAGGATTTAAGGAGTTTTCAGAACAATACGGTACTATTGTCTTGATCGATGTATACCCTTATTCTATCACAATATTTGGTACATACATAGTTTAATGGTACACTCTAAATATATTAGTAATATTGTTTCAAATTTTAGTTAAGATCAACTACGGATTAACTTTTTTGCCTTGTTTAGTAGAGGGTCTAGATCTCTGTAGATCATTCACTCAGAGAAATTATCATGCATTATTGAAATACAGATTACATAAATCAAAATACGTTATTTTGATGATAATAAGTGGTTATTAAGTTACTATATTTAAATAAGAATTTTTTTTTAACATTTGAACAATTATACATGGATTATTTTAAATTTTTAAATCTAAACTTGATCTTTAATTGGTAAAATTATTGAACATAAATATAATGACAGTATATACATAAAATTTTCATGAAAAAAAAAATCGAGTTTATGAATATTTATTGTATTTATTGTTAGTATTTCTTATTTAGGATTTTGATTCACGACTTTAGTTGGTTTGATGAGTTCTTAATAACATAATAACAAGCAAATTTGTTTACAAAAACTAATAACAATTGACAGCATTATTATCGGATTTAACTATTCTTATGAAATAATTTTTAATTAGTGAAAATAATTTCTATCTTAATTAATATCTGTATATTTAATTTAATATATATAAATCATAATTATCCTCTATATAAATAAATTTCACGCATATTCTAGGTTCTATATAAACAAATTCTATACTCTATATAGATGAAATGTTACACATTCAGATTAGCCAAATTAATTTCGTAAAAAAACAAATTTCTAAGTTGATAACGAAAAGATTAAATAAAAATTTGATTTGCCAAAGATTTTCCAATAAAAAATTTATCAAAATTTATAACCAATTTGTCAATAAAAAATTGTATCAAATTTATAACCAATTTTGCCAATAAAAAATTGTATCAAAATTTATCATCGATTTACCAATAAGAAAGTATATCGCAATTTGTACATCGAAACTTGTCAACAATTTGCCAATTTGCCAATAAGTATATCAATTTCTGATACTTGATCGAATTTGTTTAGCGTAATTATCGAATACGCTTTTTTGAGTAGATGACATCTTTCTCCATATTATGTTCGTGGATTGACTAATAACATTTGCATTGGTCACGTTTATTAAACGACCTTCTTCAGTTATTCGCTTTTTAAGTAAATCGTAAGCAGTAAATGGTTTTCTATTAATTTGTTTTATATTAATTTTTTGTTGTAAAACTCGAATATACGAATTTATATCGAGTTGAAAAATTCCAGGAAAAATTACTGGATTTTTAAGATGAGAGATAAAATTTTCTACTTCACGTTTCGTATTTATATCCATGTTATCTGTTATTATGTTCCTATGAACTTATCATAAATTTAAGAGAGCAAAAGGTCTATTTATGTTTAAAAATATAACTAGATCATGTGCATAATAGTTTCAGCTAACGACTTAATCGACTGAAATGGTAGAAAATAACAAAGAAATACATCTTATTAGAAATGAACGAACATTCCGTTTTCTTTCTTTCTTTTTTTTTTTTAGCGATTGTGTAAATAAAACTCCCTAAACATGCTAAACATGTAATCATATCAATCATGTGAAGAGATCATAAGATAGTTATTGATACTATAGTCTAATATTAAATTATCTAAAATAGGTTAGTGAGTTCATGAAATATGCACGCGACAGGCTGATAATATATACATGAATAACGTAATAATATAATAGGTATCGAAAATTTTTACTTGTTTTCAATTTAAATAACGAAAATCCAATGATATTTGAAAATATTGCATTTAATTTAAAGTAAACTATATTATTTAATTGAATACAATAAACTGACCAATCGCGCAATGAGTTTCCTAATTACTTTATAGTATAGAGTGTGATTCTATTCGGCGAAGGTTACTTCATCAGAATTCACCAATTGATCGTTTAATGAAATAACCAAACCTCGTATAAATAACAAATATATTTAAATTGCATATTTAAAATATTCAGTAAATTAATTTATACTTGATTTTACAATTGTTTGTCTATTAAAATACCTTGTGTACTATATAGTTATTGGATGCGAAGTAGCCAATAATGGAAATTATTTGAAAATAATTTTCATTATCTGGCTGTGTAGCATACAATAACGGTGTTATCCGTGGCTTACGACGATTGTGATCGAGTTTTTGGTAGTGATTACGTAAGCTGTCAAATGATTCTTTATTCCGAAAGTCTCTGTGCTTCAAGTCCGCCATTACGAAGTTTTCTGATAATTTTCACACTTTCAAATGAGTATTTGGTAACCTACCATGGTAACTTAACAATAATTTACTATAATTTACCGTTACCCTAACAACCCTGGTTATTTCATTACATGATTTCCGCCTGCATTATAGGCAACGCAAGCTAACTTTATCGGGATCATATCCTGACTTTCGGCCGTAACTAATAAGTAATGTGTCTTGGCATTTATAGCTACAACAATACTTCAAAAGCAGTTTATCTGCACTGTTGTGAATCATTGTCATGCTGATATGAACATCCACTATGACCATTTAATTTGTAGCATTGATCGACGGTTTATCGGAGAATTCTGCGTGTAAATGTTGTATGATATACGTACATATTTATATGAAGTTACACGACAGGATCTGTGTTTTGTGATGTTTTCGTGTCGCGAGTCCTTATGTACATGATATATGAAGAAAATTATTATTTTTGCCAGATTGTACACCCTACCGCAGCTTTTTCCATAGCTTTCAAACAATTATGTCAACATTTCTGATCATTTTTATATAACATTGCTTTTGCTTTATTATATTCTAGTTAACTCTTTTAAGATAAACAAAGCGAGCCCAAAATCTGGATCATATTTGGGGTCCCCACAGCAAAAAAGAAGCAGTGGCAATAAATTTATTTTGTAATTTTATGAAATTTATATGTTTATTGCTCTAATTCTTTAAGAATTTGTATTTTTTTTTTTAAAAAAAAAAAAATTTCTTTGGCTCACTGCCCCATTTGTAAAACCATAATCTAACGAACTTGATTTTTCTTCGATTTCGTAATTTTAATCCAATCAGTTGATGCAGTTTTGTAGGCATAATTTGTATATTCATGGGCACAAATTATGCAATGATTAACTATATAAAATACTTATAAGCTGTTTAGTAGACATAATGTATTTATTCATGAGCACAAATTATGTAATGATTAACTATATAGAATATTATATATGCTGTTTTTACATAAAGTTTCAACTGAACAATATTAAGTGTTAATCCGCAGTTAAAGGGTCAAAATTTCATAGTAAAAATCGGCGGAGTTTTACTAATTGCCTTATATGGGATCGTCTAAAGCCAGGTGCGTTCACGTGATAGAAAGCCAATCAAATCGTGAAATTTGATCTTTACGGATCAGCCCGACGAGACAAAAACAAAGAAAAAAAGTGAAAAACGCCGAAATACAAAAAACGAGTGTCTAAACCTGTCTAGGAGCATTAATAAAAATGTCGGGAAGACAATTTTACTTATAAGTCAAGCACTAAACCTAACCCCTAACTAACCCTTACCCTAATTTTAATTAAATAATCAAAACATATAAACGCACCTGACTTTAACCATCCCCCTTATATGAAGTGGAATGCCGTACATTTCCGATCATAATAAAAAGCCCTATTAAACAATCATACTAACGCGATTTGAATGATTTAACTATCATTAGAATCAGAAAAGTTGGTTTTGCAAAGTTTAATTCGAAATTATAAAAGGTTTGCTTAGTAAAAAAATACTTTTATATGTAGAAAAGCCCCATTCGCACACTATAGAAATTTACTATTAAATGCCCGCCGTAATTTATTATAAATGATCATCATTTTTTACCCTTTATCTGCGATTTACCACTTAAACTTTTTTCTTTATCATAAATAATTAAAAATTTCGAATATGCAAAAACATAGAAATTTGAATAATAGATGAATAAACAATCGTTTAAGCCCATGATTAAATACTTATGCAGTTTTCCATAATAGCTAATTATTAAATGTGTCTTGAACTTTACAGAATTGATTTAATTGCCTTCAATACTTTTAGCGATGAAATTTTCGAATTTTTAATCGTTATAAACAAATTGTTAAATTAATAATTCATTTCAATTGATTAATATTTGAGTTATCAAAAATGCATAGAAGTATCGATAGAATGATAACATGGTTATTTTAGGGAACACTATCTTTAACAAGATTTAAATATGGTAAATATCATATGATAAATTACGATCCATTGCTCTCTTATTTATTTACAAAGTAAGTTAACTTTGAAAAGTCCTAATGATGGAAATGGCAAATTTTCATGGTGAAAATAGGTTGCCTTATTTTCCACAAAGTGCACCTGTTAGAAATGCGTTAGGATAGAACTTTCCACTACGATTTTATTTGATGTGATCAATGATTTTATAGAAATTCCGCAAGTTTAAAAAACCCCCTTTTCTATGAAAATATTCTATGCATATTGGACAATTCATTTATTAATTGTTGATTTAAATGATTAATTGATAATCCGTTCCGAATGAGTGAGTCATACATAGTAAATTGTGACGCCTTGTGGTGAAGTGACATTTGTTGCTATAGTAATGTGATTTATTAATTTTTAATCGTTACAATCCTATACTTTACAATATTACAAAAACGGCTTTTAATATCCCTGCATTTATAAAAGAAACTATTACAGAATTGGAAATACAATCACGTACATTATATGATAAATACAAATACAAAACAATGTTTTTAAATATCTGCAATTACTATTAATAATTATTCGTATATATATATATATTGATATTATTTGGAATTTAAATTTTACCTGTAATCCATTGGTAACTACTTGATACAATCAAATTTAGTTATTCATTTTCACGAATAAAAAAATCCAAAAAAAGGAACTTTATGATCTAACTAACCTAATCTAATTTGAACTTATCCTTTCTTCGGAATTTGTATTACTTGCATGCATTATGTATTTGCATGCACAATGTTATGCATAGAACATTTTGAAACAAAATTGGTACGCACGTACATATTTTGAAAAAAAATTTCAATAGCGTAAAATTATTAAATTTTTCGAGACATATATTTTAATATTAATAAATTTTATTGTTATCGTCATCTGATATTAATAAATTTTATTGTTATTGTCATCTGGTAATTATAATATGATAATTCGAATTGTAAAAAAACTTCGACAGATTAATATGGAATTTTTGTGCTATTTATTATAAATATTTACATACAGTTTTTATTATATACAGCATTAATATTTACAAATACGTTTGAATTAATACAGAAAAAAAAAAAAAAAAAAACTAGTATTGGTTTTGCAATTTTGGTTCTTTTTTTTTTTGATCGCCAATAATTTCAATTTGAATAGAAATGGTTTTAACAGCTGTCTTACTTTGTTTAATGCATCGAAAGTACGCCAGGGGTATGCCGAGCGTTACTTGAGTTAGCATAAGGAGATTATATTCCTGTCTTGCGAATATACATAATTGGAAATTTTACTTTGTATCAGCAAGGCTGGAAGATGTTCTCCTTATGCAAACTCAAGTTACACTCGACATACCCCTGACGTACTTTTGACGCATTAAACAAAGTATGGCAGCTGTTAAAAATCGAAAAAAGCCACTTTGATTTGGATGTAAGAAAATTCTTAAATTCTTAAAGTAGGATTCAATTTATTACTTCACATTAAAAAGTTTTTGTATATATTTATACATAACTTATTTAATAATTATACTGTACGTCCCCTTAAATGCGGATTTACTTATCTGACAGATTTTTCGTACATACTAATTACGTACAGTATATTGTCTGCTTATCTGCTATCGATAGATTATGATTATCTTTCCATCTGGAGTTAATGCATTTTACCATAAATAGATATTTCAATAGCTATTAGCCGTAGGAAATTTATATTTGTACTATTTCGGATTTAGTAATTGTTTATGTATGTACGGAAAATTATGCAGCTATCACTCCCAGTTACATTAAATTTTGTCACGGGTTCTAAAAAGGACGGTCACGTGACAAATATTTTAATAACAACATAGATCTAGTACACACGTATATATTGATTATTACGTCAATGGTCACGGATCAGAATGAAATAGCAAGGCGCAAAATCCAATATGTGTGTCGCCAAGTGAAGAATGGAAATTTCAAAAAGAAATGCTTTAGGTACAGAAGAATGCTGGCTTTAATCGATTTAAATCAAACTGATTTGATTGTACTTAGTGATGTGCCGCGTACAGTACTATACGTACTGTACGATACGTACGGTACGTACTGTACGCTAAAATTGTTGCCGATCACTTTTGCCAGCCAATCAGATGCCGGAAAAGAACTATACATACAGTACGTACAGTACGTACTATACGCTAAAATTTTTCAGGTATCATATAAATGGCACATCATAATTGTACTATCGTAGTTCACGTGTTATTATCATTTTAAAGTCCTTTTCATGTAGTAATAATGGAATTAAACAATACGTCATATCGAAGTGATACAATTACGTAATAACGGAATTGATATATAAGTAAAAAAAAAAAATAAATAAAGTTTGTTAGACTCTTATCTTAGAAAGTAAAGGCGACAAAAAGAAAAGCATACTTAAAGTGTAACGCAGTAATAAGTCTTGTGAAAATATTGCAAGTACATTTGTCAAACATATATAAGTGTTCAGCTTATATATCTTTGGTTAAAGTTATAACGGCGACTTTGACTCTGTATTATTTCTTATTCAACGCGTTTTCATAGAGTATCTTTTTTTCTAACTTTACCAATATAAATACGGATAACGACGAGATTCATAATAATGAAAAAGAAAATGAGATCAGTAAGGCCAGACCAATTTAATTCGGTGGTTTACGTTACCCCCTTTTTTTCCTCCCCCCTCTTACTTATAGAAATCACTTAATAAATTCAACAAAGAATCTGATTGGTCATTTGATCAGACAAACCAATCAAATTCTTTTATTGGATCCATTGATGAGGCACTGTACTTAAGCCAAGTTTTATCGAATATATAAAATACAAGACTTGTATGCCATTTCGGTAACAATGAAAAGAGAGTTAGTTGTGTTGGAATTGTCATGATTTTTATCATGGTTTCTATAAAAAAATACTGTTACAAACCTATTCGACACATAATACGTTTTAAGGTTGAGTTTGCATCGAAATTATTTTGATTTCTATCATAAATTATTATAAAAATTCTCATACAAAGTTTGCTCGTTATTCTAATAATATGATTAAGGCTAAATTACGTAGTTCACGTTGGAATTCTTATAGTTCTATCACGAGTTATGGTTACAAACTTACTATGTGTGGCGTAGTTTCTGAAGAGCCCTTGCACTTAGTAAAAGGGGTATAGATAAATGACGAGATATAATGATTTGAAACAGCAAAGGTGAAACGAAAATATAATTCAAGTGACTCATGTGATCATGCGATCGATCAGGGTAATCACGGGAATCAGAGTGTTGGGCAGGGTTAATGAGATCGAGTACAAAGAGTACTGTTGCATCTAAAGTAGCCCCCTATTTAAAGTAACGCCTACGCCTGACTAAAATCAAGCCCCATCTTCATGCATTAAGTCGAAATTTGAGTCAGGCGCTACTTTAGATGTACTAACGTTTCCATATCTCAGTTAGGCGAGGCCAATTCGATTCGGTAGTTTACATTACCCATTCTATTAGTAAATATTTTGAGATACATGCATAGTTTTGCTAATTTAGGGCGGAGAATTTAATGCCGGGTGGAATTAAGATTAAAAATTGCAAGGTTCCGAATAGTGTTCCGTATGAACCGGACCGGGCGGGTATTTTTAAAGATCCGGATCCGGTCCGGGATCCAAATTATGGATCCGGATCCAGTCCGTCTCTAAAAAAAAACCTCTCTAGAAAAAAATATTGCCCTCCATATCTCTTCGATGACTCTGCTCGTCTTTTATGTTACTTTTTTTTTTAACTACGTTATGAACATTTTTGACCCAACAGAAAAGCTAGCTTATTTTTCAGACCGGACCGGGCGGATCTTAATAAAGATCTGGATTCGGTCCGGTATACGGACAGGACCGGACCCAGATCTTTTACGGAACACTAGTTCCGAAACTTTCGAAGAGAAAATGTGAGGGGTGTCCGATAATTTCCGATCGAGAAAAAAATTTTAAAATTTATTATATATGTTCTGTCCTCTCCCCCCCTCTTTTGAGAATGGAATGTAACGCCTAATGAAGAGGCGAATACCAAAATCAATAATGAAGTTGATGATGAGATCGATAACGAAACCAATAGTGAGGATGATAATGAAGCTAATAATAAGGTTATAAATGAAGTCTATAAGGGACGTGTCAAATATTAGCTGAGATCAGTTTACTACAGAGCCCACTCCCCTCCCCCTTCCTGAGAAATTTAGCTATTCTGATTGGTCAGATGTGTATATTTAGACCTGAGATTTTGTCTACCTCCCCCCTACCCTACGATATCAGCTGATATCTGACACTTCCCTAATGGTATGTCTTTATATAGTATTTATTCTATACAATAATTACTATTTTATATTGAATTTGAAATTGGTATTTCTTTTTTTAGAAGCGTTGTTTTATGAATTTTCTTTGTTGAATGTTCGTTACACATTCCATGGAGCAAAGTTGATGCTTTCTTCGAAGCTTATGGTTGACATTCTGGCTTCTCTGTAATTAAAAAAGTTGAAAAACGCAAGAATAGTATAATAAAGTACCAATATTTGGCATGTGAATTTGGAGGGAAATATAGTTCCAAAAAAATATTGACATTAATAACCATCATAATCATGTCAAGGATGTCAATGGCTAATAAATCTAAATTTTCTCAAGATTTGAATTGCATTATGGTTACAAAATTTGATAATATAACAATTATGAACTTCATCCCAAGACCTGCAAATATAGGACCAATTTCTAGTCAATTGAGAAGGATGCATTGAACGATATATAATTTTATGCCAAGAATGGAAACCTTTCAATTTCTGTACAATGTCAGCTGTTAAAAGCCAGATCTCCGGATATAATATTTCTGGACATGGATCTTGCAATTTCTATTCGTTGATTTAAAGCCAAACCTCAAGAACTTGAAACAGATGCATCACGCCTTTTTCATTTCTTGCCAAAAAGCAATCAGAAGAAATGTGTTGGATTGTGAAATTTGAGTTAGATAATAAAAATCGACTTGTCCAACTTTTTTGGATAACACAATGCAAGTATCCTTTTTAGTATTAAAGATTTAATACTCCCAGTGTTCTCGGAACATTTAAAAAAATTTAGAAACACTAAATTTAGAATTTATGCTCAGTTTTAGAAACAAAGTGGGAACATAAAAGTTATAATTTTTGTTCCCAATATTGATAGCTTTTTTGGTATAGCATGCCTCTTTGATAGAGAGTAAGAGTAGTAAAAGTAAAGGAGTGAGAAAAGTATGAGAGTGAGAGTGTGAGTAAAATTGAGAGTGAGAGTGAGAGTGAGAGCGAAAGTGAGAGAAAAAGAGAGAGAGAGAGAGTATTTATAAATTTTATTATAGGGACATTAAATTTTTTTGGAAACATAAATTTAATATTTTATGTTCCTGAAGAACAAAAAAAAATTTCAAATCTTTTCACTAATCCCTTTGGCTTGAATATAATAATGTTTACTTAATGATATTATAGCCAAGACAAATTGATATCAAATGCCTCTTAGCCTGTTTCTTATTGTTGATAACAATACAAGATTATGTCTGGTAGCTCAAGCACTAGTATCAGATAAGATAGTCAAATCTTACAGTGGATCGATTCTTCAATGTACTTAATTACTGTTCCAGATAAGATCAATACTATTTTTATATTAGAATTTGAAAAAAAATTACTATGTTTTTTATATATGCTAAAATCTGACAACTGTGACTATGGAAGTTATTTTTTTATTTAGTTAACAGCACAAGTCAATTAATTGAAAGTTGTAGAGCTCACTAAGATGTATCAAATTAGCCTAGTGTTTGTTGAGATATTACTAAAAAATGATATTAAGTTGAGCATTTTAGAGTTGGTTTTATTATATAAACACCTACAGAATACTCTAATCTTAAATATGTAATAGATTGGTTATTTCTATAATGGAATTTATAGATTATTCTGGACTTTCTTGATCTTACAATGTCTACCACTTATACAGTATGTACAACATGTATGTACAATTGTGAAAATTAAGAAAAATGTTGATGTTATAGTATTTACATATATGTGGATTTATCTGATTTTAATATTAATGGATTGGATTTACCTTTTTGTACTAAATATAGTACATTTTAAAAAATGCATTAAAAATTTAAAAAATTAATAGCTTAATTTTTTTATATACAAAAAAATAATAAGTATTCAAAAATAGTTTAGCAGTATTTTTTTTTTAAATTAATAATAAAAGTTTTATAAAAAATTTTTTTTATATATTGTATTTTTTGTAATTTCTAATGTACTATTTCATACATTTGTAAAGTCAATTATAATTATAATTTATTAATATATTTGGCAAATTAAAAGTTTAATAAATAAAAAATTGTATAGGCTTGTTATAAAAAATATTATTATTAGTTATATTATAAAAATTATTATTTATATTATAAGCTTTTTTTAAAAATTTTTACAAATTATTACTTTACATAGTAAGCCATATGAGTTTAACTAGAGTTTAAAAAATTTTTTGCTAATTAAATTTTCTAAATTCTTAATCAAAATTATAAATATTTATTATCTAATTTCAATTACAAAATTTTTTTTAATCCTAAATTAGTATATCTCAAGTTATATTTTTAAATTTTAAAAAAATTACATCTAATTTTTATATATAAATTGGATATATTAGTGATATAGTATTTACTAGCAAAAATTTCAAATTTAGATTACTTCTTATATATTAATCTAATCTTAAATAAAATTTTATAATTATAACTAACAAACTTATGTTTATAATTTTATTAATAGTTTAAATAAATTTATTTAGTAAAAATTTTTTATAATTAAAAATATTTTGTAAAATTACTAGTAAATATACTAAAAACTAGGTTAAACTAGCAAATGTGAATTTAAAAAAAAATGTACAAAATTTAAAAAGCTATGTAAAGCTATAAGTTGTTTAAAACAAGTAGCCCATAAGTTAAAAAATTATTAAAAAATATTTACTTAAGTAGTTAATTTTAAAAATTAATAGATAATTAAGTTTAATTATATACTAAATCTAGTACAATGTACTAGATCTAGTACAGGTAAATTCTATCCATTAAGAATTACTATATATATAGTAGAAATTGCAAGCAATTAAAACAAGTATTTTAGAGTTTATCTATTTTAATGTTAATAAAGCATAATATTTTAAATAGTAGGATACTTTATTTACTCAAGCAATACAAAGTTAAAAAAATTTTAATAAAAGATATTAACTATAAAAATAAACTGTTATTTAGTATAAGCAAGTTTATTTTATTAATTAGTATACTACTTTTTTTTCTTTTATTTATTAAATGTTTTGATTTTAAATTTAATGCAAATAATACAAATTTAACTTATATTTTTTAGGAAGTTGTGTGCTTTAATTTTTTGGTTAATCTATTTGTATATAACTTATGACAAATTTAATATAACGAGAGGTAACAAATTCATTACTTTAAATTGTTATATAATAGAATATTCAAAGATAGCCGGGCAGTATGCAATGCCATGCAGAGTAGACATGTAGTAACAATAGGACTTCAAACAATTATATTTGATCTAGTATATATATAAAATAAAATAAATTTTTAAAAAAAATTTAAATAGAGATATGTAAAAAATAAGGTTTTCAAAAAAATATGAGATATAAAATAAGGTAAATAAAAAAAAATAGTAGTAGAATTTTTTATAGATAAATTTTTACAATTTTTAAGGTAATAAATTATTGCATTGTATATATTAGGGGTTTTATAGGTCAGGTTGGATCAAATTTTGGTCTAATCTAGATTAAACACACTTAGGCCAAAACCTGACCAAGGTCTGACTGCCCATGTCAAACCTGATCTGGATCTAACCCACCCCATATCAAACCTGACCCAGGTCTGACCCAACTCTAATTAATTAAACCCGACCTGGTAGATTAAATCTAACCTGGGTCAGATTCAATCTATATCAAACCTAACCTGGGTCTAATCCAACTTGTATTAGTCACACTAGAGTTATAAGTACATATGCATGCAGCAGAGATTATAAATATACATGTAAAAGAAAATGGTAAATCTTAGTGCTTCATTTCATTTGTATAAAATAATGCATATGAGTATTATTTCCAAAATTCATAATTTTACCTCTGTACAGTCA
The DNA here is from genome assembly GCA_003550325.1 of Gigaspora rosea. Lineage (NCBI taxonomy): Eukaryota > Fungi > Glomeromycota > Glomeromycetes > Diversisporales > Gigasporaceae > Gigaspora > Gigaspora rosea. The sequence continues at coordinate 17,326 of QKWP01000585.1, forward strand.
CCTCTCTGTAATCCGAACCTTTCTAAACTGAACACTATTAAACTCTCTCTAAACTGAACAAAATCTCCTAGAACATTTGTAAATTTTATTATAAAGTTCGGATAAACTATATATAACTTTTTGAAAACTGGACTTTTCCAAATTTTTACATAGTAAAAAAAAGCAGTCCCGGCAGTTCAGATTAGAGAAAGTTAACTGTATATTATTTCACAAAAATATAGTATATGTTTTTTTTATTATTTTTGGTAGTATTGCAGTTTTACTTTTTTACTATTATTTTTTTTAATTTTTTATTAATTTCTGTATATTATTGCATTTTAGTATTTTTTTTGAGTTATATAATTAGAGTTGCCACAATTAGATTTGTTACTATTGGAGTTATTTTTAAAGTAGTCAATTTGAATTTTTTTTTTTAAACCTTTTATTTTGGTACTATTACTTTATTTTTTCAATGTTATTAGTTGCTAGAAGACACTAAACAATCTATATGAGATCAAATTTGAAAAATTACTAATATAGACCCTTTTTTAAAAAAGGTTATATTTGAAAAGTGAGGTATTGGATAAAAAGATTATATTTAAAAATAGCTAATAACTAAAAGATTATATTTAAAATAATACTAATAGGATAAGTTTTATAAATTTATATTTGAAATGTACTAATAAAAAATATAAAGTTTTTTTATAGAAATTTTTTTTATAGAAAATGTAGTTCTGTTTTTTATTTTTTATTATTTTTTTTAGAGAATGTAGGATTGTTTTTTTATTATTTTTTTATTTTTAGAGAATGTAGGATTGTTTTTTTTTTTATTTTTTATATTATTTTTTTTTAGAGAATATAGATTTTTTTTAAAGAATATTATATTTCAAAAAAAAATAAAAACCCCTAAAATTCTTATTTAATATTTGAAATATAGCTAATATATACCAATATAAAAGTACTAATAAAAAATTTACTATGATGCCCAAATATAAGCTCACATAGATTATTCAGGGTTCTGTGGCTGAATTATTTTTAAAGTTGTAGTTTTAGTAATTAGAAGTATTTTCTTATTTGGTATAAAATTATTAAAGTATTTATTATAAAATTTAAGTAATAAAATAATTAAAGTTAGTTATTAAAATACAAAATTAAGTTAATTAAACTTATAAAATTTAGTTAATAAAATTATAAAATTTAGTTAATAAAATAATACATATATGATACAATATATATTATTATATATATAGTTGAATCTTCCAAAACTGATTCTGTCAAAACTAATAACCTGTAATAACTAATAAAAAATTGAGCTACCATGTCTGTTCTATAAGTTAAACCTGATAATCTACTATTTCTAATAACTGATACTTAAAAATCAAATATCTACAAGATATCAGATTTGACAGATGAAATAAATTGATTTGATTGGCTTAAATTAGATTTGCTTAACCAATTATATATATAAAAAATAAATTCAGCCAATTATATTTGTTTATAGCTATATAACTAGTAGATTATTAGTATTTCAAAACTGATAACCTCTCAAAACTAATATAAAAGCTAGCTATCATGCATATCGGTTTAGAGAGTAAGTACTATATATGTATAAATATATGCTATTTATATTATCTGCACATAAATATACACAAGATAATGCATGAGAAAATAATAAAATTACATGTTAGTACATGCACTATTGTACAGAATCTGTGCCTTATTACATGTTATAAATGTGCTTTCCTATATATTGTTTTGTATAGATTTATGTGCAGATTCATGTAGTTCCATATCCAACCTTTTTTGTGTATTGTAGTTTCATTCTGTCTGCAATTTGTTATAGAGTAGGTAAATTTGTATTAAATAATTATAATTTATATTATGGACTACTTAAAAAATTTTGTTTTAGAACTCACTATTTTAGTGACTACTGCAGTTTGTAATAGAATTAATATAAGAAATTTTGTTTAGAACTCACTATTCTAATGATTATAGCATGAGCTTGTATTAAAATTGTCATATTGTCTATATTACAGAATTTTCATTATTTCAGTAGTACAACAAAGTTAAAGTTGGGTTAATTTGCATTAGAATTATTGTACTTTTTATTATATGTTATTGTAAAAAATTTTGTACAAAACTTGATATTCTAGTGATCACAGTATTGGTTAATTGCCAATCTGGATAAGATTAGCACTATAGCTATATTATTACAATATTTGGAATTGAAGATAAATAAATAAGTAAACAATATATTAGTAAATCTGTTGTTGACCCTTATGAAAAGTTTTTTTATAAAGTAAATGAGAGTATTATAGCCAGATTAAAGTTTTACTAATATAACATTTTAATAAACATATAGATTTTTATACAATTTTATTATTTTAACTATGCTTAATAAAGAATTAATACTGTAAAAAAATCTTTATATTATATATATTTTTAGACATAAATAATTAGTAGACAAATAGAATATAAAAGCTAAATTTTAGAGTGATAGAAGTATTGTGGCCAATTATTTGACAGTGAATAATTTTTGATTTATTGGTCCATTTTTGATGATTTTACTACCAAAATGACCATCTCAGTAAGATGATTCTAATAAGTACAAAATTATTAAAATCCAATCACAGGATTCTGAGAACATTAAATATTTATATATAAAAATTTGCAGATTTCTAATATAATATTATAAAATAAAATAAACCTATATCAATCTCAGGTCTCTGTGATTGAATTTTGACATTTTATGCTTGTTAAAATTGTCTCATTGTGATGGTTATTAGGGTAGTAAAATCATCCAAAATAGACTAGTAGATCAAAAGTTATTAACTATTAAATATTCTTTAATATTTAATAATAAATTCAAATATGTATAAAATTTATATTTTGTATAAATAATGATTTTTTGTGATCTAGTGATCAGAAATAAATGAATTTTATACTATTCAATTCATCTCAATAAGATAAATCAAATAGTAAATAATTTATTCAATTCTGATCACTAGATTACAAGATATGCCACTTGGTTACAATATCCTACCTGGCTACAATACTCCATTTACCTTACTAAGTAATTTTATTTTTGGCTCTAAGAAAGTTATAGAGCAGGTTCTTATAGTCATATTTTAAAAAATTATTACAATCAGACTAGTATATAAAAAGATATAAGTAAAAACATCTTTAAAAATCTTTAAACATATAAGAATTTTATATATATAAGTCAGATTCAGATTTAGTAATATATTGTTTACATATTTGTTTTGTTCTAATTCCAAATATAGAAATAGTGCTGATCTTATCCAGATTGGTAATTAAGTAAGTTTGCAATAAAATTATTGAATTCTGTGTAATTAAAGCTAAGATTGTTTGTATTAGAATTATTGTAATTTTTTTGTAAATTACTATAAAAACTTCTATTAAAACTTTACTCACTATTTTAGTAACTACAATATGTAGTTAAAGTTGAGTTAGTTTGCATTGGAATTATTATAATTTCAATGAGTTACTGTAAAAATTCTGTTATAGAACTTTCTACTATGATAACTACAGCATTTTGTAAAGTTAATTTGGTTTGTCTTAAAACTAGCTTAAATTCTATCATGAGTTACTGTAAAAAAATTTGTTACAAAACTTACTATTCTGATAACACATAAAATTCAATTAAAGTTGAGTTAATTTATATAAAATTATCATGATTTCTATTATAAGTATAATAACTATAAAAAATTCTGTTATATGACTTGCTAATATATTACTAGTATTGTCCAATGCACATAACATGTGCATGATGTGCATAAAATTAGAATCATGTGCATGATTTTTTATATATACTTATTATGTTGGTAAAGCAATATAATGCTTGTAATTTATCTAATTACTATGCTTAAATTTATTAAAATAGTAAGTATTATTGCTATCACTATTGTTATATGTTTGATTATAAAAAAATACAAAAATTATAAAGCTTAGAATATCAAATTAGACAAATTTTTGAAATTTAAATATGTTTATAATATGTTTTAAGTTTAAATATCAAGTTTTAAAATGTAATTAGCAAAGTCAATATAAAATAAATAGGTTTATTATTAAACTGGCAACCCATAAATAATCAAAATTTGCTCTAAACTTTTGACATAATAAATAAATAAACATATATAAATTTAAATAATTATCATCCTCCTTTATAATTACCTTTAGGAGGCATCTATAAATAATGTATATACCCCCACATAGTAGCTTTTGACTAGTGTTCAGACCCGTCATGAAAATCCCAACCTGGGTCACTCGCGGGTGGGTCACCTGGGTGACCCAGGTGAACACTAGGTAGTAGAAAAAATCCCACCACGGGTCACCCGCGGGTGGTAACATGGGTCACCTGTGGGTGGTAACACAGGTCACCCGGTGATAAAAAAAATTTTATAGTCTAATTCTAAAAAAAAAAAAAAAGAGGTTTTTTTTATAAAATTTTTTTTATCACCTGGGTGACCTGTGATACCACCCACGGGTGACCCGTAGTGGGATTCTTTCTACTATACTACCCAGTGTTCACCTGTATGACAGGGATGGTAAATGACCTGGTCATTTTCCAATTTTTCAAATGATTTAAAATGAACTCAAAATGACCGGTCATTTGAGGTCATTCAAATTTTGGGTCATTGAAAATGACTCATGACCTAATGACTATAGTCATTTCCAAATGACCTGGGTCATTTGGTCATTAGGTCATTTTGCATAGAGTTAACATCCTAACAACTACGAAAAACTTGTATAATGCAGGTTTTAAATAATATATATATTCGCATCATTTTTCGTTATTAATTAACATGCCATTTGTAAATTCGAAAATGATTTATATCATTTTGTAATTTTTTTGACTAATGTTTTTTTAATCACTTCATACCTAAGCTTATGATTTGATTGGAATATCGCTTTACAGCAGGTATAGAAATGACCTAGTCATTTAGCCAAAATACAAATGGCAATCATTCATCAAATGATGAGGGGTCATCAGTTATTACCATGTGTAATAATTTTTATTAGCAACGTTTCATTTTACGGAGAACAATAATCAATTTGATTGGCTAAAAGTATTGGATAATCAATTAAATGACCTTCTTAAGTCATTTGGGCCGTGAAATGACCAATAAATGGTCATTTGTTATTTGAGTCATTTGGGTCATCTAAAGTTATTTACCATCCCTGCTGTATGACCTGGGTGATCCAAGTTGGCATTTTCATGACAGGTCAGAACACTACTATATATATAGTTTATAACCAACTCATACGGGTCACCCATGTAGGTAATCTACGAGTGACCTGTGGGTTGACCCACGGGTGACCCGCAGGTTGACCCACGGGTGACCCGCTGGTTGACCACCTGGGTGGGCCATAATTCGACCCGGGTCACCCGCCCACCCGCGAGTGACCCAGGTGATACCTACCCGGGTCCGAACACTACTCTTGACCCCCCTAGACTATAAAAAAAAATTTCAAAATCTGTATATTTATATATAAAATTTTACAAAAACTTGAATATCTTGCGACACCGTGATCTGATTTGTATTATTTAGGCATTCGATTCATCTCAGTTAGACACATCCAATGATACCAAAATCATGTCATTTAGACCACTGGATTGCAAGATATTCACAAAAAACTATTGGTTATATAGTAATTTTATAAGAAAAGATATGACCAATGGTATTTTGCCAATAACTCCTGATATAGTGGTCCAAATGAAATAAAATTGGTACCATTCGACTCCTCTCAAAGAGACAAATCGAATGGTACCAAAATCATCCAATTTAGACCATTGGATCAGAATTTAGACAAATTTATCTAAAAAAATTATGTTATATTTTTTTGACCACCCTACTTATCGGGAAAACGTTATAATTCGTCTGACCCCTTGAATAACGTTATTTATGGATGCCCCTTATGTAATCACTATTCCTGCACATTAAATTTTGAAACAATTTATTAATAATAGAATTTAACTTATTTTAACACCTGATTATTAGCCACCCTTTATTTTTATAGAATTCTTTACATAAATAAATTATTTATCAAAAGTTAGGGTTACGATACAGGTTATATTAAGCTGGAAAATGGATTATTTATATGCAAAATTAGACGCAAAGACTTTTACTTAATAGCCAAAGCTGATTTTTGTAATAAAATTTTGCGCTATTGATGATTTTTTAAATTTTTTTCTAAATTTTTTAAAAATTTCTTATTTTGTTACTGCGACCTGATTGGTAAATCGTAGGATGGTTAAATCACCAGGAGGGAAATTAGCAATATTCTTATTAATAAACTTATAAAAACAAAGACTTCGATATAATCACACTTTTATAATCGCAAATTTCTTAATACAAACCGCGTGGTTATAGAGGAGGATGAATGAATATGATTTTTTATATAATTTTAATGCTAACAAGCCACCATAATGCAAGTCAAAATTTTTAATAGTTCCGAAACATTCCGAAACTCAAAGAACTCCGAAAAATTCCCATGCGCGTCATGCGTATGAAATTTAAAAATTAGAATTTATAAACATCAGTCAAAAAGATATTAACAATTTAACTAAAAAATAAAAGGGTGTTTAGATATAAAAGTTTGATTTTGTTGTAAAAAATAAAATGAAACTAATGACGATATAAACGACGTAAGCCCAGTTATATATTTTCAAGAACTAATATGGATTTCAGTAGGAGAAAAAGAATATCTTTTGAAATATTTCTATAATATTATGGTTAAGGTGTGAAATATTTAATTTAAGTAAATAGTAACAAAAAATAACAAATAAATTATTTGTTTCCGCGGTAATTATGCCAACCAACCGTTCTCTTGTCGTTCGACATATGTAGCCACTCGGTAATTTAAATAATAACGTAGACTATTTAAAAAGATCACTTTGCTACACAACACATTGTTGCATGAACTAAGGAAACTAAGATATCACAAATGACATGCATAGATGCATATTTTTCGACAATGACAACAATTAGTTTATTGAGTTATATTGTTTTTCTATAATAAATGTTGCACATTAGATTAACTAAAATACGTAAGTACATGTCACAAAAGATAAATATCTCGGATCTTAAGGGCTTGTGCGTGGGAATCTATCCTGTTTGGCTCTAAATTATAAACCCATCAAATAGAGAATATACCAAAATTAGAACCACTCCTTTACCTACTTTGTAAATCTCAGATTGGCCGAGTTATTTTACTAATCTGATATTAAAAAAAAAAGGATTTAAGGGTTTTCAGAACAATACGGTACAATTGTCTTGATCTATGCATACCCTTATTCTATCACAGTATTTGGTACATACATAGTTTAATGTCACATATAGGCTAAAATAGGTATCAGCACTCTAAATATATTAGTAATATTGTTTCAAATTTTAAGTTAATCAGCTACGGATTAACTTTTTTTTTTGTCTTGTTTAGTAGAGGGTCTAGATCTCTGTAGATCACTCACTCAGAGAAATTATTCATGAATTATTGAAATACAGATTACATAAATCAAAATACGTTATTTTAATTATAATAAATGTAAGCGACTAAGTTATTAAGTTACTATATTTAAAAAAGAAATTTTTTTTAACATTTGAACAATTAAACATGGAATATTTTAAATTTTTATACCTAAACTTGAACTTAATTAGTAAAATTATTGAACATAAATATAATGAAAGTATATACATAAAAATTTCATGAATTAAGATAAAAAAGCCAATCAATAAAAAAAATATAAATCATTTATGAATATTTATTGTATTTATTATTATTAGTATTTCTTATATCGAATTTTGATTCACGATACTTTAGTTAGTTTGATGAGTCCTTAATAACAAACAAATTTTATTTACAAAAACTAAAATAATTGACAGCATTATCATCGGAATTAATTATTCATATGAAACAATTTTTAATTTTAGGTGAAAATAATTTCTATCTTAATTAATGTCTGTATATCAAATTTAAAATATATATAAATCATAATTATCCTTTATATAAATAAATTTCACGCATATTCTGTGCCCTATATAAACAAAATCTATATTCTATATAGATAAAATGTTGCACATATTCAAATTTGTCAAATTAATTTCGTAAAAAAAAACAAACTCAATAAGTTAATATTGAAAAGATTGAATAGAAATTTGAGAATTGCCAAAGATTTGCCAATAAAAAATTTATAAAATTTATAAACAATTTGCCAATAAAAAATTGTATCAAAATTTATAACCATTTGCCAATAAAAAATTGTATCAAATTTATAAACCATTTGCCAATAAAAAAATTGTATCAAAATATATCACCGATTTACCAATAAAAGTATATTGCACAATTTGCCAATAAGTCTATCAATTTCTGATACTTGATCGAATTTCTCTTGCGTAATCAACGAATACATTTTTCTGATCAAATGACATATTTTGCCATATTTTATTCGTGGACTGACTAATAACATATCCATTTGTCACGTTTATTATACGACCTTCTTCAGTTACTCGCTTTTTAAGTAAATCGTAGGCAGTAAATTGTTTTCTATTAGTTTGTTTTATATTGATTTTATGTTGTAAAGGTCGAATATACGAATTTATATCGAGTTGGAAAATTCCAGGAAAAATTACTGGATTTTCAAGATGAGAGACAAAATTGTCTACTTCACGTTTCGTATTCATATCCATGTTATTATGTTCCTACGAACTTATCATAAATTAAGCGAGCAAAGGTCTATTTATGTTAAAAAATACGTGCATAATAGTTTCAGCTAACGATCTTAATCGACTGAAATGGTAGAAAATAACAAAGAAATACATCTTATTTTGGGTTATAGAAATGAATGAGCTTACCGTTTTTCTTTCTTTTTTTTTTAAGCGATTGTGTAAATAAAAACCCCCTTAAACATGCTAAACATGCAATCTATCAATCATGTGAAGAGATCATAAGACAGTTTTTGATACTATATTCTAATATTTAATTATTTAAAATAGGTTAGTGAATTCATGAAATATGTACGTGACAGGCTGATAAGATGTACATGAATAATAAGTTTCGAAAATTTTTACTTGTTTTCCAATTTAAATAGCAAAATCCAATGATATTGAAAATATTGCACTTTAATTTAAAGTAAACTATATTATTGATTGAATACAATAAACTGATATGGATCAATCACGCAATGACTTTCCTAATTACTTTATAGTATAGAATATGATTTTCTTTGTCGCTTAATGAAATAACCAAACCTCGTATAGAATAGCAAATATATTTAGATTGCATAGTTAAAATAGTTATAAATTAATTTATATTTGATTTTACAATTGGTTGTCTTTTAGAATACCTTGCAATATGTTGTGTACTGTACTGTACTAGGACTGTAAAATCCGATAAAAAAATTTTTTTTTTTGCCGGTCCGCTATACTCTCAAAAATTCGCCCTATGAAAAAAGTTTATCTAAAAAATATACAGTGTATAGGAAATAAATAGTAAGTTGCAATTTTTGGTATATTTTCTCTATATATTATACATTTACTATATACAGCTAAAAAAAACGAGAGTTGCAATATTTTGAGGTGTATTTTATACGTTTCTGTGTATTTTTAATTTTCAATATGTTTATTATATGTTTTCTAATGGTATTTTTTCATAGGGTCAGTTTTACTGTACTGTATCATTAATATTTTTTGAATTCGCACAGTCGGAACATCTATAAAAGGGTTGTGCCAATATTGTAAAATTACGGCTTATTGATAAATGGCAAATTACTGGTAAGCTACTGGTAAGTTACTGCAAGTTACCATGAAAGTAATCCGAAAGTCTCTGTGCCTCATGTCCGTTAATTGTCTGCCATTACGAGATTTTCCCTAACAACCCTGGCTATCACATTACATGATTACCGACTAAATTAGCCTGCATTATAACCAACACAAACTAACTTTATCGGGATCATGTCCCGACTTTCGCCATAACTAATGAGGTATGTATTGGCATCTATAGTTACAATAAAATTCAAAAGTGACTTTATCCGTGCTGCTGCGAATCATTGTCACGCTTATATGAACATCACTATATGACCTTGTGCGAGTGATACAAATCCAGAACGGGAAATTAGCCAATCAGAGAACGTAAAATGTGATTATCCTGGATCAGCCCGACACGTGAGCAAAGCGAAGAAAAACACGAAGAAAAACACGAAGAAAAACACAAAGAAAAACGAAAAAAGAGAAAAACAAGAAAGCGAATATTTAAACCTGTCTTGGGCACTAATTGAAATTATGAAAATGAAATTTTACATATAAAAACTGTTTATTTATTGTGGCAGATTAAAATGAAATTATAATATAAAATCTCGAAAAATAAATTTTTTGAGGTGCACTTTTTAGGGTTAGGTGTTAGTTAGGGTTCATTTTAAAGTAAAGTTATAATAAACAAGTATTGTGGGTTTTAGAATTAGCAGGTTAAGTAGAAAATATAGATTTTATTTTAAATTATGATCTGCGACATTTATTACTATAGCCTCTAACCCTAACGTTTTAACCCTAAATTTTTAATTTCACGAACTTAGATTTTTTTTTAAGACCCTAGCATCACCAATCTAAAAAATTTCGCTAAAAATTTTTCGCAGTTAAATTAGAGTTAGGGTCTGCTATTAAATTAGGTTAGAAAGAGTCTCTATAATACCAAAATTTCAAAAGAAAAACTTTTTGTTAGTGCGCAGTAAGCAGTTTCATAGGTAAAATGTTGATTTATGAACGATTTTTTGGTTTGGGTTGATTTTTCGCGTTTTTTCGCGTTACACACGATCTCGAAATCTGATTGGTTGGCGAATTAGTAGCGAAATTTTTAGGGTGGTGACGCTAGGGGGTTTTTATTTTTACGTTGAATTTCCTTTTTGGGTTTGTAAAATAAAAGGGAGAACGTAGCTAGTATTGCATATGAGTAAAAACTTGAAAAGTGACCCCTTATGTATCTTTTTTTTATCTGCCAACGCGTACGCGTATTGACGTATTTTCGACTAATTACACATAAGTATTCCGGTGGAATCCTCGTGTAAATGTTGTCGAAGTTACACGACAGGAATCTGAGTGTCGCGAGTCCGATTTTACTATTTGTGCTAGATCGTACACGCTGCCGCTCTGCCTTCCAAACAATTATGTCAACATTTTTGATCATTTTTATATAGTATTGATTTTATTTTATTATATTCTAGCTAACTCTTTTAAAGTAAATAAAACGAGCTCAAAAAAATCTGGATCATATTTGGGGACCCCACAGCAAAAAGAGGCAGTGGATCTGTAATTTTGTGAAATTTATATGCCTATTGATCTAAATCTTCAAGAAATTGCATTTTTTTTTAAAAAAAAATTTTTTTGACCCACTGCCCCTTTTTGCTGTGGGGTTCCCATTTGTAAAACCATAATCTAACGAATTTGATTTTCTTCGATTGCGTGATTTTAATTCAATCAGTTGATGCAATTTTGTAGACATAATTGATATATTAATGAACATAAATTATGTAATGATTACCTAACTATATAGAATAATTATATAAGCTGTTTTTACATAAAGTTTCAAACGAACAACATTCATCTTTTTTCTTTATCATAAATAATTAAAATTTTCATAAAAGAATATGCAAAACATAGAAATTTGAATAATATATGAATAAATAATCGTTTAAACCCATGATTAAATACCTATGCAATTTTCTATAATTACTAATGAAACTTATAAATTTGATATTTAATTTGACCATAATTCGGAATTGTAAATGGTTAAATGTGCCTTGAACTTTACAGCGTTTATTTAAAATTGTTAATTGTTATTGCCTTCATATACGTTTAGTGATGGAACTTTCTAATATTTAATCGCTATTAATAAATTGTCCAAAATGCATAGGAATATCGATAGAATGATAGAATTAGCGGTTAATCATATTTTTCACTGTTTTTATGCACTCTAATGTAATTATTTTAGGGAACGCCTATTTCTCCATATCTTTAACAAACCTTAAATATGGTAAATCTTATATGATAAATTATGATCAATAAGTTGCTTCAGAGCCATTGCTCTCCTATTTATTTACAAAATAAGTTAACTCTGAAACGTCCTAATGATGGAAATAGCAAATTTTCATAGTGGAAATAGTGCTGCCTTATTTTATAGCGATAAAAAATTTATTAATAACAGTTCCACAAAAAATGTACCTGTTAGAAATGCGTCAGGACAGAACTTTCCACTAAAGCTTTTATTTGATGTTATCAATGATTTTTATAGAAAATCTGCGAATTTAAAAAAACCATTTTCTACGGAAATATTCTATGCATATTTGATAATTCATTTATTAATTGCTGATAAATGATTGTTAAATATAATAATTAAATAGTAAATTGTGACACACATGACTACAAATTTTACTATATAGATTGCTAAGCCACCAATGTCATTTTATGTAAACAATAATTTTGTTTACATGTTTTTATTTATATATTGGCATATACTGAACCGATTTTAATGATATTATATAATTAAACTCAGAAAATCATGCTTTATTACTTTACTTAGAAGCCGGAAGTATCTTCACTTAATAGAAAAATAACTTCGCCTTGTGGTGAAGTAGCATTTATTGTTATAGTAAAACTTATAGTGATTTATTAATTTTTAATCGTTATACTTATAATAGCAAAATGGCTCTCAATATCCCTGCATTTATAAACGAAACTAATACGGAATTGGAAATACAATGACGTAGCTTTGTATGGTAAATACAAACACAAAACAATGTTTTAAATATCTGCGAGTATCGTATGACAAAAATGAATAATACCGTACCGCACTGATTAAAAGACCCGGATAATTTGCATGAAGGATATAATAAAATGGGCCTTTTAATCAGTGCAGGTACGGTAATAATGGTTAGAATACATAATTGTTCTTATGTTTTTTTTTTTTTTTTGATTTTATTTGGAATTTAAATTTCACCTGTAATCCGTTGGTAACTACTTTATACAATAGAATTTAGTTATTCATTTTCACGAATAAAACAATCCAAAAAAGGAACTTTAAGATCTAACCTAATCTTATTTGAACTTATTCCAATTTTTCTTTCTTCAGAATTTGTATTACTCGCATAAATAAGTAACGATTAATTGTCATGCATTGTGTATATACGCAATGTATGCATGAACATTTTGGAACAAAATTGGTTTGAAAAAATAGCATGGGACATATATTCTAATATAAATAAATTTTATTGTATCGTCATCTGATATAAATAAATTTTATTGTTATTGTCATCTGGTAATTGAGGACATTATAGTATGATAACTCTATTTGTGAAGAAGCTTTGACATATTAATATGGAATTTTTGTTCTATTTATTAAAATATTTACATACAGTTTTTATTATATACAGAGTTAATATTTACAAATACGTTTGAACTAAAACAAAAAAAAACTAGAATTGGTATTGCATTCTTGTTTCTTTTTTTTTTTTTTTGATCGACCATTGACAATAATTTATATTTGAATAGCAGTGGTTTTTTCCAATTTTTAACTACTGCCCTATTTTGTTTAGTGTATCGAAAGTACGTCAGGGGTATGTCGAATGTAACTTGAGTTTCATAAGGAGAACATATTCCTGTCTTACGAATACAAAGCAAAATTTCCGTTTATATATATAATTGAAATCTTTACTTTGTATCTGCAGGGCAGGAAGATGTTCTCCTTATGCAAACTCAAGTTACACTCGACATACCCCTGACGTACTTTCGACGCACTAAACAAAGTAGAAATAGAGCAGCTGTTAAAAATCGAAAAAAAACCATTGCTACATTTGAATGTAAAAAAATTCTTAAATTCTTAAAGTAGGAATCAATTTATTAACATTAAAAAGTTTTTATAAATAATTTATACATATTTAATAATGATATTGTATGTATGTACGTATCCCCGGTTTACTATAATTTGACAGATTTTTCGTACGTATCTGCCAATTAGCTCTATCGGGTTACAACTAGATTATGATTATCTATTCTCATCTGAAGTTAATACATTTTACCATAAATAGATATTTCTATAGCAATTATTTTGGTAAATGTTTATGTATGTACGCGTATGTACATACGACATACGGAAAAATTATTATCAGTTATGTAACAATCACATGTATACATATATTTTTTTACCCTTTGCATGATCGCTGCAAGGTGTCGATGGCGTTCAATTCATTTATTATCACATTCAATTAACGGGTTTCTAAATTTGTAAGCCCCTGCATTAAGAATTTACGTGTTATTTTATTTTATTATCGCTTAATCAGATCACTTTATTTGAACAAAGGAATACGAGGAAAAACATATGGATTCCGTTCGCTACCAATTAAAAGTACTATATCATTCATATTAAAATACCTAGATCCTAACTAGATCCTAAAGACTTATTTCTTAGAATCTATTACATTTTCACATAGAGGAGTGGAGCAAGCAAAAAACCTAGATCCTAAAGACTTATTTCTTATACGTAATCTATTACATTTTCACATAGAGGACTGGAGCAAGCAGAAAACACATAGCTGTACGAGAATCGGTTGATTAGTGTTATCTAGTAACGTGAGTGTTGTCACTTACCCATAGGTCCTTGAGCTGCTATTGCAGCCGCGGAGCCTAACTACAAACTGAGGACCTTGCACTGCTAACGCAGCCGCGGAACCTAATCACAACATAAGGTCCTTGCACTGCAATCGCAGCCGCGGAGCCCAAACATAATATGAGTTCTTTGCACTGAAACACTGCCGTGGAGCCTAAACAGCAAATATGAGGTCCTTGCACTACTCTTATAGCCGCGGAGCCTAATCACAATATGAGGTCCTTACATTGCTATCGCAGCCGTAGAGCCTAACCACAACATAAGGTCCTTGCACTGCTCTCGCAGCCGTGAAGTCTAAGCATCAAATACAAGGTCATTGCACTGCTAACGCAGCCGCGGAGCCTAATCACAACATGAGGTTCTTGCACTGCTATTGCAGCCGTGGAGCCCAAACATAATATGAGGTGCTTGCACTGCTATCGCAGCCGTGGAGCCTAAACAACAAATTTGAGGTCCTTGCACTACTATTGTAGCCGCGTAGCCTAATCACAATATGAGGTTCTTGCACGGCTATCACAGCCGTGGGGCCTAACCACCACATAAGGTCCTTGCACTACTCTTGCAGCCGTGGAGCCTAAACATCAAATATGAGGTCCGTGCATTGCTATCGCAGCCGCGGAACCTAATCACAACATGAGGTCCTTGCATTGCTATCGCAGCCGTGGAACCTAAACAGAGAATCTGAGGTCCTTGCACTACTATTGTAGCCGCGGAGCCTAATCACAATATGAGGGCCTTGCACTGCTATCGCAGCCGTGGAGCCTAACCATAACATAAGGTACTAGCACTGCTCTCGTAACAGTGGAGCCTAAACATCAAATATGAGGTCTTATCGCCTAATCACAACATGAGGTCCTTGCAGTTGCGGAGCCTAATCTTAATATGAGGTCCTTGCACTATTACTGTGCCGTGGAGCCTAATCACATAAGAGGTCCTTGTGCTATTATCGCAGCTGCAGAGCTTTTAAGCATAATATGAGAACCTTGCACTGCTATCACAGCCGTGAAGCTTAAACATCAAACATAAAATTCTTGCACTACTAATATAGCTGCGGAGCCTAATCATCAAATATGAGGTCATTGCACTGCTACCGCAGCCGTGGAGCCTAATCACAACATGAGGTCCTTGCACTGCTGTCGCAGTTGCGGAGCCTAAACATAATATTAGACCTTTGCATTAATACTGTAACTATGAAGCCTAATTACAAAATGAGATTTTTGCACTGCTTTGCAGCACAGATCTAAACGTAATCTGAGCACTTGCATTGCTATCGCAGCCATGGAATCTAATCAACAATATGAGTCCTCGCATTACTGTAGCCGTGAAGCCTAATCACAATATGAGATCCTTGCACTGCTATTGCAGTCGTGGAATCTAATCACAATATGAGGTTCTTGCACTGCTATTGCAGCCGTGGAGCCAATCATCAAATTTGAGGACCTTACATTACTACTGTAGCCGGGTCCTTAACTGCCATCGCAGCCGCAGAACCTAAACACAATATGAGGTCCTTGCATTATTTATGTAGCTGCGGAGCTTAATTACAATATGAGGTCCTTTTATCTTGTTTAAGGGAGCAACACAAAGACAGAAATATACAATGATAAAATTCCAGCGACATAATGGACCAGAGACAAAAATCCAGCAACATGAAAAGTTAGCAATAAAAAATTTAACGATATGAAAGCCCACCAGCAAAAGTCCACGAGAGAAATTCGCCAACGAAAGTCCATCAGTGAATGTTCAACAATGAAGGTCCCACGGCGAAGGTCTACAGTGAAGTCCAACGGCAAAAACTACCAATGAAAGTTCACCAAAGAAAATTCCCAGTAAAAGTCCATGAAAGTCACAAATGAAAGTTCGCCAACAGAATTCCTCCAATGAAAGTTCGAAAGTTCACCAACAAAAGTCTCTCAATGAAAGTCCTTCAACAGAAGTTCTCCAATGACAATTTTCCAAGGCAAATTCACTGATGAAAGTTTGGCAAAAGTCCATCAGCAAAGACCATTAGAGAACATTCAGTGAGAATATCAACAAACAAAAATACAATAACAATGAAGTCCACCGGCGAAAAATAAACGGTTAAACAACTCCAAAAATAGCACCAAAATCACATGACAACCCCAACGACGAAGCTTCAAACGCCGTATTACTCCAGTCTCCACAGAGCCTAATCACCAATATAAGAACCTTGCACCGGCGCCATAACCATGGTCCCAAAATCACCAACGTAAGCTCATGTACTGTCCTTAGTTAGTTAATGTAATTAATGGATCACCGAGAAAAGGGTGGGTAGGGCGGGACGATGGAGCCAGCCTTCATTACAAGACGAGCCATAGCGAAAGGAATGATAACCTTCTCTACTAACAGAAGACCCCTAAATATCCCTGAAAACAATCTTACACAAAAAAACCCATAAAGGTGGGTCAAACCGACAAATTGACATGTGATCAATAAAGCATCTGATTTTGCAATAATGCCGCTCTGTCACTTCATTGACAGGCTTTCATTATTATCGCTCAATTAGATAACTTTATTTGAACAAAAGAAAACGAGGCAAAACATATGGTGATAAAAAGAGGATTGTTTGACAAAACCCATTCTTCCTAAAAGATCTCTAACTTATTGACTCAGGTACCTATAACGATACCAATCTTGTGTATGCTTCTTCATTATCACACACTGCATTACCACTATCAACACACCGATAAGGTACCTATAACAATTTCAAATTTGCATATGCTTCTTCATTAGCACACACCACATTACACACATTAAGTTACTGATCACATGATTCATATCAGCAGATGCCTGATAGTGAATAAACGCTTCTTTTTTTTTTTTAATTCCAATTCCAATTCCACACATTCAGCGATTTCATGCAACGATTTGATCCATTCCAATGATCTGATTAACCCAACGAGTGATACTTAATCTGATTTGTATCAACCAGCAATATCTTCATCTTCTATTGCACAATCTTTATCAACATATTTTCATCAAGAGTAGTTTATTTGAATTTACGAACGTTGCTCTCCTTTTTTTTTTTTGCTACCTTTTTACCCTTTCGTTATCCAAATTCTTTCTTGACTAACATCTATGTGACATATTTCTATGCGCTTATCATTCAAATGTCAATCGTGAACCTTATCCTTTTAGGACACGAACGAGCCAAGTGTCCTCTGCAGCAGCATAAACATAGCAGCGACTGATCCACGCATTGTTGTTTCCCTTGGACAGTCCTCAAATTCTTCCTAAGATATTATTCACCATTGTCATCAGGTAATGTTCATACTCGATTTGGTTTCAACCCGAATTAAGTCAACAGCACCAATTGCCACCAAGGTGCGTTAATTCACTAATCACGATAGGTATCCACAAAGGGTCCTATTATTTCGCCAACAATCACTTCACTGACATAACATTTCACCGACAAATACTTACTGACAAGTTCATTTTACTGACAGTTTGTTTCACCAAAGTTCATTTCACCGACAAATTTTTTTTTAAAAAGCACACTAATTTTAGCCCTAATTCTACCTAATTCTACCCTAACACAAACGACAATGCCAGAATTACTTTGTCGGTGAAATGAGCTTCGGTGAAATAAAAATGAACTTGTTGGTAAATAATTGTCGGTGAAATGTTATGTCGCTGAAGTGATTGTTGATTAATTGATAGCCACTCATCTAGGGTAGTGCTCCGAACAACCCGAAACCAACCCCGATAATAATAGATTTACTATATGGGTCGTGACCCACCTAATAGATTTATTATAACCGGGTTGGTTTCGGGTTGTTCGGGTCAACCCGATCGGAGCACTAATCTAGGGTACCATGGCATGGTAACGAAAGAGTCAGCCTTCACAATAAGGCGAGCAAAATTGCAACCTCGAAGCTTATTTATAACTATTTAACCATATAATATGCTATTCTTTAATCAAATGTTCATTATACTTAAGATATACAGTCTGACCTTTCTATAGTCACACTCCATATAGTCACACGCCTATATACAGTGTTGGCACATGACCAGGTCATAACAGGTCATATTAAAGTTTAATTAACAAGATTATATGACTATTGTTATACGATTTCATTCATTAAACCTGGTAATATAATCTGTTACAACTTTGTCATATGATCTAAGTAATTAAACTTACCATATTTGCACGAAATAATGCGCACTTGCGCATTATTTCGAGGGATGCATGTTATTTCGAGTACGCGCATGGGCATTATTTCGGGGTAAAGGTCTAATTTCTAAAAAAATTGTGCATTATATATGTGTGATGCATAAAAACCTGTATTTCTTAATTTTATATATAGCCTTTCCAATTTAAGTCAGATTTTTTGACTATAAAAATTATGATTTCTGCTTGTTATTTGAATTTGTTATTTCATCAGATTATTAATTTAGCATTTGGAGTGTGCATTATATTGGGATGCACATGGGCATTATTTCGAAACCAACATGCTATTTTAAGAAAATGCAATTTTTGAAATAATGGCCATGTGCGTTATTTCGGATAAATACGGTAGTAATATGACCTGTTTTTTGACCTGTTATATGACTTTATTGTGATATGACCTGTTATGACTAGTCATAACAGGTCATATCACAATAAAGTCATATAACAGATCAAAAAAGGTCATATCACTAAGTTTAATTAATTACTTAGGTCATATGACAAAGTTTGTAACAAATTATATTACCAGGTTTAATGAATGAAATCATATAACAATAGTCATATAATCTTGCTAATTAAACTTTGATATGACCTGTTATAACCTGGTCATGTGCCAACACTGTAGCCTATATAAGCACCCAACCCAATATTGTGCAATAGACTTAAATATAGTAAAAAACCTCATTATAGTCACAAATTACCTATAATTACTATCACAAAAAACTTTTGATTTTTTCATTTTTATTAATAATAAACCATGCTATAATCACAAAATTTGACTAAATATAGATTTTAACATCTGATTGGCCAATATTTATATTCAATATTTAATAAGGTAGCTGCGCAGTGATGTGGTGATGATTTGATTCAGAGATGCATTGACATTTACATGAACAAAATAAACTCCAGGATACTAGAACAAATAGCTTTTTTTTATCATAAAGATTTTATTAATAGGTATCCATAAGCTCTTTGTACTAAATTTAGTACAGTTTAAAAAAATTATTTTACAACAATTAAAAATAATTTTTACTTAAAACTTTGCTAAAATATACTTTAATACTAATATTTTTTTCATTCAAAATTTTAGCATAAGTTACATATAAAAATTTTGTATAAATTAACTTTAACCAAAACTTATATTTTGCCAAATTTGCTGTACTAAAGTTAGTACAGTAGAAAATAAATAATTAAAAATTCAAATTTATAATATAATAATAAAAATAATAAAAATATAAATTATTTTTAATCTATATTTGATTTTAAAAGTATAAAAAAAAATTATTAAAATAAAATTACTAGATTTTTATAAGGTGATACAAATCCAAAAATGGCTAATTTACTTATAAAATTTATAGTAAATTAATAGTAAACTAATAGTAAATTTATAGTAAATTCAATTTAAGAGAGTAAAAAAAAATTAATATTAAAAAATTTTACTAAGCCAATATAGATTAAATTTTAACCAGTTATAAAGCTAGCTTTTCTGATTATAGTAAAAATAAATTTATTAAAATTAACAAAAAATTTTATAAAAATTTATAGATTTTAGTTTTATAATTATATATTTTTTTAAATCTATATATATATATTGAGTATTGCTAACTTGCCCCCTGGTGATGTAACCACCCTATAATTTACCAATCAGGTCGCAGGATCTTGTGTAACAAAATAAAAAAATTTCAAGAAAATTTAGAAAAAAATCAAAAAATCATCAATATCGCAAAATTTTATTACAAAAACTAGTTTTGGGCTATTAAATAAAAGTTTTTGGCATCTAATTTTGCATATAAATAATCAATCCATCCTCTAACTTAATATACCTATACCCTTATCCTAACCCTAATCTTTAAAGAATAATTTTTTATATAAAAAACTTCTATAAAAATAAAGGGTGGTTAAAATTTATAACTTTAACTAGGTGTTAAAATTAGTTAAATTCATATATATATATACATATATATGTATGAACTAAATATAAAAATCTTTGTAACTCAGTGAGTTTTTGGTCAAATTTAATGATTTTATTATCATTAGAATCAGAAAAACTAGCTCTACAAACTTAAAAACAATTTATAGCTATTATTTTAATAAAATATTTTGATAATTGTAAATTAGTTTAAAACTTTAAAAATTAATTAAATTTTTTAATAAAAAATTTTAGTTTAAAAATTTAATTTTATTATAAATTATTATAAAATATTAAAAATATTTTACAAAAAAAATTAATTTATATTAAATATTTTATATTAAAAATAGTTTTATTAAAATTTAATAATAAAATTTTTAAATTTTATTATAAGTAAAATTTTGTATTAGACTTTAATAATTTTTTATTTTTAAATTCATTTTTGGTTAATAAATAACAATAAATATAAATTTTATCAAAAAAAATATGCTTCTAAAATTACAAGTAGGTTAAATAGATATATATTTATCTATTATAAAAATTTGATATAAGGTTAATAATCAAATTTTTCTAAATTTCAGTTTTTTAACTGTACTAAATTAAGCTTTTTGTACTAAATTTAGTACAGCTTACGGATACCCATTAATTAAAATGCACAATTTTATTATTTTACAAATATTATGATAGTGTTATTATGTTTAAAACAAATATATTTGATCATTTAATATCTTTGGTTCTGATTACGGTATGATTCCCCAAAAGTTAGTTCTCTGCCAGCTCATTTTTCTGATACTATATTCCTAACAAAATGTTCACCTACAGCACTTTTTGTTGACAGAATCTTTTCTTGACATACCATGTTTTTGAGAATCCCTTTTCTTGACATCTCAAATTTTCAACAAGACATTTATTTGATGTGACATATTTCTAATTTGACTTTTCTCTAATACTAAGTTTTATTGAATGCACTTTTTCTGACAAGAACAATAAACCCAGTAATTATACATCACGTGAAATCATGCAACTACGTCATTTGTTTACTAGCACTATAAACTCAGCTTAAATTATACTATTACCCATATAGGCCAATTTTTGCGATATTCGTGATATAAAAATATGATATAAAAATACATAATTGATAAACAAACATATGATTGGCTAATATTTGTAGATCTAAACAACTGAAATAATGATAACTCTTAATACTATAATACAAAAAATCAAATCGTCAAAGCTTATTATTACAAACTTAATAAATTATATTTATTTATTATCAACGCTTTTGCAAAAATTTTCTAGTATTTATTATCTGCTATTCATAGGGCTTGGTAGGACCCCGAAATATACATAGATAGGTTAGGTATGAGTTTGCTTATTTTTGAGGTTTTTTATGCAGATCTTTTCTATTTATAGTAATTATTTTGCTTATTTTTGAAGTTTTTTCTGCAGATCTTTCTTTTTTAAGTAACCCTATAATTAACCTGACCTATCTATATATATTTCGGGGTCCTGGCTTGGTGCTAAGAAAAGGGTCGAATTTGACAAAAAAATAATATGTACAAAAATTTAATTGGCTTGTGAATTATTGAATAGAATTTCATAATTTTAGTACAAATAGATTCGTTTCAATGGAACAAATCAATTGGTACCAAAATCATTTAATTCTAATTGTAGTTCACAATATAATTAATTTTTTGTGCATATTATTTTTTGTCAAATTCGACCCTTTTCTTAGCACCAAGCCTATATTTACTAACTCAACAAACCAACGAACTTAGCAGGCTTAATTTCTATAACGCTAAATTAAAATATGAGATATTGTTATTAATGTTATTATTAATAATAATAAAACAATATTTTAAATTTAAAACCTTAAGTAAACAATGTACAAGGCCCTTTCTTAAAATTAAATATACGTTGCATACCTTGTTTTTCTTTAAATTGACCCTTCTAGTATAAAGTAGTACACACATAGTACTAGTTATAGCAGAAATAGAATTGTAAAGTATTCGTCTTTTAAATAAAGTTTATTCAAGTAAATTTTTGTTGCCATTATAAAGTTAAAAAGTTTTTTTAAAAAAATATTGTTATGTTGATGTAAATTCTACTTACCATAAAATTTACATTCAAAACTCATCCCCAACTCATTTCCAACTCATCTTCCAACATCTATCTTGGTTCTTTATTGGTTAGAAAAGATTGTTTTTTTTGCAATTATCAATTATCATAAAATCCTAAAACTTAATTGGCAAGAGTTGTAGCACAAAATCGTAGATCTATTCACAAATATCACATTTTAAAATCTGATTGGTAATATTTGTTGAAGATCTTAGTCACGTTTTTGTAAATATTACTAAAATCACAAAAATTGGCCTATATGCTAACCCTAATCTAACCCTAACCCTAATTTAGGCTAAGTGCTTAATCATGTGATGTGATAAACATGAATATATTACTCTACCCAATATTTATGTTCTAATTGGAGAAAGATCTTGTTAGAAAAAGATATTGGAAACATGTCATATCAGAAAAATATTCTTTCTGAAATACATCATATTAGTAAACTATCTTTTTAAAAATATGTCCTGTTAAGAAAAAAGAAGGTCGATAACATGGTATATTGAAAAAAGATTTTGTTAACAAAAAATGCTATAGGTAAAATATTCTGTCAGGAATATAATATCAGAAAAATGAGCCAGTAGAAACTAACTTTCAGAAAATCAAGCAACAATCTTGGTTACTCATATTAGTGAATTAATTCTTGATAATAATAACAGAAATATATAATTGATGCTAGTTAGCTGCTTATACAGCCAATTAGTATTAGTCATATATTTTCATTATTACTATTAAGGTCAATCAACTAATGTCCAATGATCTGAGACATTATTATTATGATTTCTTTAATATCTAAGTTTGTTAAGATTGAATTAGTTTTAAAATTGAATTTGTTTAACCTTTTGTTAAATTATTGCAATTGTACTAGTATAAGGTTAATTGGTTCATATTCAAATTATTGTAATTATTATTGTGAGTAACTATAAAAATTTTGTTATAGAATGTGCTCTTTTAGTAACTCTCTCTATTGGTTAAAGTTGAATCATTTGTATTTGAATTATCGAAACTTCTATGCTATTCAGTCTAAATAAGAAATCAAAATTAATCTAATTTAGGCTATGCAAACAAATAAAATTGTTTCTCGTAACCCGGCTAGGTCAATGTTTTAGAAAAGTTAAAAATTTTTTTTGTATAAAATTTTTTTTGAAAAAAAAAATTTATTAAAAAAATTTTTAAATATAACATTTTTTTGCCAGCCTGCTAGGTTTTATTTGCTTGTCCCATGTAATAAGAAACAACTAATTTAATTTGCATGGCCTTATATTAAGTTATTGTAAAAAGCAGAAATAGAACTTACTATTGTAGTAATCAGAGTTTGTAGATGAGTTAATTTGCATCAAATTAATGTGATTTATATGTTTTAGTGTTTTGGATAAAACTAACTTCCAATTATTAAATGTTTAATGCCAAGAAATTTTAGTTTTGCCCTAAATGTCCAAAACAATCCAAACTAGTTTAGCCCAATTTGATCTGCAAATTTGAGTTTCATCCAAAACAATGATATTATTAAGGTTATTAGTATACATTACAGTATGTGGTTAAGGTTAATTACTGTAATAAATCACTTATTAAACTTACTTTTTATCAGTATAATATTTGTTACTCTAAGTTATGTTATTAGTTGTGACTTTGTGACCTGTGCTTTGAATTCTGTTTAATATAACCCAGTTAAAGAAAGAAGTCAAATTAATTACCTTTAATATAAAATCATAAATCAATTAAATCTTAATTATTACCTAATTTATCAATCAATTAATCTATTCTATTATTAGATTAATTGTCTACATTATCTAATTTTGCCCTTGTTTATGTGACAATCATCAATAATATTAACAATTGCATTAGAGCCTTTCAACTATTGTGACTAGAATAAAGAATTATATAAGGCACACAAAGCTGATTTTTAATGTGCATTACTTGCTGTTCCATTTTTAAATTTTTTTTAAGATCCAATTGTGCAAATTGGTTGATTTTTGACATTTATTTTTCCTACTATTTTTATCCATTGTTACCTGATAGAGGCCTTAATTTTCCAATAATTTTCTAATAGAACTGACAGAAAAAGTATAACTGCTAGCCAATTTTTTTGATTCCTTGTTGTGCTAAATGAAAAATTATTCTTGTATAACCTTAAATATAAACATACTTTTATTTGCAGTAAATTAAAAAAAATCTGCCCATCTATTCTGAATTTTGAAATCCATATAATGCAAACTAAAAAATCAACTTTGTGCAGCCTAAGTAGAGCAAATTTTTTTTTAATATTAGGGGTGTAGCTCCTGCCCCAAACTTTATTAATACTTAAGTAAATTGACATTTGGTAGTGCCATAAATACATACATATTATATACAAGTATTAAGACTAGGACTTCAGGCTATAAACCTTTTATCCATAGCTAAAACCCACTAGAGCCTTCTATATTCCCATTTATATAGTTGACCTGGATTTGTACATCCCTTTTCAACCAACAATCAACATTCACATGTCTGCCACTTTACTCACATTTCCTAATTTATCACTTCCAATTTGTTGTGTGTTGCCAGGTAGGCGCTTTATGCTTCCAAGTTGGTGTACCAGAAATCTGTTACCCAGAAAATCTCTTACTAGCATACTTCTCAGGAGTTTATATCTCAAGTCATGCACCACCTTTACCATATTGGGTAGGTATCTCAAGCCTGCATGCTGCCACAACCAGCCAGTTTTCTGCGACTTGAGGACCTAGGATTTAACATTCTGAATTTGGAAATGTATAACCAACTGTACTTTCCACTATGGTGGCGAGGTATCTGGGCATGTTTCACAAATGCTTCCAGTGCCAAATATAGTTGGATAGCATCATGAGGCTAGAGAGAACCTGATCACTACTGCATGCACTTATACTAGAATATACCCATATTAGTGGTTCCAAATCCTCTTAGCGTTCGAAGACTCCTATATGGGTACGCCCAGAGCTCTATTGGGTCTTGACACATACATGCCATGCTTTCATATTTCTGCTTCTTATTGGCTGATTAGTTCTATCTGCCCTTGCAAAGTTCACTAAACCCCAGTACTTGGTCAGTCACTCTTTGGATCCTTTTTTCCAGTCATTCCTAATGATGAGCGAATGCAGGTTTTTTTGTCTTTGCATTGCATAATGTAACATTATGCAGCATGATGCATTATGCAATCCTGCATCTTTATATAATATAATTACTTTATTGGTTTTTTATTAAAAATAACACTAATGCATATAATAGTAGTATATAACTAATAAGCTTACTTTCAAATTGCTAAAATCAGCAAGAACAAGTCATTAGAAAGTTCAAAAGTGGTTAAGTTAGGTTGTATTACTAATACAGTAACTTACTATATAATTAAATTAGACTAGCTATTAAATTTTAAATAGCAAAATCAGAAGACTACAATATATAGTAGAAGTTTGGTCAAGAAATTTGTTTGTTAAAAATTATTGTGGAAAAATTTAAAAGGAATATGTATATTTTATAAGTTCTAATTTAAAAAAATATTGTTAGAATAAAAGCAATTACATAATTTTAATTAAATCAAAATTATATAATAATCTCTATGTGCATTTTTAAATTTTACAAGTCTTGCATTACATTATGCAGCATTATGCACTGCATAATGCAGCATGCATAATGCGTAAGGCACATCTCTAGTCATTCCAGACTACCAATCCAGTTGGCCTAGAAGAATCAGTCTGTCAGGCTTTAGGTATCTAAGGATTCCCTCCCTTTCCTTGGTTCATGATTCTATGACACATGATCTTTTTCTGTAGTGTGACTCTGCCAGCCAGGTTGGTGGGCCCCTTTGCTATAGGGGCTATTGCCCATCCAGATTTCTGGGTCAGTCACTGCTAAGATCCTTTTCTCTGGTACTATCGAAAGTCTAGCTACTTCTCTACTCAGGGCTTGCCAAATGGGTTTCAATTGTTCCAGTAGTGTTCCAGTCCTTTGGATTTGTCTAAGTAACTTACACAACTACACCAAAGCTCCAATTCAAGATAGTGGTACCAAGGTTATAGGTAATATACCTAACTGATCGATGAACAAATGTTACTGTAATACAGGCCTATTTTCTAATTCGTCTCTTGTGGGATTTGAACTCTAGACCTGCCACTTGGGTGTGACAACCAGATAGCTTCTCTATGTCGCCACACCCTAAGTAGAGCAAATTTGAACTACTAACAGAAGACTATTTACAAGAAATCCCAAAATAGGAAATGGCTAAAGCCATGTACCCACGTGATTTTTTGAAATTTTAGTTAAAATTCGTATCAGAGACTGTTTAGCATTAGGGTCGGGGTTAGGGTTAGGACCAATATAAATAAAATTACCTTCCCGACATTTTTTATTAATGGCC
Organism: Gigaspora rosea; assembly: GCA_003550325.1. NCBI lineage: Eukaryota > Fungi > Glomeromycota > Glomeromycetes > Diversisporales > Gigasporaceae > Gigaspora > Gigaspora rosea. Next base: position 44,557 of record QKWP01000585.1, read on the forward strand.
CAAGGTAGTTTAGAATGCCGTTTTTATGTTCTTGCATTTTTTTGTTTTTTGACTTCTTTGAACTGATCCGTTTAAACAAAATTTCATAACTCCGTTTGGTTGATTTACATGAAAATGTCATGTGAGTACATGGCTTTAGATGACCCAAAAATACTTATTCTAGTTTGACTAAATAGCGATAAGATCCTAAAAGAACCTCAAGATCTGAACTGAATTAACTATAATCTTTTTTCCACTAATTCAAGATTCAAGAGAGAGTCTTGTATAATTAAAAATATTTGTTTGATTAGATGGTTGTATTGTTAGTGGTTTTTTGCCATATACCCAATACCCACTACTCTTATAATATGTATTATGTAATTATAAATAAGCTATTGTAGTTTATATCAGTAATAATGAAAAAGTGAATTAGTATATATAGTTCATCCTGTCAAAACTGGTCTGCATGTAAAAAGGTTTTGTATTAGCTTTAAAAGGTTATCAGATTTAAAATACCAATAGCCTAATAGTCACATAATTCTATCTAAATATAATTGGTCATATTATATTTATATATACATATTCAGTTATACAAAATAAGATTTGAGCAAATTAAATCGATTAATTTTACTTTACAAATTTGATATCTTATTAATATCTGATATTTTGAGTATTGGTTATCAGAAATAGCAGGTTATCAAATTTGAATTATAGAACCAATATGGTGAATCAACTTTTTATTAGTTATGGAAGGTTATCAGGTTTGGCAAGATCAGTTTTAATAGGATGTACTATATTAGAATTTCTATCGTGAATTACTATAATAATCCTGCTCAGTATATAATACATTTTAAGGTTGGTTTGCAACAAAATTACTGTGCTTCTATCATAAATTACTGTAAAAAATTTAGCACATAAAAATAAATTAAATCGGCAGCATAGTTTTTTTTTTTTTTTTATGTCAAAGTTCCTGCTCTGGATGTGAGTTTATTTAATCAAGCCTGTAGATCAAGGGCGCCTCTTTGGGCAGCCCCACAATTGTTACATTGAATGAGAGTACAACTAGCCACATGTACAACTTTTGGTTGTCTAATTAAGTAGTCTGCCCGAAGGTTCTACACTAGTTGCCATACTTACAACCCAACTAGAGGATTGCCTATTTAAACCCTCTGGTCCAAGCTTCGCATGTCAATCCTACTTTTGATCACTGGTACAACCCTCCGATACATTAGTCAGTCGAAGACAGTTCCAGATGCTAACTACATCCCCTTAGGACTAATTTATCCTTGTGGTACACTTGGTAGAGCAGTCCCTGTCCCACACAGATATTACCTACACTTCAGTAACTTACACACTCACTGAGGCAAGCAACTTGCAGTCAGGAGATACCTAACTGCTACCATTACCTACTTCTGCCCTTGTAAGGTTCGCTCTAACCCCAGTACTGACCATCACTTTCCTATTGGTCTTTTACCAATACATCCCAGACTTACAATTCAGTTGGCCCGGAAGGGTTGATCTACTCGGCATTAGGTACCATTATGGTTTTTCTCCCCCTGGTACCTACTTCTATAACTTAGGTCCTTTTCCTCCGGTATCTGATCTGGTGGCCAGGTTGGTAGACCTTGTCCCTGAGGCTGACGTCTGGTTCTTCGGCTCTGGTCCAATATTCCGATTTTGATAGCACCGTTAAAGATCTTAGCTACTTCCTTACTCGGGTCTTGCCAAATGGGTTTCTGTTTCCCTAGTTTCTTGGATTTATCTGTGTTACGAGGCAAAACTTCGCTCGAAAGCTCCTATTTGAGATGGTTACCAAGGACTACAGGTGATATACCCAACTGATCGACAGGAAATAGTTACTAGAATACAGGTCTTATTTTTCAAAAGCGTCGCCAGTGGGATTTGAACCCTAGACCTGCGACTTGGAGGTGACAACTTACCAACTTCTCTAAGTTGCTACACCCCAGTATGGTTTTTATTTTACTTGAAATTTGGAAATAAGATATAAAAATTAGTCTTTTTTGATCAAAAATCCAAAATTGTGCATCAAATCTCTAAATTTCAAATAAAATAAAATTAAAACAACTGTTTTAATACTTTTTAGATGTTGAACAAGTTTACTTAGTGCATTTTGTTAGAATTAATTATAAAAATTTGTGAATTATAAGATTTTATTAATAAAATTCTATAAAATCTTATAATTTATAAAATTTTACTAATTTATTCTAACAAAATGCACTAAGAAAACTTGTTTAGTACCAAAATATACATACAAATATATTCGGACTCAGACCAGTCTAGCATGATTAAAAATCCATTTGATTGGTTGATCGACAAAATTTTTTTTATATTGCTTAAATAAGGAAAAGCACATTTTTACTTATATGCAAACTAGGTTACATTCATATTAACCATCGACGAAACTTCACCACTACCTTAGCAGTTCGCTTGTTTTCTTACCTTCAAATTTAATCTGGTATAATCAGATTCAATAAAAAGTTTTATTATGTCATTGTTTTCCAAAAAATATGACCTTTTATGTTCAACTAACTTCTACTTATACTATTTGAAACTAAGAAGCCGAACGTATATTCGACTTTTTATTTTGTACTTACCAGGAAATAAGTAGATCAACCTAGCCAACACCATGCCTCAACCAAACACTCAAGCCTTGTATAGCTTTACCAGATATTTCTAATTTATTTGACTTTTTTTTTAAAATTTAAAACTTGCGTGTAAGTAAAACTAGCTTCTTAATTTTTTTTTTTTTTACCAACTATTAATTTCGCTAATTCTATTAAGTAAATCTAATTCTAGAGATTCTTGTCTATTTAATTGATCGATTTCTGTCTCTTCTGAATTATTGTTATCCTCTTCAATATCTTCTTGCGCATTGTCGTTCAAATCTTTGTCAAAATTTTTTTCTGAATTTAAACCATTTAAAAATGCATTAACATATTTCCATATTCCCTTTTTGTAGTAATTTAAACAATGTCTGCATTTTTTTCTCCATCGAATTATAGCATTCGAGGTGAAATCCGTGGCCACATATTAAAATAATTGTTTGATCATTTATATTCAATATTTTATAACAATGATCACAATTATTGAATAAGGGAGGAAATAGTGTGCTATATCCGGTTGGCATACTTGTTATGTCTATTTCACCTAAAGTAGGAAGATTATATGAGGTGGGTAATTCTTTTTTTTTTCGTCGTTTTAATGGAGATGGAATTTTACTACTGACTAAATTAGTTTCTTCGTTTTTCCTGTAAATTTTTTGAAATTGTGAAATAAGAAAAATACAGGTTTTAGTAGTTAAAAATTTCAGATCTCGCGGTGAATACGGGTAACGTTTCGTAGTTGAAAACATCTCACGGAATGCTGAATATTTATAAAAATCTAAAAGATAAGCCTGTTTTTGTATATTGTCAGCAGCATCCTTTGAAGATGTTGTAGCACGTATTCTACTATGCATGTTTTCGACCCAATAATCATTAAATTGAACTAAATTTTTTTTAATTGCTTCTCTCATTGGATGCTCAATCTTTTCCCAATAGAATAGGTCCGATAAAAATGCCAACGGAGCCTTATTATAATTTTTACAATGCCATCGCAAGGCGAAGGTCCATATACGAAAAATCGTTTCTACGTAATTATCGAAGGATTCAGATCGAAATAACAAAGCATATATATCGAGGGAAGCAGGTACCATATTGTCCAACAGCTCTATAATAACCTGATACTCAATATTTTTTGTAAAAAAATAAATTTTTTTACAATATGCTCTTTAATCTCGATCCATGCAATAAATGCCAATTCGAGTAGAAGATTCGTTCTCAACGGTCTAGGTTTTTTGGCCAAAATTTTTCTTTCTCCAAACAAAAATGAAAGAGCTTTTCGAAGAATGGGTAATAAATTTTCATTACCTGCTCTTTTGTATTAAGAGCGACGTGCAAGGGCCCAAGTAAAAGAACAACCGATACAATTTCTTTCGGTATTGAATTTTCATTTTTTTTATGAAAATGGGTAAGTGCTTGACGAATATAACGCTGACCCGGCCAGTCAGCAACAATCGGCGCTACATTACCATCAAGATGACCTATTTCTTTATTATAGTCGAAAACAATATTTAATGCATTTAGGTAATCTTGCATGGAATGTAGCTGTTGTTCCTTTACTCCTACTAACATTGCACCTTTCATTTTGCGCTCTTCCTTTCGTTCCTCGATGGTATTATCATAAAAATGGATTGAAAGCTGTTTGATTCTATCAAAATTAGAAAAAGAACTATTCCATTGAGCTATCCGTCGCGAATACGATAAATCGAAGCAATACTGATATTGGTTAATAAGTTTTTCACAAACAATAGAAGCGTCAATATTATTGGGATTATAGACAGACTTATTATTAAACATAATTGGTACGGAATCGGATTTTTCAATACTTTTAGCCACACATGTCGCTAGGTGAACTGCACTCGAAAGAGATGTGCAGTCTGGACGTCGATTTTCATGGATGTTATAATAATCATCCAGGTTGTATATGCACAGATTATTTTTGTTTTCATCGAAATATTTTTTTACTCTTATCGGATGTTCGTCAGCAATTTTTTTTTTGTAGTTATATACGGTCTGATGAGTAACTGATACTCCAGCACTACTTAATGCATTAATTGCATCGCAAGTTACTCCAGATCCTGCAAGATATAAAGCAAGCTCCAGTTTAAAATTATTAACATGCTGATTACGTATTCCCGCCATTAAGTATAAGATCGCGACAATTTTTTTCGATCTTCTTTTTTATTATAAGGTGAGCGGTCCCGCGGTATTAATATAGCACACATATCAGCAAAAAAATTGGTTAAATTAGGGTCAGTTTCCTTAAGCATTTTATTGAATTCATTAGGGTCAAGTATTACATTATCATGTCTTTTTGTATATAACACGCTAGTCATTTGTTTAATTTGATCACCAATTGATGGTTTAACTGGNATTAGGGTCAAGTATTACATTATCATGTCTTTTTGTATATAACACGCTAGTCATTTGTTTAATTTGATCACCAATTGATGGTTTAACTGGTAATGTTGTTGGAATAAATACTTGTGCGGGCGCGGATGTTGGTTCAGGTAATTGATTTTCAACAATAGCCGTATAATGTGGACTACAAATTTGATAACCGGGTTGCAAATAAGGATACAAGCGAAGATTTCTTTTAGCAGATGCTTTTCTTATAGCCAAGTTACTTAAACATTAAAAATCATTAGAGTTTTTATTACAATTATAGATAGAACAGGGGCCATGATTAATTTTGCTCTTCGGCATTTTATCGCGAGTTTTTTGAAAATTACTATATTTGGCGCGCTTATTATTTGACATAATTTTTATTTAAACCAATTATTAGCGTTATTAATACTACTTGACGAGATTGAAATGATCGAAATGGTCGAAAATAAATATAAAAAAAAACGCGTAAACTTTTAAATATAATTTTTATGAATGTGTAAAAATATTAAATCTATGCCGGAAGGATGTAAGTAGAGCATATTCAGTGTATTTTCGAAAGTTATATTTTCGATATGAGCCAATCAAATTTTAAATTTTAATTTGACGAAGATCAAATTTTTAGCCAATCAAATGGATTTTTAATCATGCTGACCAGTCTGCAGACTTCAGACCAGACCCAGACCAGACTTAGACTTGACTAAAAAGTTTGAATATAAAAGGCTAAGTCCGGTCCAAAAATCAAACCAGATTCATACTTGACTAAAGTCTAGTTCGAGTCTGGTCTGTAGGAGCACTACTCTTATGGATTCGAAAAAACAGTAATTATAGAAATATATACAAAATAACATATTTTTTAGTACTGAACAAGCTTATTTAGATAAAAAATTTATAATACATTAGTAAAATTTTGTATAATGCAGAATTTTTTATATTTTTACTAATAAAAATATAGAAAATTTTGTATTATGCAAATATTTACTAATGTATTATAAATTTGGGCTCCAAGTAAACTTATTTAGCACTAAAAAATATATTATTTCAGTATATATTTCTTTAATTTTCTTAATTTTTTAAATCAATATGAGTAAAATTAGTAAATTTTTATTAATATGTAATTTTGCTCATCTTTATTTGAAAAGTTAAGAAAATTAAAATAATAAATACCAAAACAATATATTTTTTGATGCTAAATAAGTTTCTTAGAGCCCAGATTTATAATTCATTAGTAAAATTTTGCATAATGCAGAATTTCTATATTTTTATTGATAAAAATATATAAAATTCTGCATTATGCAAATATTTACTAATGAATTATAAATTTTGCTCTAAGTAAACTTGCTTAGCACTAAAATATACTGATTTTTTAAATTAATATAAGTAAATTGGTAAATTTTTATCAAAAACTAATTTTGTTTATCTTTTTTAAAAAATTAAGAAAATTAAAAAAGGAATTTATAATTTATTGCCAGTGCAATATATTGCACCCCTATTGTAACTACATGGATTATTGATTTTGTGTAACAAACAATTAAAGAAATTTTTATCAAAGCAAAAAATAAAATTTAATTAATATTAGGGTTAGGATTAAGGCCTAGGATAAAGCAGGAATATAGTTTATACCAAAATTTCACAAGGAGTATTTTTTATTAGAACTCCAAATGTTGTTTCCTAGGCAAAATTTTTAATTAATAGAAGGGGTGCAATCATTGCAAGTGCAATAAATTATAAAACCCATTAAAAAAATATATATATATACCAAATAATATATTTTTTAGTGCTGAACAAGTTTACTTAGAGTATAAATTTATAATTCATTAGTAAAGTCTTTTATAATACAAAATTTCTATATTTTTATTAATAAACATACAGTACGGGACAGCAAAAAACATCCAATTTTTTCGCAATTGTTTAAAGTCTTATAACTTCATAACAAATAATTATTTTAAAAATCTCTCTTACAAATTTAGTATTTATAACCTAAACTACAAATCTGTAAGACAGGTTTTAATATCTTGCTTTTTACAAGAGTTATAAGAGATCAAAGTTTGGTAATTTTAATAGTAAAACGAAAATTTGGCGCAAAGAAAATTACCCAATCATATTGATGCTAGTCATGTGCAAGCAATTTTATTGGTTAATACTCATTATTAAAAAATCAAATTTGGCGTCTTAATAAAGATTAGCCAATCAGAAGTTGTATTACATAACCAAATTTGGCATTTAATAAAAATTAGCCAATCAGAAGTTGTGTTACATAACCCAAATTTGGTGCCTCCCAAAAAAATTGGATGCTTCTTGCTGTCCCATACTGTATAAAAAATTCTGCATAATGCAAAATTTTGTTAATGAATTATAACCTTTATTACTAAATAAACATGCTTAGCACTAAAAATATATTATTTTGATTTTATTTATATTTTAAAATTATAATCTAGAAATAATATAATGTTCACCATAGGTGATTATCACCTGTGATTTACAATATATAAATATATATAAATTATTTTATTAAAACAAAAAACAAACCTTTTTAATGTTAGGGTTAGGGTAAGGGTTAGAAATTAGAGGATGCTTAATATATAGTAAAATTTTGCAAGGAATTTTTTTTTTTGCATAAAAAAAAAGTAGTTTCATAAACAAATTGCTAGGTAAGAAGCAATTTTTTTTAAAAATTCTTTATTTTTTTTAGTTTTTGTTGCACAAAAATTAATTTACATATTACACCTAATTCTAAATTTTGATTGGCTATTGTACTGCAAGTGATAATCACCTGTGGTGCATATTAGAATTCTCCTATAATCTATATTTAACTAATTAATTCTAATTTTGTATTTTTAAGTAATCTTGTTTAAAATATAAAAATATATTTATATTATTCAAACTCAAACTAGTGTTTGGATCTGTTAGATTTTTTATTCAGATTATCTGGATAATACAAATAACAGATAACGATTTTGTTAAACAGATAATTTATCTAGATAGTTGCTTTAAGTTCAGATAATTATCTATAGATTATCTGTATTTATATATGCAAATATACCCTTTATGCGATACATTTAGCTAGCCATGCATATATGTGCATATACATATAAATAATAAATGCTCATAGTTTATGACTTTGATGCATATATACTACGTACTGTATGTGCATTTATTCCACATGAATATGAGAATAACAGTATAAGTAATTCTACATTTTCCTTCCCGGTAGTGCTCATTTCACCGACAATCATTTCGCCGACACCTCGTTTCACCAACAATCACTTCACAGACAAGCTTATTTTACTGATACTCATTTTACTGACATTTAATTCACCGACATGTTTAATTTACCGACATGTTTAATACACTGACAATTGATTCACCAACAATTATTTCACCGGCATGTTTATTTCACAACAATACGTTTCACCGACAATACGTTTCACCGACAATACGTTTCGCCGACAATACGTTTCGCTAACAATACGCTACACTGACAAGTTTAATTGATTTCGTTTCACCAATAATCTTATCCTAATAAAGATCGTAACGAAAGAATTTTAACATAAGGAATCTAAATCATAACCAGGTAACTATGAAATAAGGTTAAGACCTCATTCAGCAACATAACCTGTATTATCAGCAAACGGGTAAATTCAAAAAAAAAAGGATTGCAAAACCTGACCTGCAAGCAAAAACTTGATTTGGATTATGTAAAAGAAAAAAAGTTTGTGTCAGTAAGGAGAATAGAAATATCTATTCAAAAAAAAAAATAAAGTATGCGAAACCTGATCTGATTCTCAATTGAAGTCTTAAGTGAAAACTTGATTTGGATTATATAAAAAAAGAAAAGAGTTAGAATCAGTGCAGAATAAGTAAAGGAGGATAGAATTATTTATTAAAACAAAAAAGAGTACGCGAAATCTGACCTGATTCTCAATTGATATCATAAGCGAAGATTATGTAAAAAAAAGAAAAGAGTGAAAGTTAGTGCAGAATAAGTAAAAGAGAATAGAAATATCAATTCAAAAAAAAATAAAGTACACGAAACCTGACCTGATTCTCAATTGAAGCCTTAAGCGAAGACCTGATTTGGATTATGTAAAAAAAGAAAAGAGTTAGAGTCAGTGCAGAACCAGTAAAGGAGAATAAAATTATTTTTCTAAAAAAAAAAAAAGAGTATGCAAAACCTGATCTAATTCTCAATTAACATCTTAAGCGAAGATTATGTAAAAGAAAGAAGAGTTAGAGTTAGTGCAGAATAAGTAAAGGAGAATAGAAATATCTATTCAAAAAAAAAAAAAATACGTGAAACCTGCCTGATTCTCAATTGAAGTCTTAAGCGAAAATTATATAAAAAAAAAAAAGAGTTAGTCGTGCAGAATAAGTAAAGAAGAATAGAATTAATTTATTCAAAGAAAAAGAGTACGCGAAACTTGACCCGAATCTCAATTGACGTCTTAAACGAAGATTATATAAAAAAAAAGAAAACAGTTAGAGTTAGTGCAGAATAAGTAAAGGAGAATATAATTATTTTTTAAAAAAAAATTATGTACGCGAAACCTGTCCTAATTTACAATTGAAGTCTCAAGCGAAGATTATGTAAAAAAAGAAAAGAGTTAGAGTTAGTGCAGAATCAGTAAAGAAGAATAGAATTATTTATTCAAAACAAAAAGGAGTATGCAAAACCTGACCTGATTCTTAATTGATGTCTTAAGTGAAGATTATATAAAAAAAAGAAAAAAGTTAGAGTCAGTACAGAATAAGTAAAGGAGAATAGAATTATTTATTCAAAAGAAAAAGAGTACGCGAAACCTGATCTGATTCTCAATTGACGTCTTAAGCGAAGATTATGTAAAAAAAAAAGAAAAGAGTTAGAAGACAGTGCAGAACCAGTAAAGGAGAATAGAATTATTTATTCAAAAAAAAAAAGAGTACATGAAGCCTGACCTGATTCTCAATTGAAGTCTCAAGCGAAGATTATGTAAAAAAAAGAAAAGAGTTAGAGTCAGTGCAGAATAAGTAA
>QKWP01000585.1:59356-199101 GCA_003550325.1 Gigaspora rosea
AAAAGAGTTAGAGTCAGTGCAGAATAAGTAAAGGAGAATAGAGTTATTTATTCAAAAAAAGAGAGTATGCGAAACCTGACCTAGTTCTTAATTGAAGTCTCAAGCGAAGATTATGTAAAAAAAAGAAAAGAGTTAGAGTCAGTGCAGAATAAGTAAAGGAGAGTAAAATTATTTATTCAAGACAAAAAAGAGTACGCGAAACCCGACCTGATTCTCAATTGAAGTCTTAAGTAAAGACTTGATTTGGATTATATAAAAAAAAGAAAAGAGTTACCGGTAGAGTCAATAAAGGAAAATAGAATTATTTATTCAAAAAAAAAAGAGTATGCAAAACCTGACCTGATTCTTAATCGAAGTCTCAAGCAAAGATTATGTAAAAAAAAAGAAAAGAGTTAGAGTCAGTGCAATATAAGTAAAGGAGAATAGAATTATTTATTCAAAAAAAAAGAAAAAAGAAAAGAGTTAGAGTTGGTGCAGAATAAGTAAAGTAGAATTATTTGTTCAAGACAAAAAAGAGTACACGAAACCTGACCTGATTCTCATTTGAAGTCATAGGCGAAGGTTTGATTTGGATTATGTAAAAAAAAAGAAAAGAGTTAGAGTCAGTGCAGAATAAGTAAAGGAGAATAGAGTTATTTATTCAAAAAAAGAGAGTATGCGAAACCTGACCTGATTCTCAATTGAAGTCTCAAGCGAAGATTATGTAAAAAAAAAAAGAAAAGAGTTAGAGTCAGTGCAGAATAAGTAAAGGAGAGTAGAATTATTTGTTCAAGACAAAAAAGAGTACATGAAACCTGACCTGATTCTCATTTGAAGTCTTAAGCGAAGACTTGATTTGGATTATATAAAAAAAAAGAAAAGAGTTAGAGTCAGTGCAGAATAAGTAAAGGAGAATAGAATTATTTATTCAAAAAAAAAAGAGTACGCAAAACCTGACCTGATTCTCAATCAAAGTCTCAAGCAAAGATTATGTAAAAAAAAAGAAAAGAGTTAGAGTCAGTGCAAAATAAGTAAAGGAGAATAGAATTATTTATTCAAAAAAAAAAGAGTATGCAAAACCTGACCTGATTCTCAATCGAAGTCTCAAGCAAAGATTATGTAAAAAAAAAGAAAAGAGTTAGAGTCAGTGCAAAATAAGTAAAGGAGAATAGAATTATTTATTCTAAAAAAAAGAAAAAGAAAAGAGTTAGGTCAGTGCAGAATAAGTAAAGGAGAGTAGAATTATTTGTTCAAGACAAAAAAGAGTACACGAAACCTGACCTGATTCTCATTTGAAGTCTTAAGCGAAGACTTGATTTGGATTATATAAAAAAAAAGAAAAGAGTTAGAGTCAGTGCAGAATAAGTAAAGGAAAATAGAAATATCTATTCAAAAAAAAAAATAAAGTACACGAAACCTGACCTGATTCTCAATTGAAGTCTTAAGCGAAGACTTGATTTGGATTATGTAAAAAAAAAGAAAAGAGTTAGAGTCAGTGCAGAATAAGTAAAGGAGAATAGAGTTATTTATTCAAAAAAAGAGAGTATGCGAAACCTGACCTGATTCTCAATTGAAGTCTCAAGCGAAGATTATAAAAAAAAAAAAAAGAAAAGAGTTAGAGTCAGTGCAGAATAATAAAGGAGAGTAAAATTATTTATTCAAGACAAAAAAGAGTACGTGAAACCTGACCTGATTCTCAATTGAAGTCTTAAGTGAAGACTTGATTTGGATTATATAAAAAAAAAGAAAAGAGTTACCGGTAGAGTCAATAAAGAAAAATAGAGTTATTTATTCAAAAAAAAAAGAGTACGCAAAACCTGACCTGATTCTCAATAAAGTCTTAAGCAAAGATTATGTAAAAAAAAAGAAAAGAGTTAGAGTCAGTGCAAAATAAGTAAAGGAGAATAGAATTATTTATTCAAAAAAAAAAGAAAAAGAAAAGAGTTAGAGTCAGTGCAGAATAAGTAAAGGAGAGTAAAATTATTTATTCAAGACAAAAAAGAGTACGAGTGACCTGACCTGATTCTCAATTGAAGTTTTAAGCGAAGACTTGATTTGGATTATGTAAAAAAAAGAAAAGAGTTACCGGTAGAGTCAATAAAGGAGAATAGAATTATTTATTCAAAAAAAAGGAGTATGTGAAACTTGATATAATTCTCAATTGACATCTTAAGCGAAAAAAAAGAAAAAGTTAGAGTCAGTGCAGAATAAGTAAAGGAGAATAGAATTATTTATTTAAAAAAAAATAATGTACGCGAAACCTGACCTGATTTACAATTGAAGTCTCAAGCAAAGATTATATAAAAAAAAAAGAGTTGGAATCAGTGCAGATAATCAGTAAAGAAGAATAGAATTATTTATTCAAAACCAAAAGAAGTATGCGAAACCTAACCTGATTCTCAATTGATGTCTTAAGCAAAGATTATGTAAAAAAAAGAAAAGAGTTAGTGTTAGTGCAGAATAAGTAAAGAAGAATAGAATTATCTATTCAAAAAAAAAATAAAGTACGCGAAACCTGATCTGATTCTCAATTGAAGTCTTAAGTGAAGACTTGATTTTGACTATGTAAAAAAAAAGAAAAGAATTAGAGTCAGTAAAGGAGAATAGAATTATTTATTGTTTTAAGTTAGTATAATTTATTTCAACCAAAGCCCTAAAATGGTAAGATCATTACCTTGTATAGTTAGAGTTGTGAATTAAATTCTGGAATTAATTTAAAGGCGTAAGTTATATTAATGGAATTAATTCAATTAATTCCATTAATGGCATTTCGGGAAACTAATGGCATATTGATAGAAAGTTCAATTCTAAAGCCTGTATTTACTTAGAAATATAAAAAGTATATAAGCAAGGTTTCTTGTTTGTTGAAATAAAGCAGAACTCAGTTAAGTAAAATACTTCGAAGACATAATAGTAGAAGTACTCAAGTAGTTTTACTTCCCTTAAAGTTCGTCCAATATAAAACGTTCAATTATTCAAAACTCTACCTTGTTATCTTTGTTAAAAGTCGTATCAATCGTAAAAACAAAGTTGAGTCTTGACCTTCGAAATTCGAGTAGAAGTGTTGACTTTTAGCTTCCTTGATATAAAATAGCCCTTATAAGATAAACTGCTGTTAACACTTCTTGATTCAAGATATTGTTTTCGCCATACTATCCATACTATCAATTTTCACTCAGAATAAAAGAGAGAGAAAGAATCGATTAGTGATTGATCCAAAACCCTTTTTATAGCCAAACAATATCTGATTAAACCCTTGATTAACGTCATTGTTATCTTTAATTAAAAATCTATATACTACATTAATCCCGTGACACACGTGACAATTGTTAAGACTCTTAACAATCGAATAGAGACCTGAAGCCCCAGTATACTTGAAATAAAAAAGAGGAATTTCTTTTCACTTCCTCTCAGAACTTCGAAACAACTGATAGAAGCACAGGACCAGGTTATACTTATTTTGAACCACTAGTATTTCCACAATAAGACTCAAAAGACCTTGAGACTTGGACCAAGTCTCTCTATGCCTACTAATGATAGTAGTTTAGTTGGTTTTATTATCTTTCGATTGGCTCCTACTTTTTCAATGTAAACAAGTATTTCGCTTAAAGATCATAATTGGAAAGTCCTTATGCATACAAAAGGTTTATTGTTTATATAAATTGAAGATATAGCATAAATAAAATTATTATTACTAGTTAAAAGTATATATTCAAGATTATATTTATTATTAGCAGTTAAGTAATTTATTATGTAACTTAGTAAATTTGTATTTTTAAATAACCAGTTTATTAATAAGCAACACTATCATTAAATATTTAAACTTTATTTATGCAAAATCTTTCATATAATAGAAAATAAAAAAAAGTAAAAAATAAAGAATATAAATTTTTAAAAAACAAGATTGTGGGCAATTCCACGAAGATACTCCATGATAGATCTATTACCACGATCATTAAATACTGTTTGTATATGTTGCTCACGCTCAATGTTATGCCTTCTTTGAGGTGGCCTTGGAGCACCTCGCAAAATTGCTTCGATGTCAAGTTCAACTCTATTTTGCTCTTTCTGAATCTCTTTCAAAATTCTAAAAATCACCGCATGTGCACAACCTACTAATACATCCCACCTCCTGTATCAACCCTCTACAGAGTTCTGCGTTCTTGGATAGGCATGTTCAATGTTATCGGCCACAGACCAAAAAGTGGGAGGAAACAATGATTCTGACCTACTGATATTTCCATTTCTATGCGTGTGCCTGACTCTACCATAAATGAAAGTTTCCTCAAACCAACGAACAACATGCCCAGCTTCGTCTGGAATATGAGTTTTCAATTCTTCGTATGCAGCTGGTATTTCAGAGGGGGGCAAAAAGGCGAGAGCAGAAAGACTTCTCATTAGCAAGCTAAAATCTTCATCTTTACCGTATCTTGAGGCAAGTCCATAGGCCTGAATCTTAAGATAAATACACTGCGAAAAATAAAAGTGGCAACCTTTATTCTGGACATCATCAAATTCCAATTGGACAGAATTTATGGCGGCTGCCTCAAAATCGGTCAAAACTACATGCGGTTCCAAATTTATGTTATGTTCCTCGCTGAAATCTATCAGTTCTTCGAACAATCGACTGTAGGATTCCTCTGACTTGCTAGTCATTAAACAGAAAACCAAAGGTAATACCCTTGAATTTTCACTCTCACCTACACATCCTAAAATATAATATGGGATCTTTGCTAGGAAAATCACCCTTCGAGATTTTCCGATCGGGCAAATTTGGACCAACATAAACCAGAATATCGGTTCTTATTTACATGTAAATCAGTCTTTACTTTATTTATTCTATAGTTTATTAAATAAACTATAGAATCAATAAAATAATGGCTGATTTACATGTAAATAAGAACCGATATTCCGGTCTAAGTTTGTCCGAATTTGCCCGATCGAAAAATCTTGAAGGGTGATTTTCTTAGCAAAGATCCCATATATTAATGCATATAAATAAATAAAGTCAATAGTATCATAATATATATATATATATAATAAGTAAATAAATAATTAAGTAAATAAATAAACAAATAAATAAGTAATAAATAAGTAAATAAGTAAATAAATAAATAAGTAAATAAATAAGTAAATAAGTAAATAAATAATAAGTAAATATTAAAAGATTAAAAAGATACCGTGAATGGTGTACAGCTGCCTAAACATATTGGATACTGTTCGGAAGGTTCTGTCCATGATCCAAAATGTTGACCGATTTAAGTAGCGAATGTTATCCACGGTTGTAAAAATTAAAAACCCACTTCACTCTACTATGGAATCATGAATTAGAAAGTCTAACCCACTTAAAGTTCTTTTCATGTGATCAGGGATAATTAAATCTTCCAAAAAAAGTGGCACCATAGGAAGATCAAGATGTCGAATTCGTTGAATCGTTTAGCGGATTGCATTATGAGACGGAAGGTACTGGTACACGTACTGAGGACTGTCAGTAATCACTGTCTGCAAGACTTGGGAAGGCTTTTCCCTGGTTAGTTGTGCTTGATCCTTTATCCTAGCGATCATCTTTACAACTTCCACTCTGCTTGCTTGTGCTGAATGGTTATGCTCTTTCGCACTTCTAAGATAATGTTGGCCATTTACCAGTCTGGTCACTGCACGACTATTGCAGTTCAACTCGTCTCGCCTTTCGCAATACCAATAAAACGCATTTTTACAACTTTTATTCTTAACTATAAGAAAACCATCAACATTAATTTTATCATTTCCACGAACAGATGGAACGATTTCGCAAATAAGGTTATTATAGTATAATGATAAGAAAAAAATTTTTAAGAGTTGTTTTTAGAAAATTATATTTTACCGATTAAAAATTGGTAATTATGAATTTAAATTGTTCGCATTTATGATCCTTTATATAAATTATCGTCAGCACAAGTTTTAAATCCTTGAAAGAAGTTTGTTTTAATTTCTCTTTATTAGGAATAATGCATGATAAAAAAAAGATTTGCCTGCGATTCTTCATTATAATGATGAGAACTTTATTCAATTTTCTTAATTTTTTAATTACAAATCATCTTTTTCATATGCTTGTGTAAATACTTTTGAATTAATTTTCATGCGCGAGATTAGATCTAAGCACTCCATAATAAGTATTGTTATTGCGCTTTAATTACTTGCTTTTAATGGTACATTTGAAGATCATATACGATTAGAACTTATCTTATAAAGTTAGATAATTATATTAGAACAGGGTGAAACCTGAATTGCGAAATAGTGAAATCTGCTTTGTAGATCAGGTTACTTTACTGAAACTTAAAAAAAGTATATATGTTTTTATAATAAAATAATAATATTTTGAAAATATAATAAATATGCTTTTATATAAAAAAATATTTTAATAATGTTTTTATAATATATTAATAATAATATAATAAAAATTTTAAAAATAAAATAAAAATTTAAATCTGTTTCAAAAATATTATAAAATTATTATAAAAACATTATTATTATATTTTAAAAATAGTTTAAAATAAATTGTTTAAAAATATTTTAAAATATTATTTTAATATTATTAAAAATATTATAAAAACATTATTGCTATATTTTAAAAATACTTTAAAATAAATTTTTTAAAAATGTTTTTAAAGCATTATTTTAATATTATCAAAATTATTATAAAAACATTATTATTATATTTAAAAATAACTTTAAATAAAGTTTTAAAAATGGTTTTAAAACATTATTTTAATATATTAAAAATATCATAAAAACATTATTATTATATTTTAAAAATAGTTTAAAATAAGCTTTTTAAAAATGTTTTTAAAGCATTATTTTAATATTATCAAAATTATTATAAAAACATTATTATTATTATTTAAAAATAACTTAAAATAAACTTTTAAAAATGTTTTTAATACATTATTAAAAATATTGTAAAAATATTATTATTATATTTTAAAAAAAAATTTAAATAATTTTTTTAAAATATTTTTAAAACATTATTTTAATATTATTAAAAATATTATAAAAACATTATTATTATATTTTAAAAATATATTAAAATAAGTTTTTTAAAAATATTTTTTAAACCAAAATTATTTTTAAAAAATGCTTATATCTCGTAATTTTGCTTATGAAACCATCCTTCGTATTTTAACAAAAAATCTTTTTTGCAAGATTTTGGGGTAAACACATTTGTCTAAATCATTATATTATTGATTTGTTTTATTTATATTATATTTAATATTATAAAATATATTATAATATAATATATTTATATAATATAAATATTTATATTATACTATAAATATGAAATTTATTTAGTTTAATAATGTTTTAAAAATGTTTTTATTAATATTACTAAAACAGTTTTAATATATATTATTTATATTATTATTATTAACTTATAACTAGTAATTATTATGTTTTTAAAATATAATAAAAACATAATAGATATATAATCATAATATTTTTAATTTTTTTATAGTTTCAGTAAAGTAAGGTGAATCCATGTTTTATTAAGCGGATTTCACCCTCACGGAATAATTATAGCAGGTTTCACTATTTCACAACTCAGGTTTTACTCTGTCATATTATATTAATAATATTAATAAAGAATCAAGGCGATTGTTATGTATGCAATGTAAGTATGCCAGATTTTTATTTTATTATTATAGTAATGGTAACTTTAATTATATATTAATGCAGTTATAGTACATATAAGTTTATATTATATAGTATTTTTGCTATAATATTTACGAAATATGGCTTGTAGTTTATTTTTTTGAATAAAATAATTCTATTCTTCTTTACTGATTCTACATTGACTCTAACTCTTTTTTACATAATCAAAATCAAGTCATCGCTTGCGCACTTCATTTGTATAAATTAAGTCAGGTTTCGCATACATTATGAATAGAGAATTCTATTCTTCTTTACTGATTCTGCACTGACTTTAATTTTTTATTGCATAATCAAAATCAAGTCTTCGCTTGTGACTTCATTTGTACAAATCAGGTTAGGTTTTGCGTTACTTTATTTTATTTTATTTTTTTTTGAATAAAAATTCTATTCTCTTTTACTAATTTTGCACTGAATCTCTTTTTTTACATAATCAAAATTAAGTCTTTGCTTAAGACATCAATTGAGAATCAGGTCAGGTTTCACGTACTCTTTTTTGTTTTGAATAAATAATTCCATTCTCCTTTATTGACTCTAACTCTTTTCTTTTTTTTACATAATCCAAATCAAGTCTTCGCTTAAGACGTCAAATTGAGAATCAGGTCAGGTTTTGCGTACTCTTTTTTTTTTGAATAAATAATTCTATTCTCCTTTACTGATTCTGCATTGACTCTAACTCTTTATTATATAATCAAAATCAAATCATCGCTTGCGCACTTCATTTGTATAAATCAAGTCAGGTTTCACATACATTATGAATAGATAATTCTATTCTTCTTTACTGATTCTGCACTGACTTTAATTTTTATTACATAATCAAAATCAAGTCTTCACTTGCGACTTCATTTGTACAAATCAGATTAGGTTTCACATTACTTAATTTTATTTTATTTTTTTTTGAATAAAAATTCTATTCTCCTTTACTAATTTTGCACTGAATCTACTTTTTTTACATAATCAAAATCAAGTCTTCGCTTAAGACGTCAATTGAGAATCAGGTCAGGTTTCGCGTACTCTTTTTTGTTTTGAATAAATAATTCTATTCTCCTTTTCTAATTCTGAACTGAATCTACATAATCAAAATCAAGTCTTCGCTAAAGATGTCAATTGAGAATCAGGTCAGGTTTCGCATACTCTTTTTTGTTTTGAATAAATAATTATATTCTCCTTTACTAATTCTGCACTGAATCTACTTTTTTTTATATAATCAAAATCAAGTCTTTGCTTAAAACGTCAATTGAGAATCAGGGCAGGTTTCGCGTGTGTACTCTTTTTTGTTTTGAATAAATAATTCTATTCTCCTTAACTAATTCTGCACTAAATCTACTTGTTTTTTCAAAATCAAGTCTTCGCTTAAGGCATCAATTGAGAATCAGGTCAGGTTTCGCATACTCTTTTTCCTTTGAATAAATAATTATATTCTCCTTTACTAATTCTGCACTGAATCTACTTTTTTTTACATAATCCAAATCAAGTCTTCGCTTAAGCTTCATTTGAGGATCAGGTCAGGTTTCGCGTACTCTTTTTTGTTTTAAATTAATAATTCTATATTCTTTTTTTTACATGATCTTCGCTTGAGACTTCAATTGTAAATCAGGTCAGGTTTCGCATACATTATTTTTTTTTAAATAAATAATTCTATTCTCTTTTACTTATTCTGCACTAACTCTAACTCTTTTCTTTTTTTTATATATAATCGAAATCAAGTATTCGCTTGTGATTTCATTTGTACAAATCAGGTCAGGTTTCGCATACTCCTTTTTGTTTTGAATAAATAATTCTATTCTCCTTTACTTATTCTGCACTGACTCTAACTCTTTCCTTTTTTTTACCTAATCTTCACTTAAGATGTCAATTGAGAATCAGGTCAGGTTTCACGAATTCTTTTTCTTTAGAATAAATAATTCTATTCTCCTTTACTTATTCTGCACTAACTCTAACACTTTTCTTTTTTTACATAATCCAAATTAAGTCTTCGCTTAAGACTTCAATTGAGAATCAGGTTAGGTTCCGCATACTCCTTTTTGTTTGAAATAAATAATTCTATTCTCCTTTACTTATTCTGTACTATTTTTTTTTTTTTTACATAATCTTTGCTTGAGACTTCAATCGTAAATCAGGT
This sequence comes from Gigaspora rosea, assembly GCA_003550325.1. Classification (NCBI taxonomy): domain Eukaryota; kingdom Fungi; phylum Glomeromycota; class Glomeromycetes; order Diversisporales; family Gigasporaceae; genus Gigaspora; species Gigaspora rosea. The sequence continues at coordinate 69,144 of QKWP01000585.1, forward strand.
CAGGTTTTGTATACATTTTTTTTAAATAAATAATTCTATTCTCCTTTACTTATTCTGCACTGACTCTAACTCTTTTCTTTTTTTATATAATCTTTACTTAAGACATCAATTGAGAATCAGATCAGGTTTCGCGTACTCTTTTTTGTTTTGAATAAATAATTCTATTCCTATTTACTTATTCTGCACTGACTCTAACTCTTTTCTATATTTTATATAATTCAAATCAAGTCTTCGCTTAAGACTTCAATCGAGAATCAGGTCAGGTTTCACATACTCTTTTTTGTTTTGAATAAATAATTCTATTCTCATTTACTTATTCTGCACTGACTCTGACTCTTTTCTTTTTTTTTACATAATCTTCAATTGTAAATCAGGTTAGATTTCGTGTATATTATTTTTTTTTTAAATAAATATTTTTATTCTCCTTTACTTATTCTGCACTAACTCTAACTCTTTTCTTTTTTTTACATAATCATCGCTTAAGATGTCAATTGAGAATCAGGTCAGATTTCATGTACTCTTTTTTTTTGAATAAATAATTCTATTCTCCTTTACTTATTCTGCACTGACTCTAACTCTTTTCTTTTTTTTACATAATCTTCACTTGAGACTTCAATTGAGAATTAGGTCAGGTTACTCGTACTCTTTTGTTTTGAATAAATAATTCTATTCTCCTTTACTTATTCTGCACTGACTCTAACTCTTTTCTTTTTTTTACATAATCTTTGCTTGAAACTTCAATTGAGAATCAGGTCAGATTTCACGTGCTCTTTTTTTTTGAATAAATAATTCTATTCTCCTTTACTTATTCTGCACCGACTCTGACTTTTTTCTTTTTTTTGCATAATCCAAATCAAGTCTTCGTTAAGACTTTAACTGAGAATCAGGTCAAGCTTCACGTACTTTATTTTTTTTTGAATAGATAATTCTATTCTCCTTATTGACTCTAACTTTTTTTCTTTTATATAATCCAAATCAAGTTTTCGCTTGCAGGTCAGGTTTTGCGATTTTTTTTTTGAATTTACCCGTTTGCTAATAATACAGATTATATTGCTGAATGAGATCTTAACCTTATTTCATAGTTATTCAGTTATGATTTAGATTTCTAATGTTAAAATTCTTTCGTTACGATCTTTATTATAATAAGATTATTTGTGAAACTAAATGCTAGTGTTGTAAATCAATTAAACTTGTCAGTGTAATGTATTGTCAGTGTAACGTATTGTCAGCAAAACGTATTTCGGTGAAATGTATTGTTGGTGAAACATATTGTCGGTGAAATAAACATGTCGGTGAAATGATTGTCGGTAAATCAATTGTCGGTGTATTAAGCATGTTGGTAATTTAAACATGTCGGTGAATTAAATGTCGGTAAAATAAGTGTCGGTAAAATAAGCGTGTCGGTAAAGTGATTGTGGTGAACCAAGGTGTCAGCGAAATGATTGTTAGTAAAGTGATACGTATCCGTAATTCCTCATTTTCCTTCCTGACTCTGATAATATAAAACAATAGTAATATGTGTGAAACTTAATTTGAGGCTAACCAAAGATAAGAAACTCTTTTTATTTTGGTTTTTTTTTTATTTTTTTATTATTTCATCCATCACAAGTGTTCTGTACATTTTTACCAATCATTTTTTAGAAAATAATATATACTTTTTTAATCGTTGCTATTTTCAAATTACAGACTATAAGAATATTTATACATGCTCGAACTGTAGATGTTTAATTGCTTGCTTATCTTGTTAGGTAATATTAAGTGAATCAAAAATCAATAATAGTAGCAGAATTTGGATTTTATTCTATATATAAAATGGTAGAACAGCAATCAATATTGGCAATTAAGCGATAACTAAAAAAATAAACTACAGAATCAGATATTGTATTTTGAAAGTCAGGCGAACAATTTCATATGATAGAGCCAGTGTTGCATAGGATGTAAATAGTGATGAGTAGTTAATTATCAATTAGAATAGAAATTGTAAATTTTTTCATTCCAGATTTATCTCATTTCGGCCTGTCACAAGCGAAAAAAGTAGAAAAAATAGGTTGCAAACTACTCTTAAATTATTCGCAAGAATTTGAACATCAAAAAAGTGGGACATGCAGGAACTGCGCTCTAGGAAATAAAATGATGAGGAAGTAAGGGTGATATGATTATAAGTCTGCAAAACACCCTGATAGTAATAAAAATGTTGGTTATATAATTTGTTCATTGGATAAAACAACAAACCCTAGAAAAAAACCTTCAAAAGAAAAAAGCAACCCTTTGCTGCTACTATTTAAGAAATCTAAATACTTTGCAAAAAGTGCCCAAATTTGCCAATATAGTGCAACAAATAATTTTGCAAAAACTGCTGGCCAAGAAAACTACAATTTTGAACCAAAAAAGCCTAAAAATGATCAAGTATTACTAGTAATTATAGAGACTTGTTATTGCCACCCCCACTTTTGTTAATGCCACCTCCTACCACAGAATCTGGCCCAATTTCCGGCCTTCCCGAACTACTTCTGACCTAAATTGTGTGACCCAAGCCACAAAACAAGATCACATGACCAATAAAATTTGTCTCAAAGCTATTTAGTTACACAAATTTGTGGTGCATAATTTGTGTAACATTTTTATCCAATCAATTTATAGACCGGGGTCGTAGGTCCGGTCCGGATCTATATAGAATTTTATTAATAAAATTCTATAAATTCTTAAAATTCACAAATTCTTATGAATTAATTCTAACTTAATGCACTAAGTAAACTTGTTTAGCACCTAAAAATACACCAAATCGGCTATGATGTTTTTAGTTTACTTAAAATTTGGAGAACAGATGCATAATTTTGGATTTTTGATTAAAAAAGTCAAATTTAAGCATCTTTTCTCCAAATTTCAAGTAAAATAAAAACAACACAGCCAATTGAATATATTTTTAGGTGCTAAACAAGTTTACTTAGTGCATTAAATTAGAATTAATTAGTAAAATTTTATGAATCATAAGATTTTATAGAATTTTATTAATAAAATTCTATAAAATCTTATGATTCATAAAATTTTACTAATTAATTCTAAATTAATGCACTAAGTAAACTTTTTCAGCACCTAAAAATACATCAAATCAGTTATATTGTTTTTTATTTTACTTGAAACATGGAGAACAAATGCATAATTTTGGATTTTTGATCAAAAAAGTCAAATTTAAGCATCTTTTCTCCAAATTTCAAGTAAAATAAAAACAATATGGCTGATTTGGTGTATTTTTAGGTGCTAAACAAGTTTACTTAGTGCATTAAGTTAGAATTAATTAATAAGAATTTGTGAATTTTAAGAATTTGTAGAATTTTATCAATAAAATTCTATATAGACCTGGACCGGACCTAGGATCCCAGCCTATAAATTGATTGGATAAAAAGGTTACACTAACAATGCATCACAATTTTGTGTAACTAAATAACTTTGAGAAAATTTTATTGGTCATGTGACCTTGTTTTGTAGCTTGGCTCATATGATTTAGGTCAGAACTAGTCCGGAAAGGCCAGGAGTGGTCCGGAAATGGGCCGGATTCCGTGATAGGGGGTGGCATTAACAAAAGTGGGGGTGGCAAGAACAAGTCTAATTATATTATATTATTATTGTCTAATTAAACAACAAGGTTTAGGTGTGTCTCTTTACCTACTCTTGCCAATTACTTGTAGCCTTAGTCCATAAGTTTTTTCCTTCATAGTGAATTACAAGACCAAATAAATAATCATGTTGGTTCAGATTGTCATATGAATTTGTTATAAATTACATTAAAAGCATTAAATTCTAAGTTATTATTACTTATCTACCAACAATTTAAATAATATTTATTAATATTAAATAATCATATGTAATCAATTTAGTCCATCTCTAGCGTGAAGATATAATATGCAAAGTTTCTAAATGTATTTATACTTGTGCTTCACTATATGCATTTATCCAATAAATGCAAGATTTTGTATAGGATCTTATTCTATATAGGAAGCAACGACTATAAGAAAAAAATGACAAGATGTAATATGCGAAGTTTCCATATGTGTTTATACCCATGTTTTGTCATATGCATTTATCCAATAAGGTGCAAGATTTTGCATATGTACATATGCCATTTAATATGCAATATAACTACCAGTACATGAAATATAGTACAATTATGCAAGTATTTGATTAATATATAGTTAATTTGTATAACAAATTTCTGCATTACACAATATTTATCTAGTATCTAATAATTAACAGATAATCTAGATAGTTATCCAGATAATGAAATTATGAACAGATATAGATAACAGATAATGACTTTTTTCAACAGATAATTATCTTTAGATAAACAGATGATCTAGATCCAAACACTAACTCAAACTAGTTTGCAAACTTCAAACTCAAATCCAAACAAACTCAAATTTAACTAATAAGTTTGTCTTCAAATCAAACTCAAATATTTTTTTAAAACTAGTTTAAGATTGGGTTTGATTTAAAATCAAATTAAACCCAAATTTGGCCTAAAGTTTGATTTGATCTGGTTTGTAGAAACCCTAACCAATTATTTATAAATATATAAAAAATACATTTGCACTTTTTTATAATTACAACTTTTTGTATTTTAAGAGTGTAACTATAAAAAGGTTTGACTGTATACGGATTAGGCATCATAAAAAAAAGGATAACTGAATGCACATGTTTGGGTAGAGATTTAAACAAGGCATATAAATGCATATATTTATGTGGGTATAGGTGAAATAGGTGTGAACACCTCATACTGTTTTAATTATGATTATAGTTAAAAGAATTTGTGTATATAAGTAAGGCAAGTATGTACACCCCATACTGCTCTCAAATTAATTTGAAGGTAGAGGTATATGAATAGATAGTACAGAGCATTGTGAGAAGAAAAATGAATATGCATGTTTGTATAGAAGTATAAATAGAGCACGTTACATGTGTGTATAAATCAAACTGGGTATGTATACTCTATACTGTTCTGAAGTATTGGCATAGTATATGGATTGGGTATCATAAAATAAAATAAAAAAAACCAAATACACATGTTTGAGTAAAAGTGTAAACAAAGCATACAAATATATAGATTTGTGTAGGTATGAGTAAGCTAAGCATAAACACTCTATACTGCATGTAATTATAGTTATAGTTAAGAAAATTCATGGGTATAAGTAAGGCAGATGTGTGCACTCCACACTACTCTCAAATTAAATTTGAAGGTAATAGTATATGAGTATGCAGTGCAAAGCATTGTGAGAAGAAAAATGAATGCACATGTTTGTGTAGTGATATGAATAAGCAAGCATATGAATCCATATGTTATATGTATGTAAGGAGTAAAGCAGGTATGTACACCTCATATCACTTTTAAGTAATGGTATAGTATACAGAACAGGTATCAAAAAAAAAAGAGAGGATGAATATGCAGGTTCATTTAGAAATAAGCGAGGCAGGTGTGAACATCCTACACTGCCTTTAAATTATAGTTAAGGGAAATAGCATATATAACAAAATGAATACATTGTTTATATATGTGTGTAGTGTAGTTTGAGGTGAGTGTATACACCTATACCATTTCTTGAGCTAGACTAGGTTTAGAATATTCAAAAGAGCTAAAAAGGTTTTGCAGGATGTTATATGATGTTATGGAGTAGGTATGATTTGTCTCTATAAGTAGTTGTAGATATGCAGGAATGTACAGTAAACAAGTGTATACACCCCACACTACATATAAGTAAAAAAGGAGGAAGAAGAAAAAGAAGTAGTGGTATACAGGTATGAGTATGTTTTTATACCTAAAATAGTACAATCCTCATTAAAAATCCTATATTGTATTATATCATTGCATAAGAGGACAGATATAAATATTGGTCATGACTATTGTATATAAGAAAGGGCATACAATGAAACGAGCAATATTAATGATCCACTTGTGAATGAAGACACAAGACAGGCATTTATTGTAAGTCACCAGACTCCCATGTAATAGCAAATTACAGATAGAATAGTATTTGAGTAACTGATGATCTGCATCGATCTCATTGTTCTTTGAGTTTTCTGCTTGACATTGTGTATAGCTATTCTCTTACTATGCCCAAAAAAAAAAGAAGAAGAAAAAGAAGAGAGGGTAAGGAAATAGAAAACAATACATAATGGCAAAGTCATTGGACTTTCTGCGAGAATGAAAAAAGAAAACAAACAAAGAAATCAAAGAGCTATGCTTGAAAAGAATGCTCACATGATGTCCTGCAGCTTGTTTTGCAGCCTATTCCATGCTGTATTATGTTGTTGCATAAGAGAATGTGACTGTAGGTATAAAAGTTGGTTATGACTATTGTGTGCGAGGAAGGTGCACACGACAAAATAAGCAATAATAATATGAAAAATAAATACTTACAGTGAATAAACACATCTATCATAAAAATTTACAGTTTGCAAATAAGTACACTCATAATAATAATTAACTACACGATATTGTCAGATCTTTCAAATAAACTTAATGGGTTATATGTTATCCATTTTCTAATTACTAGTGAATAAGCACACCCATTAATTAAAAAAAATGGGTTATATGTTATCAATTTTCTAATTACTAGTGAATAAGCACACCCATTAATTAAAAAAAATGTGCAAAATTAAATACAGCTTTGCATAATAAACTCTAAACTTGCTTACTGACTAATCAGCAGTGATGTGCTTATTTTTGGTATTTATTAATGATAAACCTTTACACAATCTAAACACAATGATAACATTCTATTCTACAATAAAAATGAACCTTACGAATAAATAACTGATAATTGAATAAATTAATAATAAATAAATCTTAATATATTGTCAGATTTCTTTTCTTTTCAGATAAATAAACTTCTAATACAGTAGTAATATTGATGTTAGATATTTTTTTTTGTATTATATAGCAGGGTGGGCCACTGGTTAATTTTTGTAGATGTTACAAAATCTGATTGGCTAAAGAAAATAAGTTAGAAGTAAAAAATTTTTTAAAGGTATTAAGCCAAATGATACATCTAAATTATTTTTTTTGTTTTACACTGAGACCATGTTTTGATTCATTTATTAAACTTTTAATGAGATTGTGACACATGTATATATGTACATTAAACTAATAAGATTGTACGACTTAGACTACTTTATCTGCAGCCTAAAGTTGGCTAGTAGGACACATGTCCTATTAGTCTTATTTTCCAAGTTTTAACCTCATACTTCGGTCCCACAAACCTAACAATAGCCATGGTCTCCAGAAAATGCTGCCAGAAGTTCGTGACTTGATTTTTACTACGTCTCGTAACTTCAGTTAAACAAATTGTAGATCCTAACTGACAAGTTAAGCCTCAAAGGTTTTGTTACACCAATTACCGGTACTATATTAAGTCCATCGATAGAAGGCCTGGGTCCCTGTCTTTCACAGTGTTTCAGTTCCCTAATAAGAATTGACTTCACCGCCAACAAAGATTTGAACCGGTGACCAGTGTTTAAAATTCAAATTTAGTTTTATGTTCTCAAAAAGAACATATTTAATTTCTTAATGTTCTCAGTAAAATTTTAATGTTCTTTATATAGAAAAATTAAAATTTTTTAATTTAAAAGAATTTATTGAATGTTCTCAAATAGAGAACATATTTTAATAATTCATGTTCTCAAAAATTGTGTAATGTTCTTTGAGAACACTGAGAACATTGAATTTTAAACACTGCCGGTGACCTTCCAATTTGCAACCTTGGAGCATAACCATTATGCTATTGGACTGAGGTCAATACATCTAAATTATAAATTTTAATTTATAATTAAACATAGTAAAAGAAAAAAAACTAATCATAAGTATTACACTATTTTTTAAATTACCTTTAAAAAAAAACACTATATTTTATTAGCAAAGGTACAATTTACTTTGCTTAGTGCTTGGATCCGGATACTAAACCGGATATTCGGTTAGATATCCTATTTCATTATCTCTAATCCGAATTTATATCCAGAAATATGTTAGTTATCCGGGATTGTATCTGGATTTACAACTATTATCCATAAATTCTGGGACACCTAAAAATTTTCTCATTTCACGAAATTTTTTTGTTTTGTCCAGTAAATTACCTAACTCACTGAAAACTACATCTCTGTCTCCAGAATGAAGGTTCGAGAATAGCGATATAGTTTCCGGAAGTTAGTTATTTAGCGGACGAAAAAGAAAAGATTCAGGAAATGAGAAAATTTTCAGGTATCCCAGAATTTATGATAATTTCTGTAATTCAAATTTTTTTTTTTTTTTACTAAATGATGCTGGTCAAAATTGAAAAGCTTGACACGTTGGACAGTATTAAATTATGTTATTCAAAACATGTCGAAAATTTAAATCTTACTAATGTGATCTATGAATAATAAAAGTTTTATACGAGTAACACTAGTTACTCCATATACTATGTGAATCAAATTAATTTAGATATTCTGTTTTACAGCCATTATAATAATTTCTTAGACACCAAAAATTATTCGTTTCCCTGAATCTTTTCTGTTTCGTCCAGTAAATTACCTAACTACATCGCTATTTTCGAACCTTCAGTCTGGAGACAGCGACATAGTTTCTGGAGAGTTAGATAATTTACCGACGAAACAGAAAAGATTTCAGGAAACGAGAAAATTTTAGATGTCCCAGAATTAATGATACTTTCTTGAATAAGTCACATTAAATTTCTCTGATTGGCTGATGTTGATCAGCATATAATATCCAGATAAAAAATCGGATTTATATTATCCACTTACAAAAATAAAATCCGTTATCCTTTTATATCCAGATACATCCGGATTTTGTAATTCGGATCCAAGCACTAACTTGCTCATTACAAATTACTCTAACCTATAAGGTACAAAGTGCACCCCGTCACTGATTATTTGTTGTTCTCCGAGTTTTCGAATGTCAATTCGGTCTCGTTTAACAATTCGTTTTCGTTTATAGTCAGGTGATCTATGCGGGGGTATAAACTGTGGTAGCTCTCCCACAAAAAATTTTATCCCGTGATTTTTATCGAATGAAACCCAATGAAACTCTTTAGGGCTGGGGTGAAGTCACTTTAAGGGTAAACTCATTGATTAATGTTTTTGTGGGAAATCTATAGGTGTTGGGGCAGGGTTGGCAATGGAGCCAATGGAGCTCAATGGTTGTGCAAATGGATCTAAAAAACTAGTATCCATTGACTCCATTCAGAGCTCCATTGGCTCCATTCGCAGCTCCATTGGGCTCCATTGAGCGTTGGGTATATGTGCGATACATTTAATGATTGTCAATCAGAATTAAAGCCCCTTGATGTATTTGCGATCACGTGAAAAATTTTAATTTGACAATGATTTACTCACAACTGGAATTTTCTGTTACCTAATCAAAATAGAAATTGCAATAAATTGAATAAATTGCGCAATACAAAAGGAGCAGAAGAAATTTACCTTTCCTAGAATTGCAAGGAAATTTTGGCTGTAGATCTTTGTACAAAAAATAACAAGTTATAAAAAAAAGAAATGGTCTAATTTATATACTGTATATGAAAAAGTTTATACGATCTGGTACACACACTAATTTTATAGCAAAAATGATCGGACAAAATTATAAATCTCTAAGAAACTATAATGGTTTTCATTTTATAGAGAGGATCGCTAAAGTTACATTTCTGTGTGTTTTGAGTTAATTTTTGAAGCAATCATAATCATTATTTTATATTGATATCAGGAAATCTAATTTATGCGCTACGCAAATTTAGTAGAACAAGTACTAAACACTAGAACGCCAGCTATAGAAAACTAAACTTAGAACATTAAAACACAATCACAAATTGTGTTCAGTACCTATGGTGCACCGTAGGCGAGGGTATAAGCAAGCGTCAGTTATATAAACTTACAAAATTTGTGTAGTGATTAAAATAAATTTTTAATAATTTTAACTATCTGTTTATACTCTTTATCGTTAGTATCTCCGTTAAAAAGCAGCCTTAAAGCACAACACAGCTCTCGGAATTTATTAAAATTTAAAAGAAGTGAGTTTAAATTTTTATAATTAATTATGTTCGACTTTTAATTAGTAAGATGTATTTATAATTTTTATTTTTTTTATTTAACACGTTTAATAAGTTTAAAAGATTACACAAATAGAAAACAAGGAACATAAATATTTGAAATGACTCAAAATAGAACTACTAACGAATATACGATACCATATGATGAATTCTATCTTAAAGGACATCATAGTAATGTAAAATGTGGAAATTGCAACCCAAATAGTACTTCGTCAGCTTGGTGTCAAACATGTAATCCTTTAAGAATAGCTCAGAGATGGATGAGTGGAAATAAACAAATCGATGATCTCATTGACGAGCTTCAGTTTAAAACTGACAAATATGAGGATGCGATCGAATGGATTCCATTTAATAGATTAATTAACATTCAAATAATTGATAAAGATATATATGACTCAAAATATTTGGCTACATGGTTAGATGGTATACGAATAATCGATAAATTTGGAGGATTTACACAGTCACGTACACCACCATGTGGAGTTAATCTTACAACATTACGTAGCTATCAAAACTTGTTTTATTTCGTTATAAAAGTGGGTTGAAATTTTTATTTTTTATTATTAATATTGAATTAGCAGAAAATATTTTAATTCATATTTATTTTTTAAAACGTTTATAAGATTGAACGATTAGAGAACAATATTGAACAATTTGATAACAAGATTGAACAATTAGAGAACAGGTTTGAACAATTAAAGAACAAGAAAATTAAAATATATGGGGTAACTCAAAATGCAATTACTGGCGAATATATGATAGTATTTGATGAATTTTATTCAATAAGGAATAGCTCGAATGGAAGATGTGGAAATTGCAGCCGATATAACACCTCACCGGCATGGTGTCAATCATGTGACCCTCAGAAAACAGCTCAAGGATGGACGAGTGGTAATAAACAAATTGATGATTGCATTAAAGAATTTCAACTTAGAGCAACTAAATATGAGGGTGTGATCGAGTGGATTCCATTTAATAAATTACAAATCAGCAATAATTATGATTTTAGTTCAATAATATTAACCACATGGCTAGATGGTATACGAATAATTTCAGGTGAATTTGGAGAATACATACAGTCACGTACATCGTCAAGTCCAATTGACCTTATAGCACTGCCTGGCTCTCTGAATCTCTTATTAGAATTTTTAAAACAAGTAAGTTCAAAGTTTTATTTATTAATTATATGTTTGTGTTTTTCTTGGTAAAATGCATTTATAATTCCTATGTACCTAGGGTCATATACAATTATGGAGCGCGAAATATAAAGTGTATGGAATAACTCAACATACAACTACTAAAGAATATATGTTAGTATGTGATAAATTTTATTATGAAAGAGATAGTTGGAAAGGAAAATGTGGAAATTGCAACCGATATAACACTTCACCAGCATGGTGTCAAATATGTGACACTCAAATAACAGCTCAGACATGGACTAGCGGAAATAAAAAAATTGATGATTGTATTAAAGAATTTCAACTTAAGGCCACTAGATATGAGGAAGTAATTGAATGGATTCCATTTGACAAATTAGATAATATTGAAATGATTTTTAAAGATGAATCGAATTCAACAACATTTTTAGCGACATGGTTGGATGGTAAACGGATAGTTTCAGATAAATCTAACAAATATACACAATCACGGACATTATCATGTAGAGTAAATCTTAAAACATTGTCTAGCTCTTGGAATTTGTTAAAATTTTTTAAAAGATGTAGGTTAAATTTTTTTTATTTTTACATATATTATATTTGATTTTTAATTACCGGTAGTTGAATATATTTTAATACATATTTATTATTTTAATACGTTTTATAAGTTTAAAAACTATATACAATTAAAGAACAAGGAATATAAAATATATGGAATGACTCAAAATACAATTAACGAATATATGATAGTATTTGATGAATTTTATCCCGAACGTAGTAATCGGAATAGCAAATATGGAAATTGTAACCAGCATAAAACTTCAGAAACATGGTTTCAAATATGTGACCCTCAGAGAACAAGCCAAGAATGGGCTAGTGAAGATAAGAAAATCAATGATCTTATTAAAGAAATTCAAATTAATGCCGCCAAATATGAGGATGCAATCGAATGGATTCCATTTAATAGATTAACTAATATTCAAAAAATTGATAATGATAAATTTAACATAATATATTTGGCTACGTGGTTAGATGGTGTACGAACAATTTTAGATAAATCTAGAGGGTATACACAGTCACGCACACCACCATGTGGAGTTAATCTTATAACATTACCTACCTACCAAAATTTATATGATTTTTTAGCAAATGTGAGTTAAAATTTTATTTATCATTATTACATACATTAATTTTTAATTAGTATAATATATTTATAAGCCTATTTAATCTATTAAACGTTTTATAAGTTTAATGATTATACACATTTAGAGAATATGAGAGATAAAATATATGGAGTAACTCAAAATACAACCACTAGCGAATATATGATTGTATTTGATGAATTTTATTCTAAAAGAAATAGTTCGAAGGGAAAATGCGGATATTGCAGCCGATATAACACTTCACTAGCATGGTGTCAATCATGTGACCCTCAAAAAACAGCTCAAGGATGGACAAGTGGAAATAAACAAATTGATGATTACATTAAAGAATTTCAATTTAAAGCAACTACATATGAGGGTGTGATCGAATGGATTCCATTTATTAGATTAAATAACATGCAGATCATTAAAGATAGTTCAATAATTTTAACTACGTGGTTAGATGGTATACGAGTAATTTCATCTGAATTTGGAAAATACACCCAGTCACGAACATCGTCAAGTCTAGTCGATCTTATAACCCTACCAAACTCTCTGAATTTATCATCGTTAAAAGTATGTTTATATCTTTATTATTAATTATTATATAAAAGTTTGAATTTATGTGAACGTATTATAATTCCAGTTTACCTATATAAATGTTTTTTGTAAAACTTAGGGTTATATGCAATTGTTGAACACGCAACATAAAGTATATGGAATGACTCAACATACAACTACTAACGAATATTATATAGTGTGCGATAAATTTTATTATGAAAGAGATAGTTCGAAAGGAAAATGTAGAAATTGCAACCGATATAACACTTCACCAGCATGGTGTCAAACATGTGATATTCAAATAATAGCTCAAGGATGGACTAGTGGAAATAAAAAAATTGATGATTGCATTAAAGAATTACAACTTAAAGCTACTAAATACGAGGATGTAATTGAATGGATTCCTTTTGATAGATTGGATAACATTGAAATTATTAGTAACGATGGTTTGAACACAACATTTTTAGCGACATATTTAGATGGTATACGAATAATTTCAGGTGAATCTAATGAATACAAACTGTCACGTACACCATCATGTGGAGTTGATCTTAAAACATTATCTAGCTCTCAGAATTTATTATATTTTTTAAAAGTGAGTTGGAGTTTTTATTCATTATTTATTATATCGATTTTACTACTAATTAGTAGAATATATTTATAATTTTTATCTAATACATTTAATCAGTTAATAAATAAGGGACAAAAGGTGTATGGAATAACTCAAAATACAACTACTAACGAATGTATGATAGTGTTTGATGAATTTTATTCTAAAAGACATGATTACAATGGAACATGTATATATTGTAAACGATATAATACTTCAGAAGCGTGGTGTCAAACATGCTCTCCTCAGAGAACAGCTCAAGGATGGACGAGTGGAAACGAGAAAATCGATGATTATATTAAAAAATTTCAACTGAAAGCCACTAAATATGAGGATGTAATCGAATGGATTCCTTTTGATAGACTGGAAGGAATCCGAATCTTCAATAATGATGAATTGAATTCAATGTTTTCGGCAACATGGTTAGATGGTATACGAAAAATTTCTGGTAAATTTAACGAATACACAAAGTCACGTATACCATCATGTGGAGTTTGTTTTAAAACATTACTTAGTTCTCAGAATTTGTCAGAATGTTTAAAAGAAGTAGGTTAAAATTTTTATTACATATACTTGACTTTTATTTAGTTGAATATAAATATAACCCATAATTTATCTTTAACCGTTTATAAGTTTGAAGCTTATACGCAATTAAAGAATAAGGAATATAAAGTATATGGAATGACTCAAAATACAACTACTGGCGAATATATGATAGTATTGGATAAATTTTATTCTAAAAGAAATTGTTGGAATGGGAAATGTGGAAATTGCAATTGTTATAACACTTCGGAAGCATGGTGTCAAATATGTGAACCTCAAAAAACGGCTCAAGGATGGACAAGTGGAAATGAAAAAAATTGATGAATGCATTAGAGAATTTCAACTTAAAGTTACTAAATATGAGGATATAATCGAATGGATTCCTTTTGATAGACTCGGTAACATAATTAAGAAAAATGAATCTGACTCAACATTTTTAGCAATATGGTTAGATGGTACCCGAATAATTTCAGGTAAACCTAGCGAATATACACAGTCACGCACACCATGCGTAGTTGATCTTAGAGCATTATCTAGCTCTCAGAATTTGTTAGATTTTTTAAAAGAAGTAGGTTAAATTTTTATTTATGATTGTTATATAATTAGCTTCTAATTTATACAGTAGAAAATATTTATAATTCATATGTATCTATTTAATACGTTTTTATAAGTTTGAAGCTTATACGGCATTAAATAATAAGGAATACAAAGTATATGGAATGACTCGAAATACAACTACTGGCGAATATATGATTGTATTTGATAGTTTATATTCTAAAAGAAAGTGTTGGAATGGTAAATGTGAGAATTGTAATCAATATAACACTTCAAAAGCGTGGTGTCGAACATGTGATCTTCAAAGAGCAGCTCAAGGATGGACGAGTGGAAATGAAACAATTGATGATTGCATTAAAGGATTTCAACTTAAAACCAATAAATATGAGGATATAATCGAATGGATACCTTTTGATAGATTGGTCAGTCAAATGATTAATAAAAATGACTCAAGTCCAATATTTTTGGCAACATGGTTAGATGGTATACGAATAATTTCAGGACGACCTTACGAATACACACAGTCACGAACATCATCATGCGCAGTTGACCTTAAAACGGTACCCAACTCTCAAAATTTGATAGATTTTTTAAAAAAAGTAAGTAGATTTTATTTATTATTTCTTATATATATATATAATTAAATTTAATTAATATAAATATTTATAATTAAAATTTACCTATTTTAATATGTTTTATAAGTTTCAAAATTATCCAAAGTCAGAAAATAAGGAATATAAATTATATGGTATAACTCGAAACGCAGCTACCAACGAATATATGATAGTATTTGATGAATTTTATTCCGAAAGAAATAAAAGTTACGGAAAATGTAGAAACTGTGACCGAAATAACACTTCATTAGCCTGGTGTCGAACATGTGGACTATGGATATGTGGAAATATTAACGTAGATAATTGCGTCAAAGAATATGAATATATAATTGAATGGATTCCATTTCAAAGATTAGATAATATTCAAATTATTGGTCATGGAGGATTTGGCAATGTGTATTCAGCAACATGGCTAGATGGTAAAATAAACAACACAAATCAACGCACACCACTCACGGTTGCACTTAAATCATTGCCTGGGTCTCAAAAGAATTTTTTAAGAGAGGTGGGTTGAATTTTATACTTTTAAGATCTTATAATGCTGATTTGATTAAGATATTTATATATTGCTTTTGTTTTTAGTTTAAAAATTATATGAAACTTAGATATGTGTGTAGAGAACTTGAAGTATATGGACTAACAATGAACGCCAACAAAGAATATTTAATGGTATTTCAGTATGCAAATATCGGAAGTCTTCGTAATTATTTAACATCAAACTTTAAAGAATTTAATTGGAAAAGTAAATTGAAACTGCTTATGGAAATATCAGAAGATTTAGCACAAATACATAAAGCAGGCTATGTTCATGGAGATTTTCACAGTGGCAATATACTACTAAGCCAATGTCTTGGTGGAGATATAATACCTTATATTGCAGATCTAGGATTATCTAGAAAGAAAGAAGAGTTTGAATCAGAAGTTGTTTATGGAGTATTACCATATGTCGCACCAGAATTGTTAAAAAAACAACCGTATACCACGGCAGCAGATATTTATAGTTTTGGCGTTATTATGACTGAAATTTCAACAGGGAAACCACCTCATCACGATACAGACTATAATGAAATGTTAGCTATTAAAATATGTAATGGATTACGCCCTGAATTTGCTAAAGACATTCCTGAATGCTACATAAAATTAGCAAATCAATGCATGGACGTTAATCCTTCTAACAGGCCAATTGCATCAGACATAAACGACAAATTAAAAATTTGGTATATGATATCGAGAAGCAATTACGCTAAAATGTTTGAAAATGGACCAGTGATAAGGGAAGCGTTCGAAAATGCAAATCGAATTATTCCAACATTGCTAACAAAAATTCCAAATTATTCGAACAATAAACTTACAAGTAAGCTTCTTAACTTCCAAAATCTTTCTAATCAACTAAATTCGTCATTTATTCCACCTGCACAATCTTCAAGAATTTATGGCAAGTAATTATATTTATGAGCTGTTTGCATTTTCTGCCAAAAACGTGCCATCTGACTTTTGTCTTATTTTTTAGATTCTGAATCGCAAAATTTTTTCATTTCTGAAAATATCGATTATTGCAATAATGGTGATAATGATTAGTGCATGATCTAATTTATTTAGATTAAAATGAAAGTTGGTCATTTCTAATCTTTAAAACCACTTACCTATTCCCTATTAATAACAACCCGCGTTTTAAATTGATTTCATTTTATTCTATTACATTTCTTGAATGATTTCATATTAACCGCTTGCTTTTAATATTTAATACGGATCAAAATTCAATCAACAACGATTCAATAAATTATTTTGTTATTTATTTTATTCATTACATTGACTTGATGATATGACTACATTCACGATAATAATTTAGTATAAATTTCTTTCTCGTGAATCCGGAATATTTATCGTTATTATTTACAAAATTTAAACTCGCTACAGACCAGTCATCACGGTCCTAAATTCATATATTAATATTTGTCGCGGATCATTGTGAAATTTAGATTATCGTGAAATCCAAAAACCTCATTGGCTAATTACCTATCACTAACCAATCAGATGTATTAATTACATATTATTAACTTCATGATGTCGTGCCTGAAGTTGGCACTGCTTGAAGTTATAATTTCAGGTGCCTGAAATTGTACTTGACTGAAATTTGCCCCTGAAATTAGATCATCTTGCACACGTTAGCAGACACACAATGATAATACAATTTAATTATAATCCTTGACACTATATATCTCATTTAGGATTCACAGAAGCTCTTTCATATTACTTATTTTCAATAAGAAATTTATCATTATTATAAATACGTTTAATTAGCCAGCAAAAAAATTTTCATAGTTGGTTTCTGACAGCCGTGACCTATTTGTAATCAACCTGATAATAAAGTGTTGTACATTGTGATTCGTTCGCCCAAGTAATATTATATGAATTCGTACATAAAAAAAATCATTAGAAATTCTTACTACAGTATATTGCAGACGAACATACAAAATATGATTAAATTGCACAATGATAGAATCTTTTATTGTGATTACAATTTTACATGGGTGGGAGAAAAGTTTTGTCAGTAGATCAATATCTTGATCATTTTTAAATATACAGTTTTAAATTTTATATATATTAATATAGTGGTTATAATGAATTTATAAAAAAAATTTTAATTAATTTTAATTAGATAGTTGTTGAAAAAATTGGTTTTTAAATTTATTAATTTAACCAATTGAAATTTATTATTATAAAAATTTAAATTGTTATTTATGTTAAAAATTTTTATATAATAAAAAAATTATATAACCAAAATAATGAACTATATTTATATAATTAAAATTTATATAAATAAATTTCAGTAATTATAAATCAAACCAGTGGTGTTGAACACCAGTATGCGGTGTAACATGAAGATCAATATCAAAAAAATAAACAAAAAAAAAATAAACAAAAGTTAAAGTTAATAAATGTTAAGTAGAGCAATAGTTAGGGTTAGGGTGAGGCATAGTATATAGTAAAATTTCGCAAGAGGGTTTTTTTTAAAAAAAAAGGTGGTTTCATAGATAAAATTTTGAGTTAGAAGGTATTTTTTTAAAAAAAAGCAAAACAACAAAAATTTTATGTTACACCTGATCTTTATATTACACTGCATTTAAAAAATTTGATTGGTGAAAATCATTGTGGTGTTGAGCACCAGTGGTGTGATTTAGTAAAACCGATAAATTTTATTTATAATTATTTGAAGTAATTTTATTATAAATTAAATATTTTACTATATATAGTAATTAATTTACTAAATTTAGTAATAATATTTATCTATATAATAATTTTTAATTTTTGATTGTTTTAAATAAATTTAATAATTTTATTTGAAAATAGAATAGTTATAAATAAAAATTATTGCAAAATTATTATTATTATTTATAAAATTTATAAAAATATTAAAAAATAAAAAAACTATAGCTTTGCAAAATCTAATTAAACAAAGAAAAATTTTAAATTATAAATTTTTTAAATTTTAATGTTAATTTAAAGGATTAATTAATTTGTAACCGCGGTTACTGTAACCTATTCCAACTTGCCAATCAAATTCTAAGATCAGGTGTAATGTTACACATTTAGAAAAGTTAAAACAAACGTTTGTTTTGCCAAAAATTGCTTCTAATCAAAATTTCACATATGAAACTACCTTTCGGTTTCTAACAAAAAAAATTTCTTGCTAAATTTTAATATAACTAAAGCCCTCTCTAACCCAAAGCCTTACACCAAGCCTCACTCTAACCCTAACCTTAATCGCATAGTTTTATTTTATAGAAAGTTTGGTTTGATAGTCACATTACACCTAATCTTAGTATTTACGGTTATAAATTTATTCTGTAACCTACGGTTACAAATCAATTAATCCTAATTTAAAAATAAATTATATTTAAAAACTACATAACTGATTTTAGTATTAGTTAAATTTTTTAGAAAAATTAATTAAATTTTTTAAATTTTTTTTTATATATACTTAAGATGAAGTTTAATTAATTTTTATATAAAAAAATTTGCAATATTTTTTATATAATAAATTAAAAATTCAATATTTTAAAAACTATCTGATAAAAAACTTAAAAATTTTTTTACATATTTATTATAACCACTATATTTATATATATAAAGGTTAAAACTATATCTTTAAAATTAATCAAGTTATTAATTTACTGACAAAACTTATCATCCAACCTACGTATTTTGACAAGGAACCCTGTTTTAATCAGAGCTGACAAACAACATCACAAAGTCATTTTTTACATAAGAAAAAGTCTATTTGTAACAGCCTATTACACACTTATTTGTAACAGCCAATAAGGCCATATTAATGTTAAAGTAAAGTTGAAGTTAGAGTTAAGGACAAGATTAATACAGAATTGTAAGAGGATCATTTTTTGTTAAAAGTGCAATAGGGTTATTATAGTAAAATTTTGAGTTATAAATAAAGCTGTTACAAATAAGTATAACAGGCTGTTACAAATAGATTTGTCCTTTACATAATACTTTGCTAGAAGTTTTAATTATATTTAAATTATGCATATATCTATAAATCAAATATACTGTATACTTAAAATATAGATATAATTTATACATAAATATAATAAAACAGGGTGAAACCTGAGTTGCGAAATAGTGAAATCTGCTTTGTAGATCAGGTTAAGGGTGAAATTCACATTTTATTATGTTTTTTATTATATAAAAGCGGATTTGTGATGATCATAGTAGGTTTCACTATTTCACAACTCAGGTTTTACCTATTGTAATATAATTATAAATAATCATAACTATAGAGGCAAAAGTAGTCAATGGCTGCAAATTACGAATTTGATTGGTTAGATCAGGTGTAATGTAAAAACACAATCAAAACAATCTGTATAGAGATGTGAGTAGGGTTAAAAAATTAGGCATACCTTGGTAGCAGTGTTTAAAATTCAAAACAAAAATTACTTGCAACTGTGCAAGTAAAAAAAATTTTTTACTTGCACAATTACAAATAAAAAATTTTTTTGTTTGTATAGCTACAATTTTGCAAATATATATATATATGTTATATCTGAAGTTATAATTTATCTAAAGTTGCAACTTGAGATATTTAAACTAGCACCTGACTAGAATTAAGCCTCTAAAATTAGATCTTTATATATATATAATTCTAGTCAAGTGCTACTTTAGATATCTAAAGTAGTAATTTTAGATAAGAGGCAACTTCAAATACAATAATTTTTTTTAAATATTACTTGCACACTTTGCATGAATGTTTTACAAAATGCTTGCACATTAAAAAAAACTATTGCATATGTGCATCTTGTGCAAGCCAATTTTAAATACTGCTTGGTGGGCTTGCCTTGTACTGAGGCATGCCCTCAGAGCATGTCCTTTATATTATATGACAACTAGCCAATAATATGCTGATTTGCAAAAAATTTTTTTAATAAGTGAAATACTAAAATGCATATATATATCAATATATAATATATAGTTTATTAAAATTTTAGAGTAAATCTAGGTCTCACATCCTGTTGGTACTTAATATCTCACAGGTTATATTCAGTGATTTTATTGGATAATATACATTAATTAATTTAAAAAATAAAATCTAAGTTTTTTATTTTTTTTATTATTTTTTTTTTTTTAGATTTAATGGCCATCTACTTTGGCTGACGGTTTTATTGAATATTTGTAATATTTGTTACATGAATGAGTGTACAACTAGCCACACGTGCACTTTTGGTGCCTAATTTAAGTAGTCCGCCCGAAGGTTCTACACTAGCTGTCATACCTGCAGACCAACTATGAGACCTGCCTATTTAAACTCTCTGACCCATGCTTCTCCTATTACTATCTTACCTATAAGCCAATATATATTACGGCTTTTCTAGGCTTATTCTCAATAGCCACTGACCTTAGGGCTACTTTACCCTCGTAGAAATTGCCAGCCACTTACAAGAATATGTCCCACATCATATAACTATCGTGGTCTTCAGTAACTTGCGCCAAGGCCATATCGTTACCTACATTGCCCTTATAAGGTTCGTTCTGATCCCAGTACAACCTTATTTTGGTAGCACCATTAGATCTTCTCTACCTCCTTACTTGGGACTTGCCAAATGGGTTTTTGTTTTTTAGATTCCCTGGATTTGTAGTGTAACAAACACCATTGCGCCCAAAAGCTCCTATTCAAGATGGTAAAACCAAGGTTACAGGTTTCATACCCAACCAATCTGAGCTACAGTTACCGAATACAGGTCTCTTTTCCATTATCGTCACTGGTGGGATTTGAACTCTCAACCTGCCGCTTTGGGGGTGACAACTTGGCAACTTCTCTAAGTCGCTACACCCCTAAGTTTTTTATTTTAAAAATAAAAAAAAAATAAAAAAAAAATTTAAAAATTGCAATCGATATATATGTTATAAGCGGAGTGAAACTTAAGTGGAGGATTCAGAATTTTATATAACTGATAAAAACCTACTTATCGGGTTAATTTTACCAGATGTACACCTGGACCCTAACTCTAATTTAACTAGAAAATTCTGAATCCACTTGAATTCCATTACCCTAACCCTAATTTAACTAGGAAATTTCTAAATTCTGTTCCCCTTACAACATATACATCGAATCAGCAACAAGTATCGGCATCAATGATTCGAATTCATAATGTATAGCATTGGCTAGTGGTTTTTATATGGCCTTAATAAAAGTATAAATAATTTTATACAAATTTCCATAAGAGAAAGGGCTTGAGTACCTACAGATTCTTTAGTCTGTTGACTTATGTCAACTAGAATTTTTAAAAAAAAAAAAGACAAGACAATATCAACGATGTAGTCAACAAAATCTGACTACTAGCACCAACAATGACCTAATCACAATTTAATCGCCTGTACCAATGATGACACTCTAATGGCAACCACATTAACTACAACTTAATTGCCCATCTAGTCAGTACCAACAATGACCTACTCAATGGCTCCAATGATGACTAATCAACAACATTAGTTTAATTAACAGCAGAACAAAAACAAAATACAGTAGCACCAGCTATGACCTATTCACTTACCAACAACTAGTACTAACACAACTTCTACTCAATGGTACTAATGATGACTAAACAACAAATGAACAGGACTTAATAAAAGAGCAGCACAACAGTAGCACAACTACAACTTAATTACTTACCAACAAAAACTTGAATGCTAGCATCAATTCATAATGACGTAGCAGTAATTATCGGCACCTACAAACGATGCGACTACTATAGTTAAAAATAAAAAAAATAATTTTATTAAAAATAAATATAATCAAATATAATCTACATGTGCGCATTCTGATTGGTTGGCAATATATAATCACACCACAGGGATGCGTGATTAATATTTATCCAAAATTTTAAACAACAATCTAATAACTTTTTTTAAAAATACTTATATTTTATAAAATAGAACAATGCTATTACTATAATGCTATTTTATATAAGGGAATAGAAATTTGTCACACCTGCGACATGCCGCATCCCTGATTCTGACCAATCAAATCGCACGATTTTGTAAACAAAAGATTTTAAGTTTTAAAAATTAAAAATTTTACTAGTAAAATATGAAAATAAATAAGCAATATCAAAGCATATAATGTAAAAATTATTCTAAACAACCTTTTCTAAGTCATAAAGATAGATTGTCTTAGTAAAAAAATAATGTTTTATAAGAAAAATCAAAAATTTTGATTGTTATCACATATAAAACTTTTTTTACTAATATAATCTATATTTACCTTTAAGTATTACATATAAAATTTTACGCTAAACAACTTTTTCTAAGTTAAAAAGATAGATTATTTTAGTAAAAAAAAGTTTTATATGTACTAACTTTGGAAATTTTTGATTTTTCTTATAAACCATTTTTTTTACTAAGACAACCTATCTTTATAACTTAAAAAAGTTTTTCAAAATGTTATATGATGTGCTATTTTATATATATTTTACACTTTATTAAGTAAAATTTTAAATTTTTAAAAAATAAAATCTTTTGCCTATAAAATCGTGCAATTTGATTGGTCGAAGCAGGGTGTGACATGTTACAGGTGCGACAAATTTATTTTCCCATTTTATAAAATTTTAAAATCTTTTATTAAAAACTTTTTATATTTTAATTATCATATAACTTGAATATGAAATTAGTATATTTGATTAATTGGTCTTATCAGTCATAGAACATGTTCGCATAAAATAGCCTTGAAATAAGTTTATTATAAAAATTATAATAAAAACATATAAATTTACTATAAACTTTGAACTAAAGACCCTTTTTAGCTTAACTAATTAACTTAAAATTAAATTTTACAAATATATAGAACAAAAAAAGAAGAAAAATTTGAGCTTAAAAACTGTATCAAAATTTTGTTAATTTTACACTTTTTCAAATTGTAACTTCACCAAAACAAAATTTTACTAATTTTAAATTAGCAATTATGTGTAAAATTGTGCTCTGAACAATTTTACTTAGGCGACCAAAAAAGGCTACCTTGTAAAAAAAATGGGTTATCTATATACTAAAGTTAAAAATTTTTGGTTTGTAATATAAAACTTCTTTTTTTATTAAGATAACATACTTTTGGCCTCTAAGTAAACTTGTTCAGGAGTATTTCTACTTAATTTAAAGTCAAAACGTATATTTTTAAACATTTTTCAGATGAAAATATAGTTAAAATTAAAGAAAAAATTTTTTCAAAAGAAAAAGTTTTTCTCTAACTTTAACATATTGTTTGAGAAAACATGGTTTGACCTCGAATTAAATAGAAATACCCTCTGAACAAGTTTATTTAGAGGCCCAAAGCAGGTTATTTTGATAAAAAAAAGGGGGTTTATATTAGGAGCATGCTATTTATCACGTAATATTTTTTACTTAATAGCCACCTCCATTTATATAATTACTCTAATCTTAATTCTAATTGGTTATATTATATAAATATATATAATATTAAATTACTCTTAAGGGTGTGGTGACTTAGAGATGTTGTTAAGTTGTCACCCCCCAAGCAACAGGGCTAGAGTTCAAATCCCACTGGAGATGGTTTAGAAAAATAGGGCTGGGTACCGGTAACATTTATTTGACAATTGGTTGGGTACATTACCTGTAGTTCTTGGTTACCATCTCGAATGAGAGCTTTTAGGCGAAGTTGTGTTTTGTGACACAGACAAATCCAAGGAACTGGAATAATTGAAACTCGTTTGGCAAGACCCGAGTAAGGAGGTAGTGAAGATCTTTGACAATACTGCGGATACCGGAATTTGAGACCGAAGAACTGGATGAACACCCCGAGCCAATTAGGTACCAACCTGGCCGCTAGAGACGTACCAGAAGAAAAGGTCCTATGCTACGGAATTAGGAACCAAGGAAAGTTAACCAAAAAAGGCACCTAAAGCCGAGAAAGAACGACCCATCTGGGCTAACTGGCTCAGGGATGGTAAATGACCTGAAATGACCCAAATGACCCAAATGACTAATGACCAGTCATGGGTCATTTCAAAAGCCAAATGACCAATTGGGTCATTTGAAAATTAATACAAACTAATTGGTCAATTTTAAATATTAAAGAATACCAATATAAGTATAGTAGTAAAAAAAAAATTTCAAAAAAAGCAGGTTAAAAAAAGAGAAAGACAAATTAAAACATTTCGACGATTTTATTTGACATTTTCACGATTTCATTCGATGTTTCTACAATTTCATTCAAACTTTCACATTAAAAAAAAAGAACCAGTATCGATTTCAATTTGTGTCCCTAGTTGATCGCCTCAAGTTAAAAAATTTAATTCCGATTTCGAAGAGCAAATTTGATTGGTAGATTTTAAAATAAACTATTATATATTTAAATACATTTTTATTTATTTATTTTATGCGTATAATTTCTGAAACAAGTGCATGCATGCGCATGATTAAGGAATCATGCACACGCATAAAACCCATCTCTATCCATTCTTATAATGACTTATTTTTCTAAATATCTTAATGGCAAGGCAATTATTAGAAACATAATTTTTATTACACGTGAAGACTTTGATTTTTACATTATGGTGGTTAGTATCAGTAATCAATCTGAAGTTTTTAATGGGTAATTACAAATCAAATAATCTTCTTAAAATTTTATAGCAATTTATGAAGATGAACAGACCTTCTTTACACAAGAAATATAAAAGATAAGTCACACTATTACTTTATCATTTTCTGCTAATTTATAACTTTTTTTTTATTTAATTTCAACATGAAGTTTAAAAACTAAAAAACTTTTTTTTAGGGCGAGTAAAAAAAAATAATTAACTGGCCAACAATGTTCTTTAGGCAGTTATAAAAAAAGAAATTGGTTAGATATAATTTAGATAAAGTATTTGAAAATTGTTAAAAAATAAAAGAAATAGGTGCTTCCAATAAATTATCAAATAATTCTGTTAGACTCTATTTTGATAACAGGTCATCTGCTGGATGCACAATATGTCCATTCATTTCAATTTCAAATTCGAGTTCATCATTATTTATGGTTTTCCCATTGTCTAAACAATTCTCAACATTAACCATGCTGATCCAATTCTCAATGATGCGCGAACAATAATCTTTTTCTTCAGCTATGTCTTCATCAACTGTTTCAAGAGTTTCGTTTGTTTCAACTATCATGCTGTCAGACATAGATTGGTCAGTTTCACTGTTGCTTTCAGAAGACAAAGATTCCGATAATTCTTGTGCCTCATTTCTCTATTATTATCATAAGTATCATAAGGTTGAATGGGGGCACGATGTTAATTCGCTTGTATTGTAGTTCAGCCTTTTCAATTTCCGTACATTTTCTCTTGCACAAAATGTCACTACGTAGTTGACTCATCGCTAGTACTTTTTCATACTAAATAATAATATAAAATTAAATTAGAATAAATTTAATATGCAAAAAAAAAAATAAAATAAAAAAAATACTGGTAAACAGTTGCGAGTCTTCGTATATAAATAGCCCATAGTTGACTATAACCGTTCCACTGAAGTGAATTAACACATATACCAAATAGGCGTAGTGCCAATTGAGATAACTCTGGTGCTAAACCTTTTGTCATATCCCAAAAATCAATAATTTTTCACCAAATTGATTATATGCATCTTCATTAAATAGAAAATCTTCTTGTTGATATGCTAAAAATTCACACAAAATACACATTGGCATTTTTCCAAACCATACATAATAATAATTTAACTATTGTGCAAAATGGGTATAAGAGAAACCAGAAACATTAGAAGAAAACTTTGAAAGCCAATATTTTGGATGTAAAATAAATGCTAGCAAAAGTAAAGGTTGCTCCCACTGAGCCCATCAATTTTCTAAGCGTGCTACTATATAATTGGAAAAATCTTTGTCTGTATGGTTTGCAAAGATTTTGACTAGCCATCCGAAACAGTGTACAACCTCATGTAATCTCGCAACATCTTTTTGAAGTTTATTTAACACACCACACCAAGGAAATAATAAGTCTTGAAGCTCATAAAGTTGAATTAGGATCTTGTAAGATTAGGATAATATCATGCGAAAGCTCTTTGCTTGAATTGGCATCTTCGGGCATAAATTGTTGTCGTGGAAGTCCACTTCGTGAGATACTAGCTGTTCCGATTCTTACAGGTAAAAGTTTTGTAGCCAATGTCTAATAGTATAAATTTTTATTTTACTACTGGTTAAAGTTAAAGACTTTTTTAAATTATTTCTCTGTTAGTGTATTCATTAATTGCTTACTTTAAGTGCAGCCTCTGTTTTTAGAACCAAATGAAAGCAGAAATAAAAACTATTCCATCTTGTTTCAGACGAGGTAACAAGAGAAATAGTTTGCTTGTAGCATGACATCTGCTCATTTTACAATAACCCGGTAAAATATGTAGATGAGTGAAAAAAACTTATGACATGTATTGCATTTTTTAATATTTTTTTATATGCGTCTGATTCTTTAAAAATATCGCCATAACTAAATTGAGTTTATGTGCCATACAAGGTATGAAAATTTTATCCGGATATTCAACTCTTAATTGGCATCTATAAATTAAATTAATTTATTATAATATTTAAAACATAGATATTCTTAATAAATATTTAAATTTTATCTTGCGGCTGCGAACTCACCAGCAGAGTCAAATATATAACAATTTATTTTTATACCTCTTTCTTCAGCATTATCCATTATGCTTTTAATATGATGTTTAGCATTTTCTGTTTTTGATCATTGATCACTGACATCCCATGCATTCCAAATCAAAGGTTTACCTTTTGAAGTGATTAAAACAACTCCAAAAAGATGTTCTCACTTGATGTTTGTCCAGCCATCAAAGGCTGCTGTTACTCCAATTTTATCCTCGTGTGCATACTGTAAGATCTCTTTATTCAAGTTCACAGAAATTTTTGGGAGAATCTGATCACTTACTGCATGACAATTTGGTAGTTTTAAACTTGGCATTATAAACCTGAAACATCTTGAGTTTCCTGATTTTCCATAAAAGTGAAAGGCAGACTGTTTGATACAATCATGCATAATACCAAGTTTTCAAAATGTACTTTATCATTGGCAAACAGTGGACGTGTGATTAAATTGGAAAATGTTAACTGCTTTTTGACACTTGAAGTAAATTTGTTAGCAGTTACTAATGTCTCGGAAGCTTCATCTTCTGGCCCAGAATTGCTTTCAGCTTCTGTAATTTTATTGAAATTATTACTTATAATAAACAATTATTTAAACGAATAGACTTAATATAATTACCTTTGACACCTTTTTTTTTAGTGTCTTTGGGAACTGATCATGCAAGAATTTCCATAATTTCATCCTCATTATAAACTGCATGAAAATTTTCACAATTTCGAAGATGGTTCTGACATAGTTTTGCCTTATTAGACACATAACACTCAGGTTTTGTAATAGCAACAGACAAAGTATATTT
This sequence comes from Gigaspora rosea, assembly GCA_003550325.1. NCBI lineage: Eukaryota > Fungi > Glomeromycota > Glomeromycetes > Diversisporales > Gigasporaceae > Gigaspora > Gigaspora rosea. Next base: position 97,371 of record QKWP01000585.1, read on the forward strand.
TTGCACACATGAAAGACAAACTGCCTTTTTATTTGCTTTCGGGTTATCAGGGCAACCAAATAAAAAAACTCTCGAAAATTGTGTTTTTTTTGCCCATAATAAAGTTTGAGGTAAAAAAAAATAATTATATATATATAGGGTTCAGAATAGATTTATAAGCATGAGTAGCGCAAAATCTATTCTTTATATTCTAGAATTATAGATCGGCTTTTTCTTTGCCTGCGAGTCTTTATTAAATAAGAACATATCTATCGCCCATTATTATTAGGTAATTTTTTTTCTATTTTTTCTTTTTTTTTTCTTTTTCATATTACTAATTTAATTCTTTATCAACTAATACTATCACATAATTTTCATGAATTTAAGCTTATGTTTATGTAAGAAACCTGATTGCACTGTTTTACGAGAATTTTATTGTCAGTATCTTTATAATAAATCCTAATTTATATCATAAAATTTTATACTATTTCATAAATAAAATAATTGCATTACTTTCTTACTTTAATTAACGCATTATAGAATTTATAATACTCACATTGTTCTTCATTAATATTTGGATTGGGTAAGAGAACCAATTTCTTGTTTATTGCAATTCTTTATATCCTTTATACGTACATACATTTTATGCATTATTTGATACTTATGCATATATTGAATAAATGCTATTTAATTTTAACTGATAAGAATAATGGTTATGTCATCACAATATTTCACAAATTGTTATCATTATTTTGCATATGCAGAATGACTCATGACCGTAATGACCTTGGTTATTTGCAAATGACCTATGTCATTTGGTCATGGGGTCATTTGGAAATGACCAAAATCTAAATGATATAAAATGACCAGTCATTTAAAGGTCATTTGAGGTCATTTAAAAAATAATCAAATGACCAGGTCATTTACCATTCCTGATCTAGCTTGCCTTTTGCTGCCCAAATGACCTTCTGGGTTCAATATCCCGTGGTATTTCAGTTCTTGTCAATGAAGCTCCGGCTGCTTGGAAAGTTAATGTAATGTTGGCTTCATCCAGCTTGCCTTTTGTTACCCAAATATGGGTTCGCACCATATTATTTATACTTCCTGCAAAGATGGTTACCCCTCAGTCCAAGCTCTGTAGGTATGTAACATTACATAGGGATACCACCATCAAGTTCATGCCTTATTGCATCAACCTTATATTTTGTATGACTTCAGTTATTCCTAATCGAGTTCTGACTATTAAATTTGATTTTACTACCAAGTGCTATTGAACCAGCAACCTTCTATTGGAAACCTGAGAGCATAACTACTATGCTATCTACCCACAGGTCTGTATTATATATATATTATATACAATATATATTTTAATATATATTATATATATTATATATAAATGTAATCACCACTCTGACCCATGTATCCATGGTATAAATCACGTGATAAATGGCACACCCCTTATTATATAAATAATATATATATAAGATTCAAATAGTCAATTTGGAAAGAAAGTGTTCAATTATTATCGAAAATTACCTGGTATAAGCTGGAATGGTTATAATATTATTGCCAAAATGGAATAGTAATTGAATTGGATGGATATACATTTATTGATAAATTAAAAATGCATATATCAGATAATAATTATTAATAAAATGGTTTAATATTTGATCAATTTCATAATTTCACTATCTCACCATATATATTAATACAGATTATCATAGTTAATTATCTGAAATTAAAGTAATTATCTGAATAAATTATCTGTCGAACAAAATTATTATCCAGATAATTTGAATAAAAAATCTAGCAAATCTGAATACTAGCTAAGATTAAGTTAGATTGTATTAAAATTATAAAATTTTGCTACAAAATTCAAAATCTATTTCAGTATAATTGAGCCAGTTTTTATTAGAATTATTGGTCATTGCCAAAATTGTTGCATCATTAATCATTAATCTGGGTTCAACTGGATTAGGTTGGGTTAGGTCAGATCTGGGTCAGGTTTGGCATAAGGTGGTTCAAATCCGGGTCAGGTTTGGCATGAGGCAAATCAAATCTGGGTTGGGTTTGACATAAGACGGATCAAACTTGGGTCAGGTTTTGACCCAAGTGTGTCTGACCGAGTTAGGCCCAAACCTGATCCAACCTAACCCATTAAGACCCCTATTTATTATCTTAGTATATTATCTTAGTACAATATCTTAGTACATTATCTTAGTATATTATTATAGTACAATATCTTCAGAATGTTGTTTTAGTATATTATTATAGTACAATATCATAATATGTTATTTTAGTTTGATATTATAGTACATTAGCTTAGTACATTATTGTAAAATCCTAAGTTTATACAGATATATAACTCTGCTTTTCTTTTCAAAACAAAGCAAATAAAAAGGTTTTGTCCTTTATTTTCATATTCCTTACCCTCTTATATGTTAAGTTAAGTGATATAGTTTCTTGTACAAAAGTTGCTATATTACAATAGCAATCCATGTAATTATATTTGTAAAATAACAGAATATCCTTTCTGATATCCAATTTTCAAATATAAGCAGCTTGAAAAAATTATTTTTTTATGCCCAATTTCCAAATATAAGTGCTTTGTTAAAATATAAATTGCCTTTATACTATAATCTTTGTAGTACTTAATTTACTAGATATACTAGTAGAATCAGATAAGGACCCCGAAATATACATAGTTAGGTCAGGTTAATTATAGAGTTACTAAAAAAAAAAAGATCTGCAGATAAAACTTCAAAAATAAACAAAAAAATTACTATAAATAGAAAAGATCTGCATAAAAATCTCAAAAATAAGCAAACTCATACCTGATCTTTTATGTATTTTTCAGGGTCCTATTAGATATGCATCTAAAATATCTATTTTTAATAATATATAGCTGTAATAGGACCCTGAATAATCTATGTGAGCTTATATTTGGGCATCATCATAGTAATTTTTTTTTGGTTAGTACTTTTATATTAATATATATAAGCTATATTTTAAATATTAGATTAGACTTTTTTAAAAGTCTTTAACTTTTTTTGAAATACAACATTTTTTTTAAAAAAAAAACTGAATTATATTGCAAAAATTAAATTTTTATATTATATTTTTCATTAGAACATTTCAAATATAAAATTTATTAAAATTACCCATTAGCATTCTTTTAAGATTTAATATTTTGCGCATGTACATTATAGTGCATCTCATTTAATTTGGTGTAATGTGAAATTAAAACATCCAAAATAACCTGTTTTTTTTGTTAGTTAGGGTTAGGGTAAGGTTAAAATAATGTGTAGGCAAGAAAAAGAATTTTTATAATAAAAATTTGCAAGCCATTTTTTTGTTAGAGCACAAATATTGGTTTCATAAGCAAATTTATGATCCACAAGTGATTTTTTAAAAGATTGCTGATTTCACATTACATCAGATTCTACGATTTGATTAGTTTATCAGATAGGTATGTTACAACCAGTGTTGGCCCTGGACTGAACTGGTCCAGTGGACCACTACTGGACTAGACCAGTCCAGTTCAGTTTCAGTACTTACTGGAACTGGACCTAAATAATAAATATATATATATAAATAAAAATAAGAAAAATTATAAATGGCGACCCATCGCCATGGCAACCCTATATGATCAGCCAATCATATTTAAGATTGGTGATCATATATTTCCAGAGTACAAGATTTGATCTGGATTTGGATTGATCTACAAGTAAATCTAGATTTTTTTTTATTATTTTGTTTTTTTTTATTCGCGATACTACTAATGCTTCTTTGGATTTTCTTTAAATAAGTAAAATTTTTTTTTCTTTTTGTTTTTTTTTTATTACGGGTATTAATTTTCTTTTTTTTTAGTTTTGTAGTTGCTTCTTTTCTTGGAGTCGTCCTTGGAGTCATCGTTTTGGAGTCGTTGTTCTTGGAGTCGTTGTTCTTGGAGTTGTTGTTCTTGGAGTCGTCATTCTTGGAGTTGTTGTTCTTGGTGTCGTCATCGTTTTTGGAGTCATAGTCATTCTTGGAGTCGTAGTTCTTGGTGTCGTAGTTCTTGGAGTCGTCGTTCTTGGAGTCGTTGTTCTTGAAATCGTTGTTTTTGGAGTCATCGTTCTTGAAATCATAGTGGGAGTTGAGATCTTTGTCAGTTTTAAGTTTTTTTTTACTACATAGTTTGTTTTTTTCTTTTTTTGTTTACGAGTAATAACTTCTTTCTTTTTTTAGGTGTTTCTTTTTTGGAGTCATTCTTCGAGTCGCCATTCTTGGAGTAGTAGGAGTCAAGATCTTTGTCGGTTAAGTATTTTTTTTTTACTAGTTTTTTTTTTGTTATGGGTACTAACTTCTCCCTTTTTTTAGGTGCTTCTTTTCTTCGTCGTTTTTGGAGTCATCGTTTTTGGAGTCGTCATTCTTGGAGTCGTCGTTCTTGGAGTTGTCGTTCTTGGAGTCGTCATTTTTGAAGTCGTCATTTTTGGAGTTATTGTTTTTGGAGTCTCGTGTGTTTCTGGCATTTTTGTTTTGTCTCTGTGAAAAATCAGTCGAGTTGGCTCTATTATAGGTGCATGGGTGGGCGAAGTGTGTGAGTGGGCGAAGTATTTTTTTACAGTAGTTTAGATTTTTTTTTATATAAATAAAGTGTGAAGTTGGCACCAGATTTAATATTCGTATATTCGTGTAATTGTTTTTTTTTAAAAAAAATAAAAAATTTCAGGTTGTTCCCGGTAGTAATAAATTCATTTCGCTCTTTTTTTTTTTTTAACTTGTGTATTTTTGGGTGATCGATCGATCAAAATCGGTCCCATGAGTCACATATTCGTCGATTTGCTCTTCGCAAATCGGTCAGCACGTGACTCACGTGATCGATTTTGATTGGTCAATCATTGGTCGCCATAACATAATGCCCTAAAAATAAATTATATTTATAAAATTTTTATAACTATATTTATATATTGTATAAGATTTGTCCAACTATACAAATATATTAACTTGTATTTATTATTTAAATAGCATCTAAATTTTGCTACTATACAAGTTTTGATCTTATCATAAATAATTTAAAATATCAATTGGTTAATATAATAAATATCTAACTAAATTAATATTGTAATTGTTTAGTACTTAAATTTTGCTTTTATATAAGCTTTATTTTTCTTATTTAGTATAATTAAGTATTTAACTAAATTGTATTGTAATAGTTAATATCTAAATTTTGTATTTATACAAGGTTTAATTTAATTAATAAATAATTTATAATTTGAAAACTGGTCAATCCAAATAAATTTTTTGTATGTAACATACAATTACTTAGATAAACGGGTAGAGTGATTAATTAAGTAGTTACTGTGATTTAATGAAAACAATTAATTAATACTAAAAGTAGTTTGCCAGTTAACTAAATTCATTATCATATTTTATACTATCAATTTTTAGTAAAATCACTATAAGGATTACTTTAATTAATCTTAGTGCTTGTGCACTGCTTGTGCACAATCTCAAGACATCTTTAATCTTAATATTTTATATATATTCCCATGATACTATTAATGTGTAGTAAGTTATATAAAAATATAAATAAAATTTGTAGTTTTGTTATTACTTATATAGATTTGTAGACCCATAAAAGTTAAAGTTCTCAACAGGTACTAGTAGTACAAGCTTTCTGGCAGTAATTTCTCTGGAATAAGATAAAAATAGATGCCTTTGTAAAGCTAAACTATTAAATTTTGAATTGCTATTAAGCAATCAGCGTATATGTATATACAAATTATATAAAGCCTATGGCCAATAAAAATTTTTTAGACAAATCATACTGGAACTGGAACTGGAACTAGTTCCAGTAGAACAGTCCAGTCCAGTCCAGTTTTTAAAACTGGACTTAGGACTGTACCCAACACTGGTTACAATGCATATGTGCTAAATTACATAAACCTTCTTTTAAATATACTCTTTTTGCCCATTAACTGTTTTTAAATATAATCTTTTTATTAGAGTTTTGCAATTTGATTTAATTCAATTTGATTCAATCAAATATTTGATTTCAAATCAAATTCAAATACAGAAATTTCAAATCAAATCAAATTCAAATTAACAAAATATTCAAATCAATTCAATAAATATTTGAAAATTTTTATTAAAACTATAGGTTTGATAGCTATTTACACAAAATTTTATTAAGTCAACTACTTTTATTGTTCTATAAAACTAGTGCTATTTTGATTAGAAGAACATTTTTCACTTAATACAAAAAATTGATTAACTTAGTAAAAGTTTGAAAAGCAACCAAAATTTTAAATTTTTTAAAAATAACAAATAAATTTGATTTGATTTAATTTGATCAAATCAAATTCAAATTAAAGAGAGTGACAAAAATCAGATGATTTTTTAGAGGGGGAGGGAGTAAAAAATTTGAAATTATATATAAAAACCTGACTATATATATATTAAGGAAGAGGAAGAAGTGTAGGCCTCTGATAAAAATAATCTGGTGGTTAATGACACTGTCCTAAGGATTTATTCAATTCGATCAAATTCAAATATGCCTAAATTCGATTCAATTTGACTTTGAGAACCCCTACTTTTATCTAATATCTACTTTCAAATATAATCTTTTTTTAAAAAAAGGACCTATATTAGCAATTTTTCAAATATGACTAGGACCCAGACATCTCTCATATAGATCATAACAGGACCCGAAATATATATAGGTAGGTCAGATATGAGTTTGCTTATTCTTGAGGTTTTTATGCAAATCTTTTCCATTTATAGTAATTTTTGCTTATTTTTGAAGTTTTTTCTGCAAATCTTTTCTTTTTTAGTAACCCTATAATTAACCTGACCTATCTATGTATATTTCGGGGTCCTGTCATAACTGGATTTTGGCCAATTTTGGCCAAATTTGCTAAAAATGACAAAATATATTTGTTTAAATAACATTGATCTAGTAATCAGAATTGAATGAACTTTTTTTTTAAATGTGCTTCACGGAGAGCTTAATTTTAAAAAAACGTTTGTCTACTGGATGCCAAGATAATTGGACAAACCTGTTTTTTGCTTCTCAAATTTTAGGGGTTTTTGCTAAAAAAAACAAATATAACCTCTATACTAGATGTCCAGAGTCCTATATGACCTTATATAGATTGTTCAGAGTTCTGCTATAACTATTCTCTGTTATCTATCTGACTGTATAATTCAAATTTTTATACTTTGTAATGAACTTAATATGATCAATACATTATTTATACTTTTGTTAAAGAGAAATAACAAATAAAATATTATTTGTATACCTTTGGATTAGTAATTTTCTTTTCAAGAGTATGGCGACTTAGGGAAGTTGTTAAGTTGTCGCAACCCAAGCGACAAGTCTAGAGTTCAAATCCCACTGGAGACAGTTTAGAAAAATAGGCCTGTGTACTGGTAACATTTATTCGACTATCGGTTGGGTACATTAACTGTAGTTCTTGGTTACCATCTCAAATAGGAGCTTTCAGGTGAAGTTGTGTTTCATGATACAGACAAATCCAAAGAACCGGAATAATTGAAACCCATTTGGCAAGACCCGAGTAAGAAGGTAGTGAAGATCTTTGACAATACTGCAGATACCGGAATTTGAGACCGAAGAACTGGACGAACACCCCGGGGCAAGTGAGGCACCAACCTGGCCGCTGGAGACATACCGGAGGAAAAGGTCCTATGCTACAGAATTAGGAACTAAGGGAAGTTAACCAAAAAGGCACATAAAGCCGAGGAAGAACGACCCATCTGGGCTAACTGGTTTGGTAGTTTTGGAGGGATCAGTAATAGGACTGGTTGATGTAGGTATCGGGATTGGAATGAACCTTGCAAGGACAAGGATACTATGCAGTTTAATGGTTAGCCCTGACTGCTAGTAGTGGCCTCGGCTATTGCGAAGGTATTCAAAGCCTAATCTAGAAATGTGTGGGACATAAAAAGATTAGGGGGTATGTACTACACCCTCTCTAGGGTAATCCGGTAGTTGGAATGCTTCTAGACTACCTATAGAATTAGGGTACAAGTAGTATGGCAAATGTCGATCTAGGTGGTCTTCAATTAAAGTAGTACGAGGTTATGTATAGGTGTAATTGTGGTGGGTAATACAGGAAGGGGGACACCAGAGAGTTTAAATAGGTAATCTCCTAGTTAGGTTACAGGTACAGCGTATAGTGTAGAACCTTCAGGCGGACTACTCAAATAGGCAACCAAAAGTTGCACGTGTGGCTATATGTACTCTCATTAACCAAGAATGTATTATTTAAAAAACCTAATAAAAATCCGCTTTCATGCGACATTGCATTAATAAATAAAAAAAAAAAGTAATTTTCTTTTCTATGAATCCATATAGATTAACTTGAAGTGTTAAACATAGTGGATTATTTATAGTAAAAGGTACACATATTCATTCGATAGCTATTTTACTAGTTATAGTTAACTCTTTCTAAGTGCACATCCTCTAAATGCAAGGTCTCTTTAAATACAATAATATAGACTTGGCATGAGTTAGGGACTTAAAAATAAGTGCAAGTTCTTTACTATATTTTTTCTGAAGATAAGCTACCTTTTTTGGGCCAAAAATTGCACAAAAAGATGTATTGGTAACTTAAATTTTTAAATTGTAGAATTTTTTGAAAAATTGAAAAATATACTAATAAAAAGTTGTTCAAATGATGTGAAATTTTTATTATAAATGTATTTTGATGTCCTGAACAAGTTTACTTAATGACACTTTTTAGGCTTACTTAAGACTTTTTTTTTTTTTTAAAGTGCCCGTCTTGGGACTTAGGAATTTTATTCAAGATATTAGGGCCGTCGGTATCCTCTAGGGGAATACTGGCATTTGTTACATAGATGAGGATACATCTAGCCACATGTACACTTTTGGTGTCTAATTTAAGTGGTCTGCCCAAGGGTTCCACACTAGCTGCCATACCTGCAATCCAACTACAGGAATTGCCTATTTAAACCCTCTGGTCCTAGACGAGAATACATCTAGCTACATGTACACTTTTGGTGTCTAATTTAAGTGGTCCGCCCAAGGGTTCCACACTAGCTGCTATACCTGCAACCCAACTACGGGAATTGCCTATTTAAACCCTCTGATCCATGAAAAACCTACCAACCCATTTAGTAACACAAATGGAGTCAAATTAAAATGGTCCGCCCAAGGGTTCCACACTAGCTGCTATACCTGCAACCCAACTACGGGAATTGCCTATTTAAACCCTCTGATCCATGTTCCACCTGCCAACCCATTTTGTATCACCAGAACAGGCCCATTACATAAGTCAGTCAGCAAGTTCCGGATGCTTATCCATTGCCTTAGAACCCAGCCAGGTATTTCCGGTCCTGTTATCCTCGACGGGAGACTTGATAGAGCAGTACCTGTCTTATATCAGGTATTCACCTACACTTTGGTACTTATCGCTATGGCCGAGGCCAACACTTGCGAGACAGGGTTACCCCTGTTCTCTTACCAATACCTACTTCTGCCCTTGTAAGTTTCGCTCCAACCCGGTACCCACCATCACTTTCCTACCGGTCCTTCACCGGTTTCCCAGACTTCCAATCCAGTTGGCCCGGGAGGGTTGATCTACCCGGCATTAGGTGCCATCATAGTTTTTCTTCCTCTGGTACCTACTTCTATAACATAGGTCCTTTTCCTCTAGTACGACTCCGGTGGCCAGGTTGGTGGACCCTCTTCTCCAAAGGTCATATTGTCCAGTTCTCCAGCTCTGGTTTCTGATATTCCGGTTTTGGTAGCACTGTCAAAGATTTTTGCTACCTCCTTACTTGGGTCTTGCCAAATGGGTTTCTGTTTTCCTGGTTCCTTGGATTTGTTTGTGTCATGAGGCACAACTTCGCCCGAAGGCTCCCTTTCGAGATGGTAACCAAGGACTACAGGTAATGTACCCAACCGATCGACAGGAAACAGTTACCAGAACACAGGTCTATTTTTCAAAGTGTTGTCAGTGGGATTTGAACCCTAGACCTGCCACTTGGGGTGACAACTTACCAACTTCTCTAAGTCGCCACACCCTAACATTTAGACTTTTATATGTAGCAACTGCTAATAAATTAATAGATTTTTTGAGATTTTTGAAAAAAATCAAGGGGTAACTTATTTTCAGTAGTAGCTTATTTTGAAAAAAATATAGTATTCTGTAAGTGCAAGTTTTTTTAGCCAGCATATATAAAATTATTTTTCTAATTGCAAAATACAGTCTTCCTCCTCTATAGTCACACCTTCTTCACTGAAACTATAAAAAAATTGAAAATATTATTATTATATATTAATTATGTTTTTATTATATTTTAAAAAACGTTATAATTACTAGTTATAAGTTAATAATAATAATATAAATAATATATATTAAAACTGTTTTAGTAATATTAATAAAAACATTTTTTAAACTTTCCATTAAATCTAATAAAGATAAGAGCAAGGTCTCACCATTAACATTTAAAAAAAAAAAAATAATAACATTTTTAAAACATTATTAAACTAAATAAATTTCATATTTATAGTATAATATAAATATTTATATTATATAAATATATCATATTATAATATATTTTATAATATTAAATATAATATAAATAAAACAAATCAATAATATAATGATTTAGACAAATGTGTTTACCCCAAAATCTTGCAAAAAAGATTTTTTGTTAAAATACGAAGGATGGTTTCATAAGCAAAATTACGAGATATAAGCATTTTTTAAAAATAATTTTGGTTTAAAAAATATTTTTAAAAAACTTATTTTAATATATTTTTAAAATATAATAATAATGTTTTTATAATATTTTTAATAATATTAAAATAATGTATTAAAAATATTTTAAAAAAATTATTTAAATTTTTTTTTAAAATATAATAATAATATTTTTACAATATTTTTAATAATGTATTAAAAACATTTTTAAAAGTTTATTTTAAGTTATTTTTAAATAATAATAATAATGTTTTTATAATAATTTTGATAATATTAAAATAATGCTTTAAAAACATTTTTAAAAAGCTTATTTTAAACTATTTTTAAAATATAATAATAATGTTTTTATGATATTTTTAATATATTAAAATAATGTTTTAAAAACATTTTTAAAAATTTATTTAAAGTTATTTTTAAATATAATAATAATGTTTTTATAATAATTTTTATAATATTAAAATAATGCTTTAAAAACATTTTTAAAAAATTTATTTTAAAGTATTTTTAAAATATAGCAATAATATTTTTATAATATTTTTAATAATATTAAAATAATATTTTAAAATATTTTTAAACAATTTATTTTAAACTATTTTTAAAATATAATAATAATGTTTTTATAATAATTTTATAATATTTTTAAAACAGATTTAAATTTTTATTTTATTTTTAAAATTTTTATTATATTATTAATATATTATAAAAATATTATTAAAATATTTTTTTATATAAAAGCATATTTATTATATTTTCAAAATATTATTATTTTATTATAAAAACATATATACTTTTGGGTAGTTTCAAGAACACGGAACTCCGTGATATTTTCGTGATAATCACATCACATGATTAAGTGTTCGGCCTAAGTTAGGGTTAGTGTTAGGGTTAGGTGATAGGATTAGTTTAGGCTAACTTTTTAGTGCTAGTAAACAAATGACGTCATGCATGTAATGTGATGACCACGAAATATCACGGAGTTCCGTGTTCTTGAAGTGTCCCTATAATTTATTAATGCTAAGGGTTCATAGCTTAGTGACTTCAGACTTTCTTGGATTACTGTTGTCCTTTTTCCTGTAAAATTGAAACTAAAACAATACTTTAAACCATTCTTGATATATTGAATAAATGAACAATTTGGATGCTGCTGTGTTAAGTAATCAAATACTAATTTGTTAATAGGCATCAGCAAAATTTCAGTGATATATATCGATAGTAATCCCCTAGATTATGCAACACTCCTGCCGAGTTTGATTATTAACGATATATAACAAAAATTCGTCCGAAGTTTTCAAACTTTGACAGACATTTTCTCAATCAAACTTTTACTGCGAAAAATATATTTATTCAACTATAACATAATAAAATTCAGCCAATTAGGATCAATAGTTCTCGAGAAATCACTAGTAAACGATAGTTAATTTTTTTAAAAAAATTAACTATCGTTTACAGACGATTTCTCGAGAACCATCAATCCAAATTGTCTGAAATTTTAATAAATAAATATATTTTCCCCAATAAAAATTTGATTGAGAAAATGCCTGTCAACGTTTGAAAAAATCGGACGAATTTTATAAGAATCGTTAGTAATCGAAAGTGATTATAATCGTTATATATTCATTCAATAAATGTTTTAATAGAAAAATGTTATTTACACAACATTAAATTAAGCTAATAAATTAATTAAAAATATCTTCTAATACATGTCAGGCATAACAAAATTATAGCATTTAAAATGTTATAATGAAAAATTTCACACTTCCGTCTTTGACATCATAAATATGTTTTTATATAAAATTGCATATCTCAACATACTAATAACTTTTTAATAAAATAACTATATTTTAATTAAATTATGCAAAAAAAATATATATATATAAAGTTTTCGTAAATAATATATAATAATGCTAGAGCAGTCACTATTACCAACAAACCTAAGACCACTAAATAAACATTGTATAGGTAATTTTTAAACAAATACCTCTAATTGCGTTCGATATTTCTCGTGTGCTGATAATTTTGCTAATGCAATTGGTAAATTTTTGTTTATTTTATCTGCGTTTAAGATTTGCCTTTTAATTTTATCTGCATCTGCATCATCTAGAGCTTTCATGTTTTTATTCCATTTATTAAATTTAATTCCAAATATTATAAGTAGTAGGCTGGTTTTGTGGATCTGGGTCTATGAATGATTCTGGTATGATTCCCCGAAAGTTAGTTACCCGCCAGCTCATTTTACCGACCCCATATCCCCAACAGAATGTTTCACCTACAGCACTTTTTGTTGACAGAATCTTTCCTCGACATACCATGTTTTCGACATCCCCTTTCCTAGAAATCTCATATTTTCGACAAGACATTTATCTGACATGACATATTTCTAATTTGACTTTTCTCCGACACTAAGTTTTATTGAATGCATTTTTTCCGACAAGAACGATAAACCCAGTGATCATCACATCACGTGAAATCATGCAGGTTTACTAGCACTATCAACCCTAACCCTAATCTAACCCTAACCCTAACCCTAATTTAGGCCGAGTGCTTAATCATGTGATGTGATGAACACGAATATATCACTCTAACTATTTAAACGAAATTCTAATCGGGGAAAGATCTTGTCGGAAAAATGATGTCGGAAACATGTCATGTCGGAAAAATGTTCTTTCTGAAATACGTCATGTCAGTAAAATGTCTTTTCGAAAATATGTCCTGTCAAGGAAAGGAGAGGTCGAAAACATGGTATGTCGAGGAAAGATTCTGTCAACAAAAAATGCTGTAGGTGAAACATTCTGTCGGGGATATGGGGTCGGTAAAATGAGCTGGCGGGTAACTAGCTTTCGGGGAATCAAGATACAATGCTATGAATTGTTTTGCAAATTCTATATAAGAATAAGGTTTCCAGAAGTGAATTCATACCGCAATCAGAGCCAGTGGAATTTTAATAGTAGCAAAAATAGCACGAAAGATATCACGGTAACCACATAATAAAATCTGACCAAAATTGGTTTATTTTAACTCTATAGATCTATAGAATTAAAATAAATCAATTTTGGTCAGATTTTATTATGTGGTTGCCGTGATATCGCTCGTGCTGTTTTTGCTACTATTAAAATTCCACTGGCTCTGACCGCAATCCGTTGTAAAATCTTTATTGCAAGAAACAAATTCATAACCATCAAAAGGTCTTTGCCAAATTGATTAGGGATGGGCTGCCCTATGAAAAAATATTTTCGGAAAAACAAGAAAGCTGAACACAGAAACATACGTAAAATATGTAAAAAAATACGTAAAATGTACACTTTCCATGTTTTTGAACAGGAAAACACACTGTATTTTCGGTGATTTCTAAAACACGGAATGGCCTTTTCCGTGTTTCAAAATACAGTACAGTGTATTTTCCTGTTCAAAAACACGGAAAGTGTACATTTTACATATTTTTACGTATGTTTCCGTGTTCAGCTTCCATGTTTTTCCGAAATTTTTTTTCATAGGGCTGACAACGTAACTTACGTTACATGACTCTTATGTAAGTTACAAATATATTAATTTAATGCCGGCCGGAATTATGATAAACATGACCAGCAATACAAATGTTCTCATAAATTCTGGAGAAAATGATAAAAATTGACCAAAGACTTATTCAACATGCTAACAGTAAATCGTAAACTGATCAAAAGTTACAAAATAAATATATATCATAGATAAATGTCATGTAAAAAAGAGTTCCTGATCAAAAAGCAAGGATTCGTATGAATTCGCACAACACTTCACTTTTCATAAAACTATACATGTTGTTGCACTCAGTCCCTCATAATTTTATAATTTATAACTTACCTTACATTTTACTTACATAAACTAAAGTGTAAATTGCATAAAATTTTAATAACTTAACACAAATTCACTTATACTCAGTCTAAAATTAATGTGCGAAAGGGGCGGAGCGCGTATTAAAAACATAGCATTTAAACTTATGGGAGGAATGCGCGCATCAAAATTTTTAAAATTCATATATGTTATGTGCGCTATATTTTTTATGTAAAAAATAAAGTTTCTATATGCTTATTTTGCGCACATTTAAAAAAATCAATGCCGTCGCCAGTTTTGATGATGAGTTTTAAACACTGCTTAAACTCTTTTATAAAACTAATCCTAAACGTTCTAAAAAAAAAAAAAAAAAAAAGAAAAAAAGACCCCAAAAATTTTAAAATTAATATTAAAAAAATTTCAAGATCTCAACTTCAGCAAATCTCATCAGCTGGCCACATTATATAAAACTAGAGATGGGCAAAGTCAGTTACTTATTATTACTTAATAATAATTAATATTATCCTGCATAGGTAATAATTAGTAATTTTTCAATAATTTTATTATCAACAATTTTTTATTCAATCTCAATTTTAACTACTCGCCTCCGACTGTTATCATGGCAATATAATGTTATAATGTAATAATTACTTAATATTACTTAATAATATTATTGTAAAGGATAAGTCATAGGTCATTATTACTTACAAATTACTTTGCCCATCCATATATAAAGCAAATAATTTCAATACTAAAACCTATTTTTTGAGTTCAGCTCTATTAAGACGATCATGAAAGGTTCTTTGTTTTTTTTTTTCAAAGTAAATAAAAACTTGTCAAAATTACATAGATAATCTTGTATTTTATTCATTGTATATTCAATAAATGTAATTACAATCATAATTATTCTGAATGATATAATACAAATCAGATTGTGATTAACGAAAAATAAACATGAATATATTGCATATATATTACAATATGATGGATATAAATTGTACACCGAATTTTTTTATAAAAAAAAGTCCAAATAGTAAATTAGTGTATTATAAAAAATTAAAATTTTTTCATTATTATTATTTTTTTTTTTTCTATTGAACTTTTTTTGTTTCCTTGTCATCATCAACAGCAAGCAAGTCATCAACCGCATCAACCGCATCAACTTCAACTTTTTCAACATTTTCACTTTCGTTTGTGATGATCCATTTACAAAATTTAGAACCGTTGAAAACAAAGAAGAAACTAAAGACCAACATCATAGTAACATGCCCGTAAAAACCGTTCAATTTCCATACATATAAACAATCCGGTAGGTTTAGCAAAACGAAAGGAACACAAATGTAATTGTTAATTGACTGACTGAAGAGCCAACCTAGTAAGTCATAACCAAATTTGAACTGGGAGTATGGACTCGTTATAAATATTGGGCGAACATTTCTTCGAAGTGCTTTTTTAGGAAAAAAAAATTACAAATTAGTAAAAATTAATAATGATTTGTTATGATCTAAAGTACGATACAAAATCACTTACTTCTATGACAGGCAACAAAGAGCGCTGCACTTATAAACGTAACTGTTCAAAAATTAAATCCATCATATTATTATTAATATTATTAATATAAGATTAATTGATATCATTTTATATATATCGATATATAGAAGAGAGTAATAACTTACAGTAATATCCTGGATAAAAGCCATGCCATATTGCGCATATAGCAAATGTTATGAGTGTTGTATAGAAAGTTGGGCGTTGTCCTGGTGGGCTTAGTCTAAGATAGACATAATTTTTTAACCATTTATCCGTCTGACAATTCCAAGCTTGAATTAGAGATCGAGGATTATCGGCGGTTTCATAACCGAAAACATCAATATTAACGACTCGATCGCTAATCGCGTGTAAAATATAAATAAGTACATAATCGTATGATAGAAAAGATTATTTTTTTTTATTTAAAAAAAAAAAAAAAAACTTACTATTTAATATTTCCTCTTCCATCATTACCGTTGTAACCTAAGCCAGATAAAATCATGGAACCTTCCGACATAAGCCAAACGATATAAAATTTGAATCTAGCACAGGAGCAAGCCATCTGGAGGAACCATATACTATAAACAATAATTTAAAAATTAATATAATTAAAAAGAATAAAATGTAAAAATTTTATATATAAAAAAAATTTACCGATCAATAAGCGAAAGTTTTTTGTATTCATCCGATAATGTCCAGGAGATTTGATACCGACCGCCAAATTGCATTGACATAGCAATTAAAAAGAATCCAAACCAAAGTTTGGATAAAGCTTGTTTGAAACCTATATCATTTGGAACGGTTTCAAATTCACCTGAAGAAGTTGCCCATTGACGATAATCTTCAAACTCGATAGCAGGACCAACCAAAATAGATGGGAAATAAAAGATAAACCCAAAATACTCTAGTAATGAAGGAAACTTATTCGCAGGAACAGCCTTTTTCAATTGACGAGGAGTATATTGAGCAATATCTATGGATTCCTCTATTATTCGGGTAGTAATAACTTTTTGACGTGACCAAATAGACTTTAAGAATCACAACATATGTAAGTGATTTGAATTGTTAACAAAAAAAAAAAAAACAAATAAATGATAAAAATACTAACAGATTCTGACGCTTGTTCATCAAATTTTTGTTCTACTTCTTTTAAGCTTAGTTTTAGACCATCATATATACAGTAGGCGAAGGAAGTTAATTTGATGACAATAACCATTTCTGGCCCTGTTGCGTCGTATTGAGTGACAGATATTGCATATAATTGACGATATATATGACTATGGGTAGTTGAAAAGTTGCACAAAGATAATTTTGGTAAGATTGATTGTCAACCAAACCCAGAAATCTTATCAAGTTTGGAAATGCGCTAACGCTAAAAACCAGGCAATTTTAAACGTAATTGGTCAAAATCAGGTGATCAATACGCCTTTGCCTTTTTTGTTTGCGCATCCCCAATTAGATTAAAAAAAAAATCTACCTCAAACTCATATGGGCCATAAGGAATATGAATACAAGTCTGGGACCCCAATGGTTTTTTATATACAACAAGATTAGGTACACCACCAGAGAATTAACACACAAAATTCTGACAGCATCTATTAGGTCAAATATTCCTAAAAAGATGAAAAGAGAAAGGGCTATATTGTACAAGTGTCGAAATTCTGGATTCCGTATAAAGCAAAGACCTAGGGCAGCAGGATAAGAACTGACCAAAACAAAGATAACTTTTATTTGGTCTACGCTAGCACCGCCCAGTTGCTCTGCAATTTGTTCAAAAAATTCGTCAAACAGAGCCATTCTCTAGTTTAAAGAGTTATTCACTCGGGTGAGTAAAGTGATTGTTATAAGTGAAAGTAAAGATTTATTTTTTGATAAAATAAGATGGGGAGAAAAGAAATCCTTTTTTTTTTTATATGTGTGTTGTGTTATTAAATCTCCCATTATCGGAGTGTCACACAAAATACCTCGCATACAGTGCTACTATCGTACAACCTGTCATACGGAGATGATTTTCCCGCTAAAAAATTTGAAATATTCCCCAACAAGCACATGCTTAAAAGCAAAAAATTTTGGGGCAACGTGCTTTTATATATGATCTACATATCAAAATGTCGTCATGTGGAAGTGCATAAAGAACAGAATTTTACATAGGGAAATTCAAAAAATTTTCCGAATACTTAATAACGAATATGCTATTAAACATACCGGTTCCGCAGTTGATTAGAGGCGTAGAATAGCATTACGATAGTTGATTTCGGAATACTACCGGTATTTATACCGGAGATACGTATAAACTATCTTCCGAAGAATTATCGTTCATATAATTTGTTTCTTGAAAATTAAAATTTCTCCTAATTAATAATTTCCTTAATGTGTACTTTAGATAAGTAAATCTTGCATTTAGCACACTTACTATGTTCTAGAAAAGCCGAAATTTAGTTTAAAAAATTATTTAATCTGCTTTTGAAAATTCGATCTACTTTACATCCAATCATATTTTTCAATTTTTTCATGTTAAGCATTTATTGATATACGTCTTATCTTCACGATCTTCCTGTAAAACCAAAATGTTTTGTAATAATGATCTATGATTCGATGTTCCATTCAAACCTTTTATAAGGTCTATGATTAAGCATGTATGGTAATGGCGTCAATATTTTGAATTGTGAGTCATAACAATAATATAAAATGATTCAGAATGGGTACACATGGTAAAAATCTAGTTACACTAAAATCCCTGAAGTATTCTTAATTAAGTAAATAAAAGTACATACGTGCAATACGTAAGTACTCACCCCATCATTTTTTTTTTAATTACAAACCCTGTTTATTAGTCTATCCTTTTTTATACAAATTGTAATATAAAATACCTTTAAAGTTAAATTTTTATGAATAACGATCTTTTTTGTAAATACGATTATCATTAATTTTAAATTCCATTTACGTATAGTCCGTATTAAAATAATCACGGTGAATTTGTTTTGTCTAGCATTGGTAAAGAGTGAATAAATTTGGTATTGTTTGCCTAATTACGTCACAGTAGTCACAGTAGTCACAGTAGTCGCTTTGACCATATAAACTTAAGGGGATTAAATTGCTTATCACGGATTTGGAAAAATTTTTAAATTTTTAATACGTGTTTCAAATCAGCAAAAAAAAAAAGCCTACGGAGAATCAAGGCTTGAACTTGTATTGTTGTAAAAACCGCCGTATCAGATATAAAGAATTTAGCATTCATGAAAATCGTGTTCCTAATTTGTTCAGTTAATAAACTGTTTCAACTTTCGAAAAACTGCCATATCAGATATGAATAATTAAGCATTCATGAAAATAGTGTTTCTAATTGGCTGACGTTAACAAACTGTCAATAACTGATAAAATTGCTTGTAAATTCGGTTAATACAAACCCTTTAACCGGTTAGCAACCGGTTAAAATGAATATGTATACGTATGCGAATGATTAAAAGAAAGCTTTTTAAAAAATTTAACCTTATGTCAATTATACAGATTACTTGACAGTCTATTACTTATTTCTTAAAGAATGGGTAAATTGAGAGAGATAATAGTTGCAATTCTAAGTTGCATAATATAAAATTTTGAAATAAAATTTATGTTAGCTTAGTATTAAATAAGTTTTGCCCGCAGTTTTTGAAATCAAAATAAAGAATAGCAATATAATTTCTATAATTTAAAAATTATTACTATATATAATAGTAAATACTATTTTTTTTTTTTTTTTTTTGAAATTGAAATAAGTTTTACTTATACCCTATTAGAGAATTATTAATAATTTAATTATTATACGTATCAATAAATTAATTAAATTTTTAAAGTATTATTAGGTTTTTGTTATTGTTACTATAGTTATATAAAATTTCTATTAGACTTTAAATAAATTATATAATTTTATATTTTTTAATTAAAATTATAATTTTTTAAATTTTCATAAGATTTTATTAAATAAACCTTTTTTGGCTTTTAATTTAATTAAAAGCTATTGAGCTTATTTTTGATTTTAATAGTCTTTAAATTATCAAAATTGGTCTAGTAAATTCAAAAATTCTTGGAATCAAACATATTACAAAGGATTATAAATAATCAGTAGGACTAAATCACACCACTGGTGTAGGACCCCAAACAATATATATAGAGGTTACATTAGCTTTAAGATGAACTTTTTAAAATTTTTATCCACTTTTTATTAGGGCTAATTAACCATATTTTACATATAAGTTTTAATATTTAATAAATTTTAGCCAATTGTCAAATATAACAATTTTTTCAAAAAAAAAACTACTTTTTTAAAAAATTTTTTTCAAATACTTTACTTAAAAATTTTTTTTGTCTTTTTTTTTTTTTTATTTGGTTATCCAAATTTTAAATGTAACCTATTTAAAATTTATTAATTTTATTCACTTTTAATAATAAAACATTAAAAGCTTTTATCCACTTTTAAATGTAATCTTTTGACTAATATTCACTTTTTAAATATAACATTTTTGTAAAAAAGTAACCTTTTTAGCCAAAATTTCAATTTCTATATATTGTTCAGGGTCCTACTGGTATTCAACACTAGTATGCAGTATAATATAAAGATCAATATCAAAAAAATAAACAAAGTTGGTAAATGTTAAGTTAGAGTTAATAGTTAGGGTTAGGGTAAGACATAGTATATAGTAAAATTTCACAAGAAGGTTTTTTTTTAAAAAAAAAGTGGTTTCATAGATAAAATTTTGAGTTGGAAGATATTTTTTAAAAAAAAATAGCAAAACAACAAAATTTTATATTACACCTGATCTTTATATTACACTGCATTTAAAAAGTTTGATTGGTAAAAATCATTGTAGTGTTAAGTCCAGTAGTATGATTAAGTAAAACTGTAAATAATAATTTTTGTATAATAGTAAATATGTAAATTTTTATATTTTTTCTTTCTATTAGTACAATTTTGATAATTTAACTACTATAAGAATCAAAAAAATAAGCACTATAACTTTTAATTAAAAGCTAACAAAGATTTATTTATTATTATTTAAAATTAGAGTTAATGTCAAAGCTAAAATTAAAATTATTATTTTAAAGAAATTGCTATTTTATTCTTAAATTTGCTATTTATACAGTTTTTTTGCACTTTAAGTAAAGATATTTAACAATAATGAAGCCAAATTCAATAATTTTTTTATTTGAATTCTATATATTGTAGAATTAAATAAAAAAGTTTGTTGAACTTTTCTGGTAATTGCTAAAATCTCTTTATAAAACTTAAAATATCTATTAAAACTTAATTATTTTTATTATTTAAATAAAATACTTTAATACTTACTAGACCAAATTTAATTAATGTCTTTATCTAAATTCTAAGAATCTGTAAAATTTAAATAAAAAAAGTTTATTGAATTTGGCTTAGTAGTTGTCAAAATATTTTGGTTTGAATTTTTGAAAAACTCAATATATATAAATAGAAGCTGTACTAAAATTTTGATTTATTCTTTGAGCAAAGATATCTCAGTAATTATTATGCCAAATTTGATAAATTTTTAATATTTGAATTCTACAAATTTGTAGAATTCAAATAATAAAAACCTATTGAATTTGACTTAGTAGTTGTAAAGATATCTTTATTCAAATATTAAAGAAAATTTTGGCACAGCTTTTACTTTTATAGATATTAAGTTTTTTTAAAAAAAATTTGAATAAAATTATCTTATCTTAACAATATCCAAGCCAAATTCAAATTCTTTTTTTATTTAACTTATACAAATTTTTATAATTTAGATAAAAAAGTTTATTAAATTTGGCTTGGTGAGTATCAAAATATTTTTGCTCAAAAAAATCAAAATATTATTTTAATAAACAATTTAAATTTTTTTAAGATTTTGAGTAAAGATATTATATCAACTACTAGGCAAAATTTAATAACTTTTTTTATTTGAATTTTACAAATATATAGAATTCAAATAAAAAAAAGTTTATTAAATTTAACTTGGAAGTTGTTGGGATATCTTTGCTTAAAACTCAATTTGTATGAAAAGTATAAATAGCAAATTTGAAAATATAAATATCAATTCTTTATTTTAAATATTAAAAATAAAAATTTTTTGTATAAGAATAGTAAAAATTAGCTTCTTTCCAAATATTGCTATATTATTATACAAATAAATTTAAGAAACTAGAAAAATTAAAACTTATTTAACAAGTTTTAAATAAAAAATTTTAAAAATCTTTAACAATACTACAAAAGATTAAAACTCTAAAATAGAAACTAAAAACAGATGCACAAGTTTTTTAAAAAGAAAGAATTCTACTTGCCTATCTACTAGAAATTATACTAAAAAAAAGAACTTATATTATAAAAATAAAAGCCAAGAAAAAATAACCATAAAAATACTATTAAAAAAATTCTATCTTTTTTTAAAATATGTTCATATTTGTTAATTTTAAAACCCACTATATGAGTGCTGCCAAAAAAAAATAAAATTTCAGGATTTCAATTAAATAATGTACTAGACAAAACTTTTGAAGTCTTATTTTTCTTTAATAGTATTTATATTAATTGTATAATATTCTTACAATATGCATTTGCTAATTCTAATTCAAGACTATGAGTATAGCATTCATATAGAGTGCATCTACTAATAGGTTTCTACTGATTATAGAGTTGGCACATATATATATAGATTAGTTAGAAATATCATTAGTATTATCTAGCTATATTAACAAATAGATATTTCTTACATTGTAATAGAACAGTAATAGAACACAAACAAAATTGCTTGTGTTTTTTGCACTTTTTTTTAGCTCTGATTTACTTTTTTAAAATACCAAAAAAATTAAATAAAACTTTGTACAATTATATTTAAAATAAGAATTACTTTTTTGCAAAAAAGTTTTTATATTATAAGAAAAAAATTAAAGTTATATATATGCTAAAAATAGATAATTTTAAAAAAAATTTTTTAAAAAATTTTATTACAATTTTTTTTTGATCTTATTTAGTTTTAGTTTTAGAACTATAGTTCTTAAAACAATACTGTAGTTTATATAAAAAATGAAAACTTTCATTATTGCTACTTTAATGATTTATTTATAAAAATTAAGACTTGTATTAGAAATAAAAATTTTTTTTATAAACAAAAACATAAAATTTAAGAAAATTTAAAGAAAAATTTTAATAGTAAAAATGCTAATACAGTTGACCCTCACCAAACTGGTATGCATGATAGATAGGCTTTGTATTAGATTTGAAAGAGTATTGGATTTAAAAAAAATTATATAAAAATTGACACAAATTGACCAATAACATTTTAGAATTTAATATACTAGATTAGAACCGTGTTATTAATCACCTGATTATTTTTTATCAGAGGCCTACCTCCCCTCCCTCTTTTTTAATATATATATATAGTCAGGTTCTTATATATAATTTCAACTTTTTTTACCCCTCCCCAAAAAATCACCAGATTTTTGTTACTCCCCTTATGTAATTTTGTACATACCAATCATTACATGAAATTTGTATTGTAATAAACATCACATTATATAAAAAATAGTAAGTTTTATATAATTTGATTGAATACATTCTATTAGAAACTTAGATATAAAACTAGAGAATTGCAGATTATCAGGTATTAATTATAAAACAGGTAAGGTGAATTGATTTTTAATTGATTATAGCAGGTTATCAGTTTTGACAGAATCAGTTTGGGGAGAATCAACTGTATATGAACTTTAAACTTTTATTATACTAAAGTTTTCTAATAATTTTAAAAAAAAATTTATAACAAAATTATTAAAACAAATTCAAAATATATTTTTTAATTAGAAAAGATATAGCTAAAATCAATATTTAAAATTTATTAAAAATTTTAAAATATGCAAACAAATTGTCTGTATTACAATCTAAGAGATAAAGCAGTTAGAAATATTGTTGGTATATTATAACTAAAAAAATCTTATTAAGAATTTATAGACTATAAAAGTGATACATATGTATTATAAATATATATATTATAAATTATTGTTAATGTATTAATTTGTTTATGCTCTAAAAAAGCAAGTATAGTTTTTTTGCAAAATATATCTGCTAATACTTTTTCTTTTTATAATCTAAAACTATAATACTTATTCTAAAGTAGCATTTTTATATGATGATATTTTTTTTAATTCAAGAGTACTATTATTGAAAAAAGTTAGTATAATGTTCTTATAAGATGTGCTTGCTAATACTTTTCTTGTTCAAAACTATAATATTAAGATTCTAATCTAAAAATATTAAAAAAAAAGTTAGTATAGAGTTCTTATTAATTTCATTTGCTATTGCATTTCTAATATTTAATTTGCAAACAAGCTTGTTTAATATTCTTGAAAAGTACACTTGTCAATACTTCTTTTCTTTTTGATTTAAAAGTATTAGTACTCTATTCAAACAATATAGCATTCTTTACAAAGTGCACCTGCAAGATTATTATTTTTGTATACTGCATTTGTAATTTTTTTTGCCTTTTAACTCAAGAATATTACTTTCAAAAAATAACAAAGTTACTATATTTTTTTGCATTGTTTTCTTTTTGCTATTTAGCTTTCTGAAGATCAAGCATGTCAAGAGGCATTGGAACAGCTATGAAAAAAGACTAGATCTTATAAACTTTTATATGATTATATGATATACAACAATCTATTGTACTATATATTAAAATTTTATACTTGTACAATATAATTAGTAACAATTTGGTTTTCGGTATTATTTTTAAGAAGATTTCTAATTTACACTACAGGTAATTATTACCTGTAGTCAATTTCCAATTAAAATTCAGGATTAGGTATAACATGTAAATTAATTTTTGTATAACAAAAACAAAGAAAATTTTAAAAATTATTAAAATTGCTTCTAACCTAAAAACCTGCCTATAAAATTACTTTTTTTTATACAGTACAAAAAAAAAATTACTTGCTAAATTTTACTATATATAATCTCTATTCTAATTTTTAGCCTTTACCCTTACTCTAACATTAAAAAAATTTAACTTTTATTTAATAAAAATTGTTTATTTTTATTTATTTATTTAAATTACAAGTAATAATTACCTGTAGTGAACATTAGTTATTTTCTATTTTTAATTATAATATACTTCTAAACACTTAAAATTAAAAAAAAAACAATTACAAATTTATTATAAATGTATTAAAAATAAAGTATTATTAATTACTTTGTTATCTAATCAAGACAATATTTATAATAGTAAATGCTATATGCTTACAAAATAAAGTCTCTCAAAAAAAATCAATATTAAATAGCTTTATAATTAAAAACTTATAGTATCATTCTAATATTTGTACTACTTTAATACTATATTTGCTTAAAAATTTTATAATTACTTATAACTCAAAAATTTCAATTCAAGTTTTACTTATATATGACCTATTAGGGTTTCTCAAATTCAAATCAAATCAAATATTGGGTCAATTTGAATTCGATCAAATCAAATTGACCCTAATTTGAATTTGATTTGATTCAAATATTTGAATTTGAATTTGATTTGAATTTGAATTTTTAATAGTAATTTTCAAATCAGATTAAATATTTGTCAAATCAAATCAAATTTAGCTATATTTGAATTTAATCAAATCAAATATAGTCAAATTTGAATTTGAATTTGATCAAATATTTGATTCAAATATTTGAAGATCAAATTGCGGAACTCTATGACCTATATTACAAAATTTTATAATTAACTAGTGAATTATTAATTAGATTGAATTAATAAAAACAAACTATATTTTTTTTAAATAATTTTTTTAAACTTTAAGCATAATAACTTAGCAAAAAATTAATTAAATTTAATAACAATTTTTTTAAACCAATTTTAAAAACTTGTAGAATTTATTTATAAAAATTTTTACTAAATTTGGTTAAGTTTTTGCTAAGTTATTTTTGTTTGAAGATTCAAAAAAATTTTTATTAAAAAAAATATAGTATGTTTTTACTAACTCACCCCCAATTAATATATTTTAATTTTTTTTTGAACCATTTACTAGAAATTTTTTAAACCTAATTTTTTTTATAAAACTATATATATCTAATTCAAAATATAAAGTTATATTCTTATATCAAATTACAAAGAGTTTTAAATTTTCAAATATAATTTAAATAGAATATTGTCAAAATTAGCTAGATTAAAAATATATATACTAAAGAAATATTTTTTATAGAATAATAAAAAAATTACAAGATTTTAGTATAATATAATACAAATTATTATATAAATCCTATAAATATAAAATACTAATATTTTTGTATATTTATTTTAATAAACTTTTTATATTTTATTAAATTAATAAGCAAAATCAAATAATTAAACCTTTAGAGCTTATTAAAGTAAATTTAATAGTAGTTAAATGATCTAAATTAGCCTAATAGATGCTATGATATCTTTAAATAATAATTGGCCAACTATTTAAAATTATTATATAAGCAATAGTATATTTATATAAAAATTTTATATAGTTAGTTAATTATTTTTCTGAGATATCTAACAGCTAAGTATTCACTAAATTGAATTAGTTAATTTAATTATTATTAAATTTTTTTAATAATCTCTACAACTTCTATTAATTAATTTTGTATTAATTTAGTAAAATGAAATTTTCTTAAACAAATATAAAAATATTAATATTTTATATTTATAGAATTAATATAGTAATCTGTATCACATTATACTAAAATTTTGTATTTGTTGAATAGTAAATTATTAATTAATAATAGGTATTATTTTATAGTAATAGGTTGTTATAGTAATTTATATAAAATTGAGTATATAACTATATATATTGCTTATTATTGTCTAATTAAAATTACTTACAAACTTTATAACTTTTCTAATAAAAAAATACAAAAAATTTTGCTAATCCTAAAAATAATTTGTTGCAATATATAGAGTTACTATAAAGATAGGTCTTCATCTATAATTTTTCTAATAATATAAATTAAAAACTATTAGCTATTTAATTCTTATTGTTGTAACAAAGCTTTTAATATTTTATATTATATATATGGCTATACTTACTATTATTGATCAAAAATTTATAAAAAACATATTTAATCTGAAATTTATTGCTTTTATTATCTAATACTTTACAAAAGAACAAATACTAGAAAATAACTACTAAATCTGAAAAAGCAGTATTAAATTTATTAACTTTATAGTTTATATTTTTAATATTACTTAAACTAAAAAACAAAATACTATTTGAATTCATATAAATTTTCTTTATTAACTATAAGTAATATGAACTATACAAGATGAACTTCAAATACTATAAATATTTAATGTTAATAAAATATATATAATACAATAAAAGTTAAAGCTACTTTAGTACAAATTTAAAAATCTTTTAATTAAATATAAATAAATTTATATACACTAATACCAAATATATATAGTTATTTAAATACTTATTTTTACAATTGTTAAATACTTATTTTTACAATTTTAAAATTTTATAAAAATATTCTTCATCTGGGGTGAGGTTTGATATTTCTCACCCAAATTATGCTATCTCAAAATTTTACTAGGGTAACCCCTGTCGAATTTTTAACAAAAAATGATCCTCTCACGATTATACTTTAAATTTAATCCTAATCCTAACCCTAACCCTAACTCTAACCCTAATTCTAACTCTTTAATATAACTAGGATTTTATTTTTATTTGAGAAGGGGGTGAATAATTCACCTGGGTGATGAATAAATTATTTCAAATTATATTTATAAGTTATTGTATAGTGGATATCAGTTATCAGATCAAAATACTATATATGTCTGAAAATAAGCTACTACCTAAATAAGCTACTCTCTGTTTTTTTTAAATCTTAAAAAATTCATTAGCAGTTGCTACATATAAAACTTTTTTTTTACTAAATAAACTTTAAAAGTTCGATTAAGTAAGTTGTTCAGCACATCAAAATATACCTATAGTAAAAATTTGGTAACTTTGGACAACTTTCATTAGTACGGTTTTCAATTTTTTCAAAAATTTCGATATTTCGAAAATAATCTACTTTACGATTTTTTGTGTAATTTTTTGGCCAAAAAAGGTAGCTTAATTTCGGACACATACAGTATTTGTTAGAGATATATGGGCCACAATGCGGCCCGTATATCTCTAACAGACACAGTATTTGATCTAATAACTGATATATATCTATACCATTGTGTTGATGTTTTATCTATTCATACTGTTTGGAGCATAATTTTACACATAATTGCTGATTTAAAATTAGTAAATATTTGTTTTTGGCAAGGTTACATTTTTGTTTTGTGCAAAATAGCAGAAAAATAATTGGCAGAAAAGGTAAGTTTATTATTTTTCTTTTGCTCTATATAATCACAAAATTTAATTTTAAATTACAATAACGGTATTATTGTTTGGCTGTTGTTACGTCTGCTGCACCAAAATTTTAATCATATATATTTGTACAGTAGAATTTTAAAATTTTTGTTAGACAGAGCTAATTATAATATCGGCTCTGTCTAATAAAAATTTAAAACTCAAATGTACAAATATAATCAAAATTTTGGTATGGCAGTAACAACATTGCTGCACAATAATTAAAATTATATAATTATTAAATATAGTCAAACCTTTATATATGCATACTCTATAAATGCACACTCTTTATAACTGTATTTTATACTTTAGTCCCAATTAAAAATAGTACTTATAAAATTGTTCTCTATAAATGTACACCTTTTTACAGATACATACTTATAGTTAGTTTCAAGAAGAGTGGTTTGACTATATGCAAATTCATAGTAAGTATCTTGTAACTCAATAATTAGAATTTAATAATTTTATATCTTTTAATTTATCTTAATATAATAAATCAAATTATATAAAATTTTTTCTTTTTACTAAGTGTATAGCAACAATTTTATTGATTATTAACAAATTCTAACCAATTAGTATTCTGAACTTAAACCTGGCTTGCCAATTTTGGTCATCAAATTCTTAGTATATACTGGTAATTTGTGCTTCTAGTATGACTTCTACAACTATAGTAGTATGCCTTTATTAATAATATTTGCATTTTTTTTTGAATATGCTATTATAAGTTCATATAGTATTAATCTTATATCTTGTGACCAGTGTTGGAAATCTCAGACTCAAACACTGTTCTCATGAGAACAGTATAATAGCTACAAGTGTTCTCAAACAATTGATATTGTTCTCACTTATATTACTAAAAAAAAAAAAAATAGCAGAATACTACAATATGAAGTATAACATCAAATAAGTAGTTATTATAGCAAATTAAAACCTCAACATAAAAATTAAATAAGGATATAAAATTATATAGCTAATTATTATATATTTATGAGAACAGTATTACATGTCACTCTGGTTATACCGACAGCTGGATTAACCGACAGCTGGTTATATTGACACCTTTTTCAAAAAAAAATCTATAATGTTAAAAATTCATTGGTTATACCAACAATTATAAGAGATATTGGTTATAACAATATACTGACAATTTTAATATTAAAAAATTATTTAAGATAATTTTTATTGCTGGATATAGCGACAATTTTTATAAACCAACTGTCGTTATAGGTGTACCAATCAAATTAATTTTTTAAATTTGCTTTATACTAAGCTTAGCATGAAACAATAAGTATAAAATAAATTTATTTCATTATTTTATGCAAATATATGATGGATTTATTTTATGCTAAACATAAAACAAATTCATTTTGTGCTAAAATAAATTCATTTTGCTAAGTTTATAATTCTTAGTATAAGCTTGGTGAAAACAAAAAAATTTATCTCTGCCTAAGCTGACATATCTACACAATATCAATATAATGTCAGTATAGATAGAGATGCTTATTAAACTGACATCTGGATATATCGACAATTTTTTCAATGCTGGAGAATGTCGATATAACCAGAGTGATGTGTATTATTTTACTGCTTTCAAAAAATTTTTAATAGTAAACAGTAAAAAATTTATACTGTTCACAAATTTATAATAGTATTCTCATGAGAACTCTAAGAACACTAATTTCCAACACTGCTTGTGACTTTATTTAATTTTAAATCAGAGTTCTAACAAGTTCTATTTTACTGCTACAGATTTTTTAGATAATGAACAATTGCCTATTTTAGAATTAAGTCTATTTGTAGATATTCTGAGTTTCTGGTTCTTATAGTATTTTATATCATCAAGTACATTTTTTATAAAAGCTATAAAATTTAAAATATTGTATAGAATACTATATAAAAAATTATATATATTAATCTTTATATATTATTTAATATAGAATTTATGTAAAATAGCATGGGGGACATTCCATTCTGATGATTTCTGGAATCTACGTTACATGAGTATTTATATTGCATAGACTAGTAAAACTGAAACTTCGTGTATAAGCAAACTTATGAAAAAACTAGTATCGGTGCACTATTCTACTAATTGAATAACTTTGTAGCGAACGTCTCTATAGGAAATTATATTGCATCATGTTGCATCATACCATAATGAGGAGGTCTGTAATCAATAGAAATATTATACAGACAATAACAACGCTTAGTAGAAGTTCAGTGATATTCTAACTTACTGGAATGTTCTTTTTTCTAGATCCTTTTTTAAATTTGAAAGTAGTTGAAGTTTAAGACGTGTCAAACAAACTGTAGCCAACGTGAAAGAAAGAAAATTACTATATTGTATTTATTCTACGATTCTTATTATCATGAAGTTTCTTTTTTTTTAGTCCAGGTAATGCTTTGCTTAATTATTTAAGATACAACAGTTATTTGCAATTTTTTCATTTGTTGTTTTTTCTTCAATATGTCTGATTTCGTAAGGTTTTTTTTTGTTTAGTTCGTCCAATTCACTGACTATTATTATCGTTTTATATTTAGGCCTTTTTGCTAAAACCAAGATGTTAAGTAGAAATAGGAATTCGATTATTGTATTAAAAACTTTTAAAAATAAAGATAGATTTTTTAATCAAATAAATATAACTACAAACTATATTTAAAATGTTGACTGGCCTGCAAATAAGTTTATATTATTTTATTATGTGTATATTACTTAATAGTATGTATAAGTATTTCGATAGCCTATTTAATAAAAATTTTTATTATTAAAGATCGTTTAACAACTAGAAAAACGAGGTTTAGGTGTGTAGGCTTGATTGATTTGCTAGTGATTGTAATGTGCACACTAAAATAACGTTTTTTAGGGTGTAGTCGTGTTAGCTAGTACCCGGATATGAAAAGTTTCTTTAAAATTCTTAGAATTCGAGAATATTCACCACGTTCAACAATTGTCTAATCAACAGTGTGTCATGTGCATAGGGAGGTTGCTGCTGATTGGCCGATTCCCACATGATAAACCCGAGCTTTTCCGAAATTTGAGAAAGTTCCCCATGCTATGTAAAATTGATTTAAATTTATATAAAAATAATTTTATAAAAAAAATTTATATAATTGTTATATATTTATGAATTTATATATAATAATTAAGTAACTTTTATATGCTATAAAATCTAAATAGATTTTTTTATATAAATTTTATATAAAATAATTTATACATTACATGTGTGATGTTGTCACACCTGTTGCACCTGCCACAGATCATAAAATCAGATGTGTCATAAAATCAAACATTTAAAATAACCTGTTTTTTTCATTTGTTAGGGTTAGGGTAAATATAGATTGTGTATATAGGCAAAAGAGAGTTTTATAGTAAAATTTTGCAAGGAATTTTTTTTTTGTTAGAATTCTAAAAATAGTTTCATATATTCAATTTTAAGTTATAGATGATTTTTGACAAAATGAATATTTGTTTTGAATTTTTTGATTGTGTAATATTACATCTGATCTTGAAAATTGATTGGGAGAGCAACATATAAGTCACATCGCATGAGGTGATAAATAAATTTACTCTTTTATATATTATTAATTTTAATATATTATAATTATATAATATTTATTGTAAATTTTAAATAAAAACTTTTATAAATATTATATATTAATAAATTTTATATATGTAATTATATAGCCTTCATATATTATAAAATTTAAAAAAAATTTTATATAAATTTTTAAAAAAAGTAACAGTCAATATCTCAAAATTTTATTAGGGTAACACCTGTTGTAGTTTTAATTAAAAATGCTCTTCTTGTAATTTAACCCCAATTCAACTCTAATTTATTTTAACTTTAATTATAACTTTTATTTTTATTTTAATATTTTACTTATTTTGCTATTTAACATATCTTTATATTTTAAATTTTTATTATGTAACTGTTAAATAAATATTATTTAAAATAATATTTATATATAAATTTATGCTATGCAAGTCTATATTGGGTTTATAGATCTATGTATAATTTTTAAATATAATTTATATAAAATTTTTATATAGCTTTATGTAAAAACAACTTCCTAATATAGTTTTTTAATTTAATTTAGCTAGTTTATTTCAATTATTTTGTTACTAAAAAATTTAAACTAGCAACTTTTTAATTTACAATTGTGGAGCATAAATGCTATGCTATTAACCCAGAGATTAATATATAAAAATTATTGAATTTTAATTACTACTAAAAATAGCTAAAATAATAAATAATAATTTTTATTTAAAAATATTATATTGTAGTAACAAATAAGAAACATTTAGTTATAATAAGTTATTTGTATAAATTTTATATAAAATTAAAAAATAAAGGTAGCAAAAATCTTTAACAATATTACTAAAACTGAAAAATCAAAAACCAGAGACAAAGAACTAAATAACAAGACTTTTAGAAAGGGTTTACTAACTTGGCTACAAAAAATGTACAAGTTTTCTGACCAAAAGAAGGTAGCTTATTTTAGATAGTAGCATATTTTTGAATACATATAATACTAGTTATTTATATAACCAAAAGTCATAGATTATATATATTTGTATGATCAATAACTATCATATCAGATATAGATCATATTGGTTATATAATGTTATAGATTATATATACTTGCAAAATGACTAAATGATCTATAACTAGTTATACAGATCATATTGGTTATATATATTATAGTCTGATACTGTCCAGTAGTCCAATTTGAATGAACTTTTTTTAAAAAATGAAGCTTTTAGTGAGGCACATCTAACAAAAAAAGTTCATTCAATTTTGATCACTGGATCAGTTATTATTTAAGTAAATATAGGTTTGTTATTTTTAGCAAATTAGATCAAAATTGGCCAAAATTTAGTTATAAACTATATGAGAGATATCTGGATCCTATTATAATACAATTGCACTTGCTATTTTTAATTTGCTATATCCAAAAACCATGGTAAAACTATAAAATAGGATGATTAGTTATAACAATACTATTAAATCTGTAATTAATTATTTGTATAATAATATTGTAATATATTTATCTTAATTTGTAATTAATTTATTACTATAAATTTACAGGACTTAAGTTTTTTTGTATATAACAAAAAATTTATTTTATTGGCTATTAATTTTTATATAATTTGTCACAAAGTGAAGCGAAAGACTCTCTATTTTTATAATAGGGTTTGATCAGCAAATGTTTGTCTGTCTGGCCACATTATATAATATACAACCAATTACATTTAACTGATTAACAAAAACAATAACAGATACATAATCAACTTATTATTTATATTGCTATAATTGCTATGTTGATATTAAATATAATATATAGTATATATGGGCCCTCAAAAGTAGAATCAGAGAATTTGGCCGACCACAAGTTTTGAGAAAATTAGCAAAACTATTTTGTTACACAAAACCAAACAATTTAAAATTAGGTTATTCATGATTAACAAACCTGTTTAAACAGGATTATTGGATCTGTATATCTGTATTACTATTGGTAAATCTCGGTAAATCTATTTTTAGATTATAGCGTCAAAAGCTTTTAACTATTGTATCGCAAAAATTTATTAAGTGATTAGACTTTCATTATTAAGTAAAAAAGATTGGGCCTAAAATTTTACACCTAATCAATCAAACAGATCAATTTTTAAAAAATAGTCAAATTTCTTGGTTTCTATTTTTGAGGGCCCATATATTAAAATTGGCTTCGAACATACAATGCTATGTATTTATTTAGTAATATTATTATTATATAAAGCTAGAAATAGCTAAAGCTAAAAATTAGAAACCTTTATTTAAAAATATAAGGTTTATTAAAAATTTACTTGTACTCTTTTATTATTAAATCTAATTCTAAACCTAATCTAATCCTATAACAAAACCCCCTAACAAAAGGCCCAAAAAATTTTGAAAATTTTATATTAAAATAATTAAAATTTCTAGCTTTAGCCATTTTCAGCTTCAGCTACAACATTATATATTATATTTATATAATTTTTATTATATAAAAGTTACTAGTATATTATAAAAATATATATATACAAAAAAAACAGTTGCTATGGGCTATATAATATTCATTATAGAATTTTGGTTTATTAGATAAGTATCATCAGTATTTAGTACTATAATTTTTTGATACATACTTTTATTAGCTAACTTTTTTTAATATTCTTTTTTTTTTTAATATAAAAATATTTAATAAAAAAGGTTCAATAAAAAAAAGATAAAGATAAGCTAGTCTAATATTGGGTCTTTATACCAATAAATTATTTTTTTATTTTTTTTTTTTTATATATTGCAATGTCACATGTAAGTGGATTTTATTAGGTTTTTTAGATAATACATTCTTGGTTAATGAGAGTACATATAGCTACACGTGCAACTTTTGGTTGCCTATTTTAAGTAGTCCGCCCGAAGGTTCTACACTATACGCCGTACCTGTAACCTAACTAGGAGATTACCCATTTAAACTCTCTGGTGTCCCCTGTCCTGTATCACCCACCACAATCACATCTACACATAACCTCGTGCTGCTTCAATTGAAGACCATCTAGATTGACATTTGCCATACTACTTGCACCCTAATTCTATAGGTAATCTAGTAGCATTCCAACTGCCGGATTACCCTAGGGAGGGTGTAGTACAACCCTCTAATCTTTCTATGTCCCACACATTTCTAGATTAGGTATTGAATACCTTCACAATGGCTGAGGCCACTACTAGCAGTCAGGGCTAACCATTAAACTGCACAGTGTCCTTGCTCTTGCAAGGTTCATTCTGATCCCGATATCTACATCACCAGTCCTATAACCGATCCCTCTCAAACTACAAACCAGTTAGTCCGGATGGGTCATTATACCTCAGCTTTAGGTGCCTTTTTTGGTTAACTTCCCTTGGTTTCTAATTCTATAGCATAGGACCTTTTCCTCCAGTTTTCCGGCGGCCAGGTTGGTGCCTCACTTGCCCTGGGGTGTTCATCCAGTTCTTCGGTCTCAAATTCCAGATCCGCAGTATCTTCAAAGATCTTCATTGCCTCCTTACTCGGGTCTTGCCAAACAGGTTTCAAATATTCCAGTTCCTTGGATTTGTCTGTGTCACGGAACACAACTTCGCCCAAAAGCTCCCATTCAAGATGGTAACCAAGAACTACAAGTAATATACCCAACCGATCGTCGAATAAATGTTACTGGTACACAGGCCTATTTTCTAAATCGCCTTTAGTAGGATTTGAACTCTAGACCTGCCGCTTGGGGGTGACAACTTAACAACTTCCCTAAGTTGCCACACCACCAATAAATTATTGAATTGATATATATGTATCTAAAAGTACATATACCCATATCATATGACTCACAATAATAACTTCATATTTAATAATAATATTTATTAAAGAATTGCTATTCGCACCATGGATTTTTGCTATTCGCATCATGGTTACACAAGATTTTCTATTTTAGAATTCAAAATAATATATGCACTTATGTTACATAAAGGCTCAGTGCATTGTTTTTGCAAAAATAATTTTTGGTTACACGCCACTAATGTCATATAACATTACACAAGTCTAATTTTGGTAACCTAACACTGGGTCGGCCAGCATTAAGCTTAATGCTGGTGAGCACTATCATCATAATGCCTCTGGCGGGGTTAGACATAATTCTGGCCCATTCTAACCCTAAATCTAGGACATATGCATCTAGATTTAGAGTTAGAGTGGGCTGGAATTATGTCTAACCCTGCCAGGGCATTATCATGATGGTGCCCACCAGCATTAAGCTTAATGCTGGCCGACCCAGGTTAGGTTACCGAAATTAGACTTGTGTAACATTATACAACATTAGTAGCATGTAACCAAAATTTATTTTTGCAAAAACAATGCACCATGCCTTTGTGTAACACAAGTGCATAAATTCTAAAAATAGAAAATCTTGTGTAACCATAGTGCGAATAGCAAAAATCCATGGTGCGAATAGCAATTCCCTATTTATTATAATAATTTGTGATTTATTTATATTACAGTATAAATTACTAAAAAATATTATGTAGATCATCCAGGTGGATACTATTAAACGTCATCCACGTGATTAGGTATTAATTTTTTTTTGTTTTTTTTTTTAATCAATTATCGTTATTCATTATTAAGTCACTGCTATTTTAACCTTGCGACAGATTTACTTTGCTCTTGTATTCTTTTTTTTTTAATATCAAGATTCGACGTTACAACTATTAATAAGATACTGTCCACTACCGTAAGACGTTGCCCATAATCTAAGATTGTCATTACAAGAAGTTGTCCAACGCAGACATCGCCCACCACGAAACTTATAACAGACGTTGCCCATCACGAAGCTTATCACAAACGTTTTTAACAAAACGTTGCTTATTTTTTACTGTAAAGTTGTCCACTACAAGGTATTGTAACTATAAAAGTTGCCCAAAACAGGGCTTTGTTCATTACGAGTCAATGCTAATTCATTTTTGCCTATGCTATTTTGTTGCTACTTTAAGCTGTTACCCACTTCAAAATGTTCACTATATTTGATTTAGTATTAATTTTGAGTCGTTAACGGTAAGTATGTGCCTTTTATTTAGTAGCTACCTTTATTACAAGTATTCTTATACATACTTATTCCTTTAGATGATGAGCCAAGCTGATGTTAGTTATAATGAATTTGATAACTCAGAAGAAGAATCAAGTAAAGTATATATTCTTTATTATGCTGCTTATTATTTAATCAACCTTATACTTACTTAAGCTTTTTGGTTGAGCCAGAATGAAGTCGATAAAGTTGCTAGCCAAGAAGCTTCCAGAGATCTTTTTTTACCTGTCATTTCAATTAACCATAATGGAATATCTAAACGGCGTCCACTTGAAAAATTGACTATGCCTTTGAGCAAGCATCGAACTTACGTGTAGGATTGCAGTTTGAGCACTGGGATCATGTTAATTTAGTTTTATTAGCTTATGGACAAAAAGAAGGTTTTGCGTGGCGAATTCAAGATAAAAAACTTGACAAAAATGGTGAGGTTTATAAGTACGTATTTGAATGTCGACATGCTGGAAGCTTTTAATCAAAAAAGAAAACAACTGAACTTTCACAGCAATGCAATCGGAAATCTATCAAGACAAATTTTATCTGTTATATTAATATTTGTTGGCCGCTAAGTGCATCGCGCCCTTCAATTACTAAATTAAATCTTACCCATTATGGTCACGCACTTTGTCCTAATAATGTACATTTTATTAATGTATACCGGCAGCTTCCTCAAAACATAATCGATAAGATTGAATTTTATGTAGATGCAGTTCCTGATATTAGTCAGCACACATTGAGAAAACTCTTACAAGGCGAATTTAAAGATCAATTGTTTTTAGACAAAGATCTAGCCAACGTTATTCAGCATTTTAGAAAGAGTGATACAACAGATCCAGCGAAGGATCCTGAAAATGATGCGTCTAATTTTTTAAAGGTTTTGAGAACATTTAAAAAAAAAGACCCAACATGGTTTATAGCAAATCATTGTGTTAAGAACTGCCTTTATCATTTGTTTTGGATGACGCCTCATCAGCGAATCTATATTTAAAATATAATGATGTAATTTTAACAGACAATACAGCACAAACAAATAAATATCGATAAACGTTGTGTTTATTTATAGGTGTTGATGAGCATCGACGTTCAAGAGTATTAGCCCAAGCATTAATGTCTGATAAAACGACTTCATCATATACCTGGGTTTTTAATAATATTATTACTGCAATAGATAATTTACCTCTATCAACAATTTTTTCTGATTGTGATACTGGATTAGGACCAGCTATTGAAGTCATATTTTCAGCTACACGATATTTACATTGCTTAAAAAACAATTGGCATGTTCTCTTGGCTCTCGATATACTGAATTTCTGGCTGATTTTTTGGCCTGTCGAAATACGTTATTTGATGAAGTTTTTGAGCAGCGATTTGAATCTTTATATACTAAATATATTGAAGTATCCGCATATTTAAGAACAATCTATACCCGATTAAAACACGATGGGCTAAATGTTTTACTTTTCAGGTAAGTAGAGGTTAGGGTTAGGGTGTGTGTTCGTTAAAGGTTAGGTTTCAGGTTAGGGTAAGGGCGTGGGTTCGTAAAGGTTAGGTTTCAGGTTAGGGTAAAGGTGAGGGTTCGTTAAAGTTTAGGTTTCGGGTTAGGGTTAGGGTTTGGGGGATTAGGTTATATAATTTTATTAATCTTGTATTGCTTTTTTTAATTAGGATTTTAATGCCGAAATGTCATCAACTCAGTGTGTGGAATCGATTAATGCAGTAATCCATAAATATGTCAATTCGCATTCATCATTGATGGGATTTTTTAATAGAATACAAGCTAAGTTAGCTTTTGAACTTCAAAGAGCAGAATATAGAGATTATTTAGAAAATTTACCTTACAATATTGGGTCATCAGCATCAAGCCAGGTTTTTCCAAAGCTCATCGAATATTTGAAATTAGTTTTAACGGATGAAATATTTCAAATCCAAAAGGCCCAGATTGATGTTTGTTTCGAGTACAGTCAACCCTCCATAAATGCAACCTCCATAAATGCAATACCTCTCTAAATGCACATTTTTTTTTATTCCTTAAAATGTTATTAGTGCTAAATGCACGTTCTATATTCTGTAAATGCACATTCTCTTGAATAACATTTTATATCACACTAACCTCCCTAAATGCACGTGGCCAATCAAATTTTAGTATTTAAGATAGGTTATACAGTTTTAGTAGAAGTTACACAAACTTAATGATCTAATTTTTAAAAGCTGCAATTTAATTGGCTCTTTCTAAATGCAAACCTCCCTAAATGCACGTTGTAGGCTTATCCCTACGAGTTGCATTTATGGAGGGTTGACTGTATAATGCACAACCAATTCCTTTTGAGCAAGTTTCTTTATATGACAATATAAGTTTGATAATCATTAGGCCTAAAGGTTAGGGTTAGGGTCAGTCTTATTATGTTGAGCTTTGGAGGGGGTTTGATTTTTTAATTTTATTTTATAAGGTGTAAATTTTCTAAAATTCTATATTATTTAATTTTAGGCCGATGCTATTGATGACGCTGCTTGCATTGAGGATCATTCAGACAAGAGACAAAGGCTCTTAAATCTCTAATTAAGCATGTTAATTTTAGTAATATAATTGAACTTTGGGAAGTTTGGCATATAAATGTTAATACTGTTTCAACGAACTGTATTGTTTTGCTTAAGGACCAATCACACGTCTGTACATGCTTGCTTTTGTTTAGTGAAGGACTTGTCTGTTGTCACTTCTTTCAAATCATGTTAAAAACACTAAAAGCAAAATTTTCCATTACTTTAATAAAGAATCGATAGTACAAAAAGGGTGCCGATTTACTCAAAGTTAATACTTTATTTGATTCTCATGGTATATTAGACTTTTCTGAGGGATTGCCCATGACAAATGAATTACAAGCTTCATTCTCAACTATGGACATAATACGAAATCTTAGAGAGGATAATTTAAACGATAATTGCGAAGAAATTGATCATAAAATTTCAAAGCAACAAGTTTATGGTAAATGTGCAGCATTGGCATCAGAATTTAATTTGACTTATATTGCTGCAACTTTGAGAGGTTTAATTCAACAAGTAGAGCAAGCTAACGGTGGTTCATTAAATGGCCCAGATTCTGATACAATTTAAAATTCATTTCTAGCTAATTCACGTGGAAGACATGCTAAAAGAATTAAATCATCTACAGAAATTCATGCTCCTTCAAGCAAAACTGTTAATACCAAGACTTGTTCTGGGGATACAAACACTTGTCAAAATTGTCTTATTGATGGCCATAATGCAAGAAGTTGTGTGGCTCCATGTAAAACTTGTAATAAAAATGGTCATACTTATTTAAAATGTCCAAATAAGGAAAATGTCTAGGTTTTAGTATTTATTATTTGTGAATATTAGTTGTTTACTAATCGCTGCGAAGACAATTTATTTTAATGCTTTGTATCTGCTAATACTATATACGCTTATATAGTTGTGTTTGTTTGCAATATTATTATACATATTAATTTCGCAAAAGAAATTCATTAGTCGCGATGTTATTCTATTTAAATTGGGTGTGATGCATCATTATGTAACAATTAATAGATAACTAGTATTATTAGTTACTTCTATTAGTCAGCTATTATTTGTCACGCCCATGATTGGTCACATCCAGACGTCGTATGCAACAAAATAATCATATGATACAATGGGATGGTATTTAGTAAAATCATCCAGGATGGTGGTTAGAAAAATTTATTATAAAATACATAACTAATTTATATTTTCTATTTCTAACTCTAAACTCTACTTATACTATTTATAATACTAACCCAATTCACTTTACCTATTATTAATCCTAATCCAATCCGTTTACTATTCCTAACTTAACCCAATCCATTTATATATTTCAAATTTTTTTATATAATGTATTTTACCTATTTTGAACTCTAAACCCAATCTATACTTGTTTAATTCAAATTTAATTTCTAACTAATATACTAATTCCAGAGCTTAAAATTTTTGTATCTGCCAATGCTTTTTTTATAAGACCCAACTAAGACTTTTATATTTAACAAATTTTAGAACTTATTTCAGGTCTATATATATCTGGTTTTGAATGCATCTAAATTTTGCATTTATACATAATAGATAAACTAGATTTTTAAAAAACTTAGTTAGATTTAGATCTGAATTTGCACTAAGTATATAGTAAACCTATTGTAAAGTAATAATTTGCAGCTAAATTAACTTATCTAAAATTCAAAGATGCCAATGTAGTGTTCTTGCAAACTAATCTGCTAAGTTGTTTACAATTAATATAAGTCAGTATAATATATAAATTAATATATCTACTAGCACTTTTTCTCTTTATAAACTAAAAATAGCCTGTATAATGTTTCTGCAAAGTATGTATAATGTTTTTCTCTTTTTGATCAAGCTTATTACTAGTAAAGTGCAAAAAATTCAGTAGAATGTTCTTGAAAAATATACTAACTAATAATTTTCTCAATTTGATTTAAAATTATTATTAAAGAATCTAAAAAAAAATTAGTAAAAAAGCTAAAAAAAACTCTATAACCAGATAGGTGACATATAGAGTAGCTTACTCAGACCCTAAAATATACCAATAGTACAATGAAATCCATACTAACCTGCAAGTGATGAACTTCTTATACAGGACAACACAAAAACAACACATAGAATAATAAATTTGCACTAACTAATACTCGATACAGAACAACTTATGAGCAAAATTTATATTTATAATGTAAAAATGATAAAATATAAAAAATAAAATACCCAACAAAAACTTTAGTAAAGCAACAATATAGAACTGCCACAAATGACAAAATCTATATTTATATTAATACTACAGTAGTAACAATAGTATCTACAAACAACCCAAATAGCAACATACCTATGCAATGATACAGAACTACTCAAATAACAAAAACTATATTCACAAAATAATCTAAATAGTGGCATTATCTAAAGTGACAAGTTTATGCCAAGGCTCCAATAACACAATAATATGAAATGACTATAAAACTGGCAGTGATGATACATTTATATGAACTTAAGATAAGAAAAGTTACCTAACAAAAAAAATCAGATAATAATTAATATAATCATTATTTATATATTTCATGATTGTTATATTACACATAAGTGCAAGTATCAAAAATTTTAATGTACTCTTAGAGTACATAATTATTAATTTTTTAAATATATAATATAATTACTTGTAGTAAATAGTATTTTTTAAATATTATTACCGGTAAGGGAGCTTCCAGAAATTACGTAATTTTTTGTTACTAATAAATTTCAAAATATTACCCCACTCACACACACCTGTACACTATTAGCCAATCAAATTTTATATTTTTTTAAAAATTATTTATATGTCCAATTTTTTGAATTGATAATAACTTTTGATCCACTGGTCCGTTTTGTATGATTTAACTACCAAAATGCTCATCTCAACGAGACAATTCTAACAGGCCCAAAATCGTTAAAATCTAATTACAGGATCCCAAGATCATTCAACTTTTGTGTAATTTTAATAGTGATTTTTTAGAATCACTAAGTAAATTTTTTTAATATTGAATAACTTTTGATCCACTGGTCCATTTTGGATGTTTAACTACCAAAATGTTCGTCTCAGTGAGATGATTCTAACAAGCCTAAAATCACTAAATTCCAATCACAGGATCACAGGATTGATAAAGATTTGTATTGTTAATAACAATACAAATCTTTATCGATCTTGGGATCCTGTGGTTGGAATTTAGCGATTTTTGGACTTGTTAGAATCGTCTCACTGAGACAAACATTTATTTAAAAATTTTATATAAATGTTATATATTAATAAAATTTACATATATAAAAATAAATTATTTAGAAATAATTTATACATCGCACGTGCGATGTTGTCGCACCTGCTACAGATTATAAAATCAGGTGTAATGTAAAATCAAAACAATTAAAATAACCCGTTTTTTTATTGGATAGGGTTAGGGTGAGGTATAGATTGTTTGTATGGGTGAGAGGAGGTCTTTATAGTAAAATTTTGCAATGAATTTTTTTGTTAGAATCCTAAGAGTAGTTTCATATACTCAATTTTAAGTTATAGACTATTTTTGACAAAACGAATGTTTGTTTTGAATTTTTTGATCATGTAATCTTTACTGAAAGTTAAAAAAAAGTATATATGTTTTTATAATAAAATAATAATATTTTGAAAATATAATAAATATGCTTTTATATAAAAAAATATTTTAATAATGTTTTTATAATATATTAATAATATAATAAAAATTTTAAAAATAAAATAAAAATTTAAATCTGTTTTAAAAATATTATAAAATTATTATAAAAACATTATTATTATTATTTAAAAATAACTTAAAATAAACTTTTAAAAATGTTTTTAATACATTATTAAAAATATTGTAAAAATATTATTATTATATTTTAAAAAAAAATTTAAATAATTTTTTTAAAATATTTTTAAAACATTATTTTAATATTATTAAAAATATTATAAAAACATTATTATTATATTTTAAAAATATATTAAAATAAGTTTTTTAAAAATATTTTTTAAACCAAAATTATTTTTAAAAAATGCTTATATCTCGTAATTTTGCTTATGAAACCATCCTTCGTATTTTAACAAAAAATCTTTTTTGCGAGATTTTGGGGTAAACACATTTGTCTAAATCATTATATTATTGATTTGTTTTATTTATATTATATTTAATATTATAAAATATATTATAATATGATATATTTATATAATATAAATATTTATATTATACTATAAATATGAAATTTATTTAGTTTAATAATGTTTTAAAAATGTTTTTATTAATATTACTAAAACAGTTTTAATATATATTATTTATATTATTATTAACTTATAACTAGTAATTATAACGTTTTTTAAAATATAATAAAAACATAATTAATATATAATAATAATATTTTCAATTTTTTATAGTTTCAGTAAAGATGTTACACCTGATCTTGAAATTTGATTGGAAGAGCGACATATAAGGCGCATCGCATGGGGCAATGAATAAATTTACTCTTATATATATATATATATTAATTTCAAAGTGCCTATCTTGGGACTTAGAACCTTTTATTCAAGATATTAGAACTGTTGATAGTCTATATAGAGATCAACTAGTATTTGTTGGCCGGAGCATAGCGACAGTCAATTAGTATCTATGCAAAGTGATACAAAAATTACTTTCCTGATGTGCTTCAATTGTAAAATCTTGACAAATTTTACTTTTTTGATATACTTGCATATATATAATGTAAATCTTATCAGAAATGGTATTTGAAAATTTTTTGTTTGTCCGCACGCGTGTCTATATTTGTGCTTTAATATTACCAATATATGCATATAAACGCGTTTGTGTAATATGATGAACATCATATGATGGATTCCGGATATATAATGATAGTACAATATAAGTATTTAAATATTTTGGCTCTGGCCCTACAATACTACGTATTAGCCTAGTTATATTGACAAAAGTACAATTAGCTATATTTGCAACTTTGGTTGCCTATTTAAGAGCTACCCTAAAGTTCTATGCTAGCTGCTCTTATATTGGCATTGCCTATTTAAATTCTCTAATCCCTGTTCCTTCTGCCAACCCATTCTGTATTACTGAAACAGTCCCAATATATAAATTAGTTATAGTTCCAAATACTTATCTATTGTTCTTAGAACTCAGCCAGGTGATTCCAGTCCTGTTATTTTTAACAGAA
Source organism: Gigaspora rosea (assembly GCA_003550325.1). Taxonomy (NCBI): domain Eukaryota; kingdom Fungi; phylum Glomeromycota; class Glomeromycetes; order Diversisporales; family Gigasporaceae; genus Gigaspora; species Gigaspora rosea. The sequence goes on from QKWP01000585.1 coordinate 142,155, forward strand.
AACTTAATAAAGTAGTACCATGCCTATTTTAAATATTTATTTATACTTCAGTAACTTATACATTTACTATTACTTATACTTGTAGTCAGGAGTAAACTGCTATAGTTACCTACTTCTGCCTTTATGAAGTTTACCAACCTAGTACACTTTTTTTTCAAACTACCAATTTAATTAGCCCAGAAGAATTGGTTATCCAGGCTTTAGGTGCCTAGTAGTCTCTCTTTTCTTGGTTTATACTTCTGTAACGCATACTTTTTTCTCTAATACAATTCTGGTAGCCAAGTTAGTGTTTTCTTTTGCATAAAGACTTTTCCCTATTCAGTTCTAGTTTAGATACTATTGAAAGCTAGCTATTCTTTATTTAGGTCTTGCCAAGCTTATTTTTATCCTTATAGCATTCCTAGAATTTCTTGTGCTAGTATTATACTAGCATCCAAAATTTGGTGTAACACAGTTTTCAGGATCTATGACCCAACTATAGCAGGATTATGCGATCACACAATGTAAATCTATTTTTCAAAGTGTTGTCTAGTGGGATTTGAACTTTAGATCTGCAGCTAGTAGTAACAACTTACCAACTTCTCTAAGTTATCTCACTCTAAAAATAATTATATTTAAACAATACTTTTATAATAATTAAAATAAATTTGAATTAAATTTAAATTGTTTAAAAATAATTTAAAATTTTTTTAAGTTCTAATTCAATTTTACTAAAGCTTAAAAGCAATAATATAAACAGATACTTGTAAATAATGATTTTGAATAATTTTGAATAATTTTAAGCTTAAAATTTTATTAAGATAATCTATTTTAATTTTAACTAAAATATGTATAATACCTAAATAATTATATATAATTTAGATAAATTTATTAATTATAAAGCTTTAACAAGCTTTAAACAATCTTGAATATTTGGATATTTTGGATACAAGACTATTAAAAACTTTGAATTGCTAAAAAATATATAATTGCCTAAGAGTATTACTCAAAAAATACAGTTCTGATCTTCTAAATTCTAACTTTATAATTTTAAAACTTTATTTTATATCTAAAAGTATAGACTAGATTATCTTCAATAAAAAACTTGCTAGAATAGTTCTTGTTTTATTTAGGCATTATCTAACTTTGTAACTTTATTGAAAACTTTAGTTTTATATAGTTTTGCAAAAATATTGAATAATAAATCAAATAAAAATCTGAACAAACCTTCAAAATAATAGCTAAAAATACAAAGATCAAATATAAATTTGTGCAAACTTCAAATTCTAAAAATTTTGCAATAATCTACAAAAATATATAAAAATACAAATTTTTGTAAATTTATACTTACTTAATTTTTTGATATTTGCTATAATATTAACTAATACTTGTAGTCGAAGGTACTCTTGAATTAATACAATTATCTACTTATGCTCTTGTAAGATTTATTCTAATTCTAGTACTTGTGTTTATTTTTTTATAGTTTTATACCAATCTTTTTTAAATTTCTAAACCAGTTAGCCTAGACAGATTAATTTATTCTAGTATTAGATAATATTATATTTTTGTTTTTTTAGTATCTTTTTTTGTAGTATAAGTTCTTTTTTTTAGTACAACTCCTCTTTTTTTAAAGTCTTGTTATTCAATTTTTTAATTTCTGATTTTTAAAGTTCTAGTTTTAGTAGCACTATCAAAAATTAATACTATCTTTTTATTTAGGATTTGCCAGACAGGTTTATTTTTTTGGTTTCTTGAATTTATTTGTATAATATTATATAATTATGCCTGAAAGCATCTATTCTAGATATTAAAATCAAAACTACAAGTAATATATCCAACTGATTAAGATGAAATAGTTACCAAAACACATAACTATTTTTTCAAATGATTACTAGTAGGATTTGAACTCTAGATCTATTACTTGGGGATGACTACTTGAAACAAAAATAATATTATTGATTTAATTAACAATTGTAAATATAAAATAGACAAAATACAAAATTATTTAACCAACTTTTAGATAATAAAAAAGCTTAATAAATAGATAAACCTGATGATCAAATTTTGATTCTATACCGATACAGTATATTAGATAGGTAGATTATAATATTGTTTATTAGCTTTAAATTGATACATTAACTTGAATTATTGTACAGTTTTTTATTTCCAGAGCAGAGGGACTTAAGTCCAAATATTAGCGAGAGAAAATTGGTTCTGTGTAGACTCCAGAGGGTATAAAATAAAATAAAAAATTCTCAAATGTTCAAATTAGCATTATATTAGAATTTATTATAAATTTATTAGCATATGACATATTTTAAATTTAATTTTAAACATGGCAGTTGATTTATAAGATGCAATATTTAGTATACAGTTCCACATGATAAAACTAATTGCAACATATCATACAAAATATCATTATTAATTATTATTATTAATAACAATATTAATGTTATGCCTCATTTTTCAATTTACCTAATTATCAAATAATATAAGTCATTTTTCAATTTTCATTGATTGAAAAATGACTTGAGTCAATTCTTAATAATAATAATAGAATAGGGTGAAACCTGAGTTGTGAAATAGTAAAATCCGCTTTGTAGATCTGGTTAGGGTGAAATCTGCGTTTTATGTTTTTTATTATATAAAAGCAGATTTCACCCTCACGTGATGATCATAGCTAGTTTCACTATTTCACAACTCAGGTTTCACCTCATGGTCAGACATTCGTTTGATGGCTAATATAAATCAATTGCTCGGGTAACTTATTTATACACTTTAAAGTACTTTTTAATAATGTAACGTTTTACTAATAAAAATTCACTACAAAAGCCACTCCTAGCTTTAAATGAATGTTAATATTCACCATGCAAAAGAATCTCAAAAAGATCTACTTCTCGTGGACTATGCTTAGAAGACAAAATATATCACTATCTATTGGGCATGTGAAATTATACAGTAGAGCAGTATTGTCACTTGGATGTGTCCATACTATGTTTTTTTGTCCAATGTCCAAGATTGTCCAAAATCGTTCAAGCCTATGTCCCATGTTTAACTAATCAATAAAGTAATTCAAAAAAATATATAATTATATATTTTTTTAGATGCTGGACTCATTGGCGAAAAAATTAAAATAGATTATCTTAATAAAATTTTAAGTAATTTTAATTTGAAAAAATGTCCAAAATGTCCAAAAAACGTCCAAGTGACAACACTGCAGTAGAGTGAAGGTAATTAGAGACGTTTTTTGTCTAAACTTATTTTTATTACGTTAGATTTAAATGAACTTTTATTTCTAACTGTTTAATTTGAATAGGTACAAGCTCTTAGCAGTAGAAGTACTAGCTTAATACTTAAATTTGTCAGTTCTTGTAGTGTGTTTGAATTTGTTAGCCGTAAATTAATAGTTAAATCTTAGTTTATATTCTTGTATATATTTAATAAGTTTGGGTTTATTAGTAATAAATATCATATTTACCCACTTTACATGTACCTATCTATTCTCTTTCTCTAAATCTAATTAATAAATTCTTTTGTATGTATTATTAGTTTGTAAGTTTCTTTATATGAGGTTTTTTCGTTTTCTATCATAGTACTGTAGTATTAATTAAAAATTATGTATTTTGATTGGTAAATAATCACAGGAAATCACAGGAAGATCTACAAAAATTAACCAATCATATGAATGTCTGCCCATGAAGTTTCACCCTATCGTATTAAAATGAAATCTATATTTTCTACTTAATCTGCTAACCTTCTAAAACCCACTAATACTTGTTTACTATAATTTTTTTTAAAACTAATACTAATCCTAAAAAATGCACTCAAAAAAATTTATTTTTCGAGATTTTATATTATAATTTCATTTTAATCTGGATTTCATTATTACATAATGAAATCCAGATTAAAATAAAATTATAGTATAAAATCTCGAAAACTAAATTTTTTGAGTGCATTTTTTAGGATTAGTATTAGTTTTAAAAAAAATTATAGTAAACAAGTATTAGTGGGTTTTTAGAAGCTAGCATGTTAAATAGAAAATGTAGATTTCATTTTAAACTATGATCTGTTAATGTTGATAATAAAGATAACAAATTTATATAGCTTTTTTGGTACCACATGATTTTTTTTAATTAATCTGTTTTTTTATTCGATCTTTTATCATTGTGTACTACCTCTTTTTTCTTCACCATTTATTATTTTAAAGAACATAGCTTATTGACTTATAAGATCTTTGATCGAACATTAGATGTCTTCAGGGAAAAATAAGATAAGTTTGATAGCTAGAATTCGCCATAATGAGTGTCTAATATGCTAAAAGAAAAAAAAAATAAAAAATAAAAAAACTGAATTTTCAATATGATTCAAATATTCCTAATTACGTTGCTAAAATATATATAAACATAGAATACATTCGTTTGATGTATCTAATTCTAATTTGTATTTATGATTTAGACTTGCATGTAACAATTTTTTCGCTTTTTCTTTTTTTTCTTTTTTTCAGTATTTTTTTTTATTAATCAGCCAATGCATACCAATTTTAAACATCTTTTTATTAACGACTAATACATGTCAATTAATAATTGAAAATGATGTGAAACATTTATATTAAATAATTTCATTAAATAGTCAAATTATAGGATTTATCATGTAATCTGAAAATTCATTTTCAAAATACGAAATGGCGCTCTGGAACCCAACGGACCCCGTTTTCCTAATAATATGAATGACCATATTTTTCAGTATGAAATTAATTAATCGTCTGACAACTTTACAATAATACCATTATTGGATAGGTTTGTTTACAAATATTCAGATATCGTAAATATTTTTCTGGTCATATGTTAAGATAAAAAGTTTAAATGACCGAGAATCAGCAATCAAATTTTAGAAATACAGTACATACGTACAATAAATATATAAAACCATACTGTAATTATCAATTTTCTATAGACAATAATTTAAGTGAATATAAAGAATTTAATATTTTTAAACGAATTATATAAAAAAATTTTCGATTTTAAAATTGTAACTTACAATGCGATAATTAGCACCACATAGGTTTGACAATAAAAAATTAAGTAAAACCAATGTGATGCTAATTACATTTTTTGGGCCATTACTGGCCATCCCAAATGTTTTGGACAGTAAATAACTGAATCGATCGCTTCACTCCAGACAATTATTGGCAACACCCATCAAGATAGGAGATAATTAATAATACTTAATCCATAGGTGCACAAACGTTTCCACAAATATCATATCAGCATATCATTATTAATAATTTAAATTAGTAAACAAAGAGCATGCAATGTTATGTGACAAAATTAAGATTCAACTTATGAACCTATCTAAATATAGAAAAAGTTAAAAGTATGTGTCAGTTTTTAAGTGATAAAAGTGATTAAGTCAAAGAAAAAAAAACATTAATAAAAAATGATTAATAAGCCATTTGTGAAATTGTTTTTAAAGCATTAAAAAAGCTCGATTAAAGTTGTAACCCCTAGATTTGCCTTTTTTTGCTTTTGTGCTTATGTTTATATTTGCTTATGCATTATTCTGTTCCATTTTAATAAAAAAATTACTAAAGAAGGTGATTTGTAGTTTCACAAAATTGATCGCGTTTTATAGACTATACTATGCTCATGCTCATGCTCATGCTCATGCTCATGCTCTTGCTCATGCTCATGCTCATGCACATGCTCTTGCTCTTGCTCTTGCAGCGCTGTGCTAACAAACGATTTTGCTTACTTTGCTTTATATCTTTTTAGACGTATTTTGCAATTTTACCAGCAAAAAGTATTTGTTTTAATATAAATTCTGTTCTGCATCTTGAGATTTTTGTATTTTTTACTTTTTTATTTTCGGATTTTTTACCGCCCAGATGATTTGATAATCTTAAAATTAAAGCCTTCTATGATCTTTAGTGCTAGCACAAATAATTTATACAAAGTAAAAATAGATAATAAATGATTGGCTTAGCGAAACAGTGATACACTTGTGCTTTCACGTGCCCCTGCAGGAGCTCCGACTGGGTGGGAAACTGGATCGCAACAACTGATCAACATTCCAACTTTCGAAACCTGTTTGCAACAATGCTAACAGAGAAATGTATTGTGTGAGTGTGATTCATTATATCGCCTGCTTTAGAATTCAAAACACAATTAAACATGCCTGATTAGGATAGCATAACCCACCTCCATTCTGAGACTAACATTTTCACAGTAAATACATGACGCACACATGTATGCATAACGGAGTTAGTTTAATTTTTTTTTTATATATAATATCAAACTAAAATACTTTCAAATTGGTTATTTCATTCATTTTTCACACTTCGATATGATTAATAATATGAATTGGAGGAAATTATAAATATATGCGTTGAATTATGTTCATATAATGTGTGCATGTGCGTACATGTGTATATAGTTTTATTTTTTTTTTACATGCTTCTATTTGAGTGATTTTGTGTTGTATTAACACTGTGGTTATGCACATTTGAATTGTAATAATTATTACGATAAATATAATCAATTACATCAAGGTAATTAAATAATTTAAAGCGATACGTTAAGTAATTTCTGCACTTTAAACATCATGATATGCATCGCATATTACTATATTTACCTATTGTATGGGAATTGTTTAACAAACATTGCTTTAGCAGGTTTTTTGCATCGATTAAGGTGCACGATGATCACTATATATCTTATCTTCTATCTATATATATATATATATATATAATTTATATCAGAGTTTGTACGTTTTAACAGTTTTGATTGGCTGCAACCTATTTTGGAAACTTCTAAACAGAAATTTTGGAAACTTCAAATTGTGGGAATTTTGGTTCTGTGTTCTTTGACGTTTTTGGTTGGCTGTAACTGAGGACTGTGAAAATTTTGATTGTGCGTTTTGACGTTTTATCTATCTATAAGTAATTGGTTGTTGGCTACAACCGAAAACTGAGGTGTTTTACCAGGAACGGAGTGCATGGTTATTAAGTGGCGTATGAAGTGTTTCTGAACAGTACGTATTTCATATGATTACTTATTTGATGTTGCAGTATTGTATGAGAATTGTTTAACCAAACATCACTTTAACAGGTTTTTGTCTCGATTAAAGTATATGACGATCATTATTCTTTTTTTATTATTGTCTTTCGGAATTGCACTAACTAAATATGTTATGAAACGCATGCATGCCAAGAAAGATTCATATCGTATCTGTATTTACCGTAAATAGATACGAATGTCGATAATTTAAAACCTGATTGCTTATAGTTATCACAATTGATTAATTGATTATAGCTTTTTTCAAAAAGGTGTGAACAGGTGATTTTTATGACATATGGGGAATTGGAAAATCAGAAATTTAATAATTAATGGTCATCATGCACTTATTAGTGCGAGATGCTTAATAAACACATATTTTAGGTTAGATAATTATTGACGTCCGTTGTAATTTTTATATTATTAACCATGTAGCAATTAAGCACCTTGTACTGATGAGTGCGTGATACCCTTTTCTAATCATTATCATTATCGCTATATAAACAAATTATTGCAATATATATTATTTTGTTTTTATAATTGTATTAATATTGATGGCGGATGCACAAAACTTATATATAAAAGAGGGACTTCAATAGTATCGAAATTGTTTATACTGTGGAGTTGATTTGCAAACACAAAAATTCAAATGTGATATTACAAAACCACTCATAGAGACAATCAAACTGAAGCTGTCAAATATACGTATATATAAATTTTTACGTCCAATTAGACAGAAAATCAAGTTTCTTTTGCCTGAGAAAAAATATTGGATTTTAATTATTAAGTAACTCAAAAAATTCTTTTAATTTTTCACTTTGTTCACGATGCAATAATTGGCTATCAATACAATCAAAAAAAAAAATCATTCAGCAACTCTAAATCTTAAAAATTTTACTTTAAGAGATGCGTTAAAGCACTATAATTTTTAATTGATCAATAGTTGATTTGTTGCATAAAGCAATATTATATAACATGTATAAATATTGCAAGACTCAAGATAACCACAGTTTTTAGGAATTTATTAAAAATTTCTTAATTCACCCGTTAAAATTTACCTTTAACTTAGAATAGTATTATTTTATTGAACTATAAAAACTATTTCTATTGGGAAATTGGTGAGAATCTTCCTCTGTTAGAAGCGAGAGTAAAAAAAAGTAGAAAATTTGGGAAATATTATGAATTTTCCATGATATAGTGATCTCTGATCGTTCACACCTTTTTGAAAACAGCTGTAATTGGCTAATTGGATGCTGCGACAATGGCAATAGATTTTTGTGATACGTGTGAGTTTTGTGGTTATTATAATAGAACAGGAGGAAACCTGGGTTGCGAGGTAGTGAAATCCGCTTGTAGATCTGGTTAAGGTAGGGGTAAAACTCGCATTTTATTATGGTTTTTTTTATTTATAATAAAAGCAGATTGTGGTGATCACTATTCACAACTCAGGTTGATCCTGTCGTAATATAATTATTGAAATCACAGTAAATTTTCGGTAATAAAAATGTAGTTTTTGACAATATAATTTTCGGCCAGTATATCGCTTTTATATTGGGCGAAAAATTTTATTATCGAAAACTACATTTTTTATTAGCGAAAAATAATTCTCTACACTAATTCTGAGTTCGTCCATTTAAACGTTTTGATTGGTTGCCAGTGTGTTGATATCAATGTTATGTAGTATGATGCATCTGAATAATTGCCTTTGAAATTACAACATGTTGATACTCATCATGGGAAATTTTACTTTGTGAATTTTCTCTTCCATGTTTAATGCTATAATGTTACAATATAATCATCATACATTTTTTCTTAATAGTATTTAACCTTGGTTATTCACGTGATCAAATCTAAACTGTCATGGTTTGCTCGATCTTTTGCATAATTTACTGATAATGTAATCGTTATATATTCTATGAATTAATAATCAAATATGTGTGAAATTGAAACGTTGTGTATCAAGGATACAGAGTACATTTAACTATGATGGGCTTATAATGAGAATTTGATAAGTCTGTTTCTAAGTAAAATCCTGCTTTGCAGAACTCATTTTTTAAATCGACATTCGCCAATACAAACTCTGAATAACAAATAAGTTTTGTAACAGAATTTTTTATAGTAGCTAAAAATTATAGCAGAAGTTATGATAATCACAATGCAAACAAACTCAACCATATACTGTGGTTACCAGAATAGCAAGTAAGTTCTGTAAAATTTTTTTTATAATAATTAAAACCATATAATTTTAATACTAACTCAAGCAAACTAACTTGACCTTTATTCACATATCGCAAGTTTTGTAACTAAATTCTTTACATGTAAAAGTAAAAATCACAATAATTTCAATTCTAACTTATCTTTAACCACTGTGTCTACTGCATTAACAAGTAGTTCTATAACAGAATTTTTTTTATTGTATAAAACACAAGAATTCAATGCAAACTAACATTATCTTAACCACATACTGTTAGTAATAGAATAGCAAGTCTGTAACAGAATTTATTATGATACCTTATTATTGAAGTCTCAATAATTCTAATGCTACTGTGAAATTTTTTACAGCAATTTAGAGTAGAAATCACAATAATTCCAATATGAACTCAACCTTAATTACTATATATATAGCATTAGCGAATAAGTTCTAACAAAATTTTGTAGTGATTTATGATAGTAATCTGAAAATTCTAAATACAATCTAACAATACTAGCCACATACAATAGTAACAGAATAATACAGATATATCCAATACTATTTCAACATGTGTGTACTATATTATATTAAGTCTAATAGTTTTTTTTAATCACATACCATAGTAACAAAAAAAACATAATTTGTAACAAAATCTAGAAATCATCCGAATTTTACAATAACTCATAATAAGCGGTTATTGGAATAACAGGTAAGTTATATAACAGCATTTTATATTGAAATCAATTCTAACTCAACAATTTCATATACTGCATGTTCTGTAACAGAATTCTTTATGGTAAATATTAGAAATCAAAATAATCCAAATACAATCGACAATCATATAGTATAATCATCAGTAAGTAAGTTCTGTAACAGAATTTTTATATAATAAACTTAAAATAAAATTATGATAATTCCAATAAGTACTCAATTTTAACTACTGTGTATATCACATTAGAAAGCAAGCTCCATAACTGAATTATTTAAAAGAAATAACAATTACTAACTTGATCTTAACTACTTTGATTACTGCAATAGTGGGTAGGTTTTATAATAGTATTTTTTTTTATATTCAAAATTCATGATAATTCTTTAATATAATTCTTTATTACATAATAGGAACTATGATAATTCTGATTCTGATACAGCCAGTTCAGCTTTTAATTACATGCTTGCAAATTACCAAAAAAGAAAGTAAATTTGTATAGAATTTTTATAGAAGAAATCACAATAATTCCAATACTAACTTAACCAAGGTTTAAATAATGCATGTGGCAAAGTATTAAAAAATTTTTACACAATCGTCTCCTACTAATTCGGAAATAAAACTGATATAGATAATCCAATTTTTGATTTATTGATGCAATCGATCTTTTAAACATAATGATTTGCCGAGTGAAACTTATAAAATATTATCAAAACAATTAACTACTAATATATTTATTATATCACCAGTAAATTATGTAAGAATTCTTTACAGCAAACCGTAATCCTAATGTAACCAACTCAACCTTAACCACATACTGGTTACTGGTATGTATAACTATTTTTTCAATTATCATGAATAAAATTTAGGGTTATAGTCCTATAGCAAATTTGTGCAAGTTTTTTTAATTATTACAGTAGATGTATTCGTGTATATTAAAATTTTCTTATTTTTTAAAGAATTAATTTACTTTAGCTTAAATCATCAAAAGTAACAAACTTTGAACATCCTTAAATAAATTTTAAGACCATTTATATAAAGATTTTTTATTATTCTTTTAATTCTTATACAATTTTTGGAACATAAATTATTAAATATGTTCTCTATTTGGAACATTCAATAAGTTCTTTTAATATTAAAAAAATTTTAATTTTTCTATATTTAGAACATTAAAATTTTACTAGAAACATTAAGAAATTAAAAATGTCTTTTTGAGAACATAAAATCAAATTTGGATTTTAAACACTGTTTGCAACTTTTTCAATAATTATAAATTGCATTTATATTATAATTATTAATACCCCAAAGCAAATACTACTCAATCTTCTAATAATCTAATATTTAACAATTCAAGTAGATATTTGAAACTATGTTTTTTTTGAAATATAAATTTATATTTTTTAATAATTTTTTCTAATTTTGTATAATATATTTTTTCCATAAAAAATAGCAAACACATCTATATACTTTATACAATTAACCAAGCTCACAGCATTAGCGCAATGCTTTAACTTGTTACATTATAATAAATAATTTTGATAAACAAAAGGATAATCGAGGAAATTGATTTACAGTACACTAATATCATCTCTTTTAATTAATTAATTAATTATGGGCGTATTATCTGTCAATTCAGATAAACATGTGAATAATGTAAAGTCATTTTGGAATCGTTACCTGATTAATTCTATAATTAAAAATATTCATCATTTTTTTATGTAAGATCAGTATTAAAAAATGACTTGGCACTTTCTATTTATTTTTATATGATTGCAAGATAATCCACACGTTTTGAAAAATAATAGGTTGTTTTTTTTTAAATGAGTACGATTTAATGCTGGTCTTTTTGACAAGTTTTTTTAGGTGTTTAATGGTTTCATACTATATTAGATCATCATTATTAAGAGCATGTTTGAAATCTGTGAAAGGTTAAGCTACAAATGTCAATTATTTGACCGATATCCAATGTCAGTTTAGACCATTATGTATAAAGTCTAAGTATATGAAGCGAATCAAAAAGTAAAATTCTACGTAATTATATTATATGATTAATATAGTAATTATAAAAATAAGACTTTGCAAGTTATACGCACTTTTATCGTTGTTTTAACAGTATAACCTACATACAAAATATATCGATTAGTGTATATCTAAATATGGAATGTGTCAATAATGTAACGAACACACCACAGGTTTGTGTTATATGAATTTAATGTAATAAAATTATAAATCTTAAAATAACAAATTTAATGTATGCTAATATACTTAGGTGTTTTCTTGGGACCTTTTACCAGAAACTTTTAAAGCCAATTTTTCCACAGAACTATACATATCTGATTCAAAACTTTAAAATTATGCTCCCATATCAAACTATGGTACAAGAAGCCTATACTCAATATGTTTCAATTTTTAAATCACTATAATTTTTTGTGCTAGAGGTTTTTTAATAAACTGACCAGTAACTTTGTAGAGCAATATTAGTTCTATAAGTTTGCCAAATATTTTTTTGAAAAACCTACTCTATAAAAAGTTGATGCGTTTTAAAGATTACTATTGTTTTATATATAATTACTATGTGTTTCAATTATAACTAACTTTAAAGTGCTATAACTTTTTATAAAGGCAACATTTTAAAAATCTGACCAGTAACTTTGTTCATTATGATATGCTCTACAAATTTGCCAAATATCTTTTAAAAATATTGTTTCTACAAAAAGTTGATGCATTTTAAAGTTATACTATTTTATTGTCTAGTATAGGCTTCTTGCACCATACAAAGAATTTTGAGATCTCAAACATAATTTAAGCCAAAAATCAGTTGAATTACAGTAAAAGTATCTATGCTAAAGAATTTTTTTTTTATATAGCGATGGGAAATTACAATTATTTAATATAATAGAAAAACCATTTAATTTCGTTTATTATTATAATGCAGAGCTTTTCAATATTTTGTATTCGCATGTGCAAGTTAAATTTCAAACGTTGTAAATATTTAAATTTTAATAAAAAATATATATAATGTAATAATAACATATATGCGTTCACTGACGCCGGATACGATATAGTCGGTCAAGTAATTGACATCTGTGGCTTAACCTGTCAGACGTTGACGTAATGCAAAACTTCATTTAATAATAAGTAAAAACTTATCTGAAAAGCAATCGCTATGAACTCAAATTTTACTTCACAGAGATCGAGTTGGGAATATACGGTTTTTAATGAAAGCGGTAATTTTACAAGGCAATTATTTACCTTATTGATACGAATTCACAAAGTTTGAATGCACATTTTCGTTTAATTTTCCACTGTATAATTGATAGATTGACCCAGTGATCATCACATCACATGACAAGCATTCGGCCCGAGTTAGGGTTAGGTTAGGGTATTTTAGGCCAGTTTGTTTTAATTCTGGCAAACAAATGACGTCATTATATGTTTATCATGTGATTGTCGATCACTGGTAAAAGTGTCCCCGAATAAATTCCTGATTTTTGAACTTTATAATAGCGGCTCGTTGAATTATCTTAATGTATGTATGCTTCTAATATCCTTTTAAGAGATAACGAGCCAAAAAGTAAAGATTTATATTTGCTATAACTATTAAATAAAAAAAGTTTTTGAAGATACTAAGAGACTAATTTTTTTTTTGCATTATATTCATTAAAGCTGCTGCATTATTGATATCGATATCAAGTGGAGTCATTCGTTGATCGGTGGAAATTCAAAAACGATATCGGGATCAATGAACGACACGGACGTTGTCTAAAATGCGTTAACAAAATGATAAAATATTAGGTCATGCCTAATTGTAACGTGAAGTGTCATTCATCAAACGTATGTAAATCAAAACTATATCTAGTATTAACTACATATAATTTTGATTTACATAGTACATCGACCACCCCAATCAAACGTGTGCATTTGTGCATTTGATGAATGACACTTCACTTTATAATTAGACACGATCTAATTTTTTATTATTTTGTTACGGATTTTACTAAGGCACGTTTTGATTGATGAAACCCATATATAAATGATGCACATAGTTAGAGCAGTTACGGGCGCGTGTTTTTTTTTTTTTTTTTTTTTTTATTTACCACACAGAATAAAGATACAAATAGTGCGATATTAGTGGAAATCCATGTCGATTCCGGATCGACAGTTTAAAGAATGTAAAATTAGATAATTTTCTTAATAATAATATAATAATTTTTTTTCTTTTTATCGTCTATCTTATAATATAATTGGTAATTTTTTATATCCGGTAATTACTTCTCTTATGTCGCAAGTAACGGTGAAATCGGATTATGTGAGAGTTTAAACTAATTTTTTTTTTTCTCGAACGCATTTTTTGGTTATATTATAATTTAGGGTAGATTCGTTTTTGTATCAATATTTAATAGAAACCCATTCACATTCACCATCAGCAGATTTCTATCATCATCCGCGACAGTTAATTATGAAAATTATACATCTTGATGTCTCCAGATTCATAAAGTTTGCAAAGTAATCATTTCAATATATTTTAGTATTGAGTCTTTTATTTATTTCAATATTGCAATCAAAAACAAAAAAACTCAAAATTCAAAAATCAAAAAATTAAAAAAGAAAAAAGAAGCAAAAGAAAATGCAAAATTTAAGAATATAAATCTTTCTTCATTGTTTGATATTATGAAATTTCAAAAAGCACAAAACTTGAATCACGTTAATGTAAGAGCTTTCATCATAACATTACAAAATAATCGACTTTAAAGCAGCATTTTTACCAAAGATTCGGCTTAATTTATCTAGTTCTTATAAATTAATTTTATTCTGACCAATCGACAAGGATCTCAAAGTTCTATTTTTGCAAAGAGTCTCCACTAATGATTTTCCTCCCTCAAATCCAATTTTATTAAACTTATGTTTTGAGTAGTATTTTTACGAAAAATTTTTTCCTCAACTAAAATTAAGTTCCTATGCTATTGCTTTTCCAATTCAGAAGTGAGATCATTATCGTAAGTATTTAAATAAGTCAGGAAGTGTTTGTACAATGTACCTCTGATATCGCTTTCCCTCCTTCATATCCGAGTTAATTACAGTCAGTGTATTGTTCGTACAAAATGCATCCGCTAATATTTTTCCTCCTTAATAACCAAGTTGATTATCATAAAGATCTAAAGAATCAATGTAGCGTTGATATGAAATGCTTTTGCTATCGTTTTCACCCTATCAGAGCCAAGTTGATTGAACGCAACATTTAGCGAAGTTCGGGTAATTTTCTTGCAAAAAACTTCTGAAAGTATTTTTCCTCCTTCAGGACCAAGTCGATGATTTTCAAACATTAAGGAAATCAGTACGGATTTTAAAAACCGCCGCTAATATTTCCTTCTTTTCTTCGGAATTGAAATCATTACTACAAAGCTTTAAGGAGATAAGTGTAATATTCTTATAATGATATATAAACATTATATTGTTCGTACTGTTCTTAGAAACATGTAGATAAAGAAAATAATATCAGCCCTTGTAGGTTCATTCACTGTAAAAAGCCGATGATACATCATATCAGGCTTTTTTTTCATTCTTAAAACTTCGAAGCCGACTTTTAATTCCGGAGATCAAGTTAATATAACTTGTCTATTCAAATAATGGATTTTAATTATTTTTTGAAGAATTATATTAAAAGAGTTTAATTGTGCTTGTTGTTAAAAAAGACGCATTGATATAAATCTTTTATCGTCAAATTTGGTTTACTCCATAATATTGAGACAATAACCGAACACAGTCGACGGTTGACGAGAAGGATCAAACTGGAGGTTATTAAAGAAGATTTCGAAAAAGGTATTTTGAAACGTCGACCAAGATCAGGTGTAATTCTGGTCAAATTTGCAGATCATTTGGCCAGATCTAGTATAAATATTTTGACCAGAATTATGGACGCGAGTCTTTAGTAGATGAACAATTAGTTATCATCTACGACATGACTAATATCTAGTATAATACTTAACGTTGACTCCAAATTTTAATTAACCGCCTTATACGGCCTAAATAAAAATGTTCCTTGTGAAATTTACTAATGGATGCTCCAACCTAATTCTAACTATATAGTACGAGTTTTAACTTAAATTTTGATTTAAAAAATTACAAAGTGCAGTAACATCATTTGGGACACTGATATTTCTGAATAACGATGGTTCTTCAATTAGTTGTACGTTCATACCCATGTCCAAATGTCATTGTAGTGACAGTGGAAAAACCATACATCAGGGTTGTTTGCAAAGTGAAAAATGAACATTGCTAACATTAGTTTATTTAAATAAATTCATCATGAATAAAAACGTAATAAGCACAACATAATTACATACCTATTTGCTAAAATTGTTATTACATCATGATAAGAAGGATCAATCAAATTAAAATTTGATTTATGGCTGGTTTGACTTTTTCCATTGTAAATAATAAAAAATCTATGTGCTTTCTTTTTAAAATAAAAAAGAAAAATTTCTTAAAAAAGAATAAAATAAAAAAAAGAAATGTTCATATGTTAATTATCAATACCAAATGGAACGGATGAGGGTCATTATCGTTATTAATAATATAAATGTCAACAGTTGCTTTGAAAACTTGCATAACTTGAATTGTTTAATAGAGCATCACTTTTTCCAGTCGATACTATCTTACCGAAAGAAACCATTAAATTAATCCTAGAAATAATGGTTTGAGGCAGTTTTCTCATGTAATATGACTTTAAAGTATTTGGATCTATATTTCTACATTCTTCTGACATGTTCGAAGAATTAGATTTCGAAGTTGGAAGTTTAATTGTATCACCTTCATATTTCAAAATTCACATCATATTATAATTTAACGCAGTATCATAATTTATAGATTGATTATTAATCGGTGTACAAATTGATATTTCGGGAATATCGCTGCTCAATATTAATTGGAATAATGTTAGAGTTATCGGTTTTATTAATTCACCATCAACTTAGCGGATGATCATCAATTGAAAGTGTAGTGAACTAACGAGATTCTAAATCTAAATTTTTTACCCTTTCGAACAATATAAGTGGCAACTTTATTATTCGGGTTACACGTTGAATTTTTAGGGGCAGCATTACAAGCATATTGTCCAAAGCCACTAATTTCACCGGAATCAGAAAGGAGATCAAACCCTTTATAGTGGAAGGAGAATATTGGATAGAGTGTGATACCAATCTGATAATGTCATTACATATTCGAAATCGTATTTTCCAAGGTACGGATCGTTAGGATAGTGAATTATTAGAGGGTCTTTGAGGCCATCAACAATTTGACACGGGAAATGGGAATGGTACCAATATGTGCCTTGATTATTATTTATCCATATTAAGCATGAATAAATATTCTTTTTTTACTGATAAATAATAATTTAAAGAAATTTACGGTATTCTTGAACGGTAAAATTGTAGAGAAACGAAACTCCGTCATAAAAGTTCGTGTCTTGTTGAAATGTACCATGCTAATCCACTAATTAAAATTAAAAATAATTAAAATTGTTATACGAGCAGGAAATAGGCAATTAGATTATTTAATTTACCTACGGATGGATACCCAAGTTTATCGGTTACGTTGATGAGAAGTCTATTCCCATAGTTTGCCTGAATTATCGGAGCTGGATATTGACCATTAATAGTCCATCTAAATGTTATGAGAATAAAAAAAGAAAACAAGAAACAAGAAGAAATTAACTTTATAGATTTATGGATTTTACGCTAAACGAATATATCCGTCAGGAGCCAACTCCTTTACTATTAATCCTATGTTATAACATCGAACTACCGGGCCATCGATTGGTGGTAAAGGCTTAAGAACTTTAAGCATAAGCATATTTGAAGAAACATGGGTACATTTGTATGATTGATTATGATGTGGGTACCAATCTATCCAAATTGAGTTACTTGAATTGAATAATATAAGAGTTATAAATATTAATTTAATTATCATTTTGTATTTAATCAAATGAAATTAATATACAAAGTGACCTTCGAATTCTTGTTTTTTTAACTAAAGATCAGCAACTAAATGAATTGATCATTTTTTCCATGGAAAAATAAACATTTATATTGATTGATCTCATTAAATTCTTGCAGGAATAAATAAATTTTTTTTTATAAAATCCTTGAAGATGACGTTCTTGGTACTATAGGGAATCACCAAAATTTAGATAACAAATTATTAATCTTGCCACATCTTGGGATTTTAGCATTGAATGACTAATGGTGAAAATGGTTAAATTTGTCGTGTCATCCCTAACCCTAACCCTAGTTCTAATTAATTTTAATTTTTTTTTTAATTATTTCTTTAATTTTAAATCAAAATGTATTATATTAAATATTCAAATGCTTGGAATTTCATGTTCTACTATATTGTTAAATTAGTTTCTTTGTTAATATGTAAAAAGTTTAATGACGCTAAGATCTGCTACAAAGTTTTAGAATATGTCATTAATCGTATAGTATATATATATTAAGAAATCGTAAAGTCTTTATTTTTTTTTAACACCTACAGTTTCAATAAAAGCCCAGAATACAATGGCACAGCTGATTTATGCATTTTAGTTGCATCATATAATTTGGGCTATAGTGATAGACAACAGTACAACCTGCATTAAAGAGATCAAACCTTAAAAAATTTTTTGTCACGAGATTACACTACAGCTAATATAAATATTGAGTGTATACCATCGGAGTTAATGTCACTCGTACGGTACATGATATTAATTCCGATGAAAAAAATCCCGTTATTTTTCTTAAATCAAGGATATTTGAATCTACTGCGCAGCCTGCAATTAATACTGTACATAAATATGAAATACGTAACATCAAGTCAAAATCATGTCATGCAGACTTGCCAGAATTATACTAACTGGTCTAAATTATAAAATTCCACTGCGCATTCTCAAAAATTCTGCGGTGAATAATGCGCAGCCTGCGCAATGGTCATCTCTACGCATTCCCAAAGATTGTATACTTATTATAGGTTATAATTAAGTTTTTACAAAGACCATGCCAATCCCAAAATTTTGAGAGAACTTTTTTTTTTTGTTATACGCAGAAGACTGTTTCATAAAGCTTTGAGCTGCAAATATTTTTTGTATTATTTCTTGGAAATTTTTGTATTTTCCTTATCCTGAAATTTGATTGGCCAGGGGCTAAATTCGAGTCCATGGGTCTGATTTAAGACCATGGTAGAGAGTTCCTAAAATCACTTTTTTCTTTGACAAAATAGGTTAATATGACGATGGGTTCGTAACACTGATCTGGGTACTGGAAATGCGTACGTACGTACGTAATATTACACAATCAAATCAATCTTATTTATTCCGATATGACGCAATACTAACTGTGCCAATACCCGTTTTTTTTTTTTTAACTCTTAACGTATACCAAAAAATTTAGAAATTTCATATTGCAAATAACTACACAATTTCATAAAGAACCATTTTTTTTCATTAATAATGCAAAACGATAATTTACCAAATATCTGTGATAACTCACTTACGGGATGGTCAACGAACTGTGAAATTTACAAATATCAGAATAAAGATAATAATGAATCTCTAAATTTCATAAATAAAAAAATTCTTGAAGATTTATGTAACTTACATGAAGAAGAAATAATGAAAGGGAATTATGATCCAGAATTTCTTAATTCAATCGAAAAATTTATTATAAATAATCAATTAAAACCAGATGAATTAATTAATTTATGTTTAAATAATCAAATTAATTCTATAATTTTAAATATTCTTGCTCGTTGTTATCGTTATGGAAAATGGGTTGAAAAAGATGAATATAAATCGGTTATTTATTATCAAAAATCTGCTGATATGGGAAATTCATATGGAATAACTGATCTTGGTGAATTATATGAAAAAGGAGTTGGTGTTAATGAAGATAAACATAAAGCATTCTTTTATTATCAAGTATCAGCTATTATGGGTGATTCTTATGGAATAAATAAACTTGGTTATTGTTATAAAAAAGGAATAGGTATTGAAAAAGATGAAAATAAAGCTTTTTATTATCATAAAAAATCCGCTGAAATGGGTCATGCTAATGGACTATTTTTTCTTGGTCATTGTTATCTTGATGGTGTTGATGTCGAAAAAGATAATAATCAAGCATTTATTTATTATAAACAATCTGCTGATATGGGTAATGCTTGTGGAACATATCATGTTGGTTATTGTTATCAAAATGGTATTGGAATTGAAAAAGATGATTATAAAGCATTCATTTATTATCAAAAATCGGCAGAAATAGGTGATGCTGCTGGAATGTCTCAAGTTGGTTATTGTTATCGTCATGGAATTGGTGTTAAAAAAGATGATTATAAAGCATTTATTAATTATCAAAAATCGGCTGATATGAGTGATGCTAGTGGAAATTATAATGTTGGTTATTGTTATCAAAACGGAATTGGTGTTAAGAAGGATGAAAATAAGGCATTCATTTATTACCAAAAATCTGCTGAATTGGGTGATGCTGCTGGAATGTCCCAAGTTGGTTATTGTTATAATAATGGAATTGGTGTTAAAAGGGATGAATATAAAGCATTCATTTATCATCAAAAATCTGCTGATATGGGTAATGCTCGTGGAACTTATAATGTTAGTTATTGTTATCAAAATGGAATTGGTGTTGAAAAGGATGAATATAAAGCATTCATTTATTATCTAAAATCTGCTGAAATGGGTGATACTAATGGGGCATATATGGTTGGTTATTGTTATCAATATGGAATTGGTGTTGAAAAGGATGAACACAAAGCTTTCATTTGTTATCAAAAATTGGCGGAATTGGAAATGGTTGATGGTATATTTATGGTTGGTTATTGCTATCAACGTGGAATTGGTGTGGGAAAAAATGAATATAAAGCATTTACTCATTATAAAAAATCTGCTGACATGGGAGATTCTGATGGAACATATAGCGTTGGTTATTGTTATCTTTATGGAATCGGTGTTGAAAAAGATGAATATAAAGCGTTTCTTTATTATCAAAAATTAGCTGATAGCGTGTGCTAGTAAAGTTTATTATCACAAGAATGTATGAAATTCTTTGTTAAGTAGCTCTATTAACAAGGTTGAAGTTTTTGAAAATTAAAGTTATCATTTTTCGTAATAAAATAAACTTACCTAAGTTGCAATAATTTTTATGCCTGATGCGGTTCCAATAATTTTTTTTTATAACAAATTTTGTGATTTATTTTTTTAACATTTCTATGATGTGTTCTGTGATGATTTTCGTGAATTAATGTGATTTTCTACAAGTAAAGCCAAAATTATATACCAACTAAATCCAGCTTCAGTAAGAGGCATTTATTTTGCGATCACAGAAAAAGCAATCTTCTTAAGTACAATTAACCACAGGCATTGCCCTCCAATCACCGCAGAATATCAAAGATGCTAAAAAAAGTGGAGAATATTACGGATAGTGATAGGCACGCGCGGAATCCCATGCATTATTTCGTGTGTGATGCACAGAATTTTAATAATCTGCCTGGCCGCGTTATCATAATTTTGGCCCAAAAGTCATTGATAAATGACGTTCATAATTCTATATAGAGTTCCACCCTTGCAAACAAATATGGTCCAGAACATTATTCAGGAGAATTATTTTAATAACGAGTGGTAAAGACAAAACTGAAACCATTTTAAAAGTCTAAATAGAAAATTTTATATTATATATATTATCCAAAGCAAATTCGAGGGTATCGAAGATTTTTTTACTATATCTGCGTATCTCACACGGGATATTGAAGAAATTCGCAAATTGTCTATCACTAGCCAGGGTTGGCAAATGACTTTTAAATGACATAAATGACATTGTGACATTGTCATTTGTCACTTTGTCATTTAAAAGGTAAATGACAAATGACAAAAATAGGTTATATTTAAAAATGCAAAGATCCTGTAATCATTAAGGTTTTGTGTCACTTCGGGCAGTTTAGGATTAGTTAAATCCTAAAACACCCGAAGTTCTAATATGTTATTTTAAATGACAAAAATAACAAATGACATATGTCATTTGTCACTAATTTGTCATTTGTCACGAAAATTTTAAATGACATTGTCATTTGCCATCCCTGTCACTAGCAGAATTTAGCAGAATTTGATCGTAAATTCTATATAATTCAGGCGAACATCGGAAAATTCTGGAAAACTAGATAATGAATAAACATAAACTATGAAAATTTTGGTCGAGAGCTGACATGTAAAAATTATTTCGAATTAAAGCAAAATTTTCGATTGATTTATGATAAATTTTGATTGATTTATGCAAACTTCGATAAATTTCGAGCTTCATATCATTTACATGTGACTTTTGATAATTTTTGCCAAAATTTCGAGAAATTTTGATTTGATGGCATTGCTCTCATATATTTTTTTTTAGCCGATAATGCCTTTACTATGTGATTTTTTAGAAATTTAGAAAAATCTTGGCCAAATTGGTCAAAATTTCAAAAAATTTCGTGTCCCTGGTCGAAAGTTACGGAATAATATATCTTTTAGAAATTTAAATTATGTTAAATATATTTACGCATTATCCCTCTGAATCAGTGTTGGCATGGCCAAATGATTGGTCATTGGTTATTTGGTCATTTACGTTTGAAAATGACCAAATAAGCTGATCTTATTGGCTGGCATATGATCGGTTGTTCAAATCACGTAATACCGTCGATTTTCAATACACATTAATATATTAAATGACTAAATGATAAATGACCTGGGTCATTTGGGGCCATATGGTCATTTAGTAATTTAGAGAATAGCTATTTGATACAATCAATTGTATTCTTACGTCACGTGCAATCAATAAAAAGCTTACTGCACGACAAGAGACAGTTTACTCGTTTGTGTAATCAAATTATTATTGTTATATATCGCTATATGTGCAGAATATTTATGACACTGGATTATATACGTGCGATTTTCTACTCATTTTCAATTTTACGTTGCACTCATAATTTAAGAATAACAGTATAAATCTATATATACACTTAAGCATAAAAGATTTTCTGATTACATAATACGAATTTAAGAATTTATTTTTTTGTAGAAAACATGTGTTCAGTCGAAGAATTGCCAAACTATTATGATTGATTAAAATATAAAAAACAATAAATTTGTTAAAGAATAATCAGTTTAGAAAATGGGTTTGTTTTGTTTTTTTTACAATATTCATAGACTTTTTGTTAATAAGATTTTGAGGATTGAATAAATTTATAATGTTGTTTAAAGCCTTAGTCAAAAATAGAATGAGCTGGTAGAACTTTTTTGAAAGCCCATCTGATAATACAAACTTAATTCCTGTATTGCATTGTTAAACCACCTCTAAATAGGTTCAGTGAAACTGGGCTTAAAATAATTGAATGCCTCACGTGTTTAGTAATTAAACGTGATTGTGTATAGAGGTTTGTGATGTGATTTGCTGTTAGATATGATGGATATAATAATTATAAAATAAATAAAATTAAAAACAAATCTTCTACTAATATTAGACTTGTTATATCTACTAGATATTTTAGATCCTTTAGAACCTTTAGACTCGTGCTATGCATAAGTAGTCACATGCATGATGGTCATTAATTGACATAACCGTTTTAGGTCTAACACTCCCCTTGCCTTATATACGAGCACCCACGAGTAACAAATACCAACTTGGGGTATTGTAAGAAATTCTTGAAGGATTAGTTCCCTCAAGATAGCAGTTACCAACTATAAGCATTGAGTAGCTAGAGTAGTATCAATAATCATGTCTTGACAATGAAGTAAAAAAACTTCTAAAAGATTTAGTTTGGTATTGCTTTAAATAATCATTGAGTCCTTTATAACCAGGATATTTTTTATTATAAGGGCCGTGTCATTAATCACCTGATTATTTTTTTATCAGAGGCCTACCCCCTCTCCCTCTTTTTTAATATATATATAGTCAGGTTCTTATATATAATTTCAACTTTTTTTACCCCCTCCCCTCACTAAAAAATCACCTGATTTTTGTTACTCCCCTAAACACATTCAGATGTAGGATGTAGAAGTTTTATTATAAACACATCCAAATGTAGAAGGCATTAATGTAGAGTATATATAAAAGGTATGAAAGAGAAAGAAATGATATTTTTTTCGATCTTCTCTTGAAATGGATCGTATAATGAATAAGGTGCAGGATCAATAGTAACATCAACTGGCTGAGTATTATTAAGTTCAATTACAATCACTTGAACCACAAAATCCATTTTGAAATAGTACTAGTTTTTGTTAAATTGCCTTCATTTTTATTTAATTTCCCAAATGCTAGTGTGTGTAGTACTGCTTAAGTAATAGGGCAATAATTGTATATCAAGAATTATGCTATTGTGCATTTTTAGCTTATATACATCTTGTGCAATCCTTTTATATATAAAATAGAGTCTTTTTATTTAGGATTAATTTTATGGCTAAACTTTTCTCTTGTGTAGCATCATATAAAAGCACTCGATTATTTTTGGTAAATAGCTATTTGACCATTTTATACTTTTTATCCCAATAAAATTTTTGATGATTTTGGGACCTTATAATATTTGTCTTTGCTTTTTATCTTATTTTAGGTAACTCTTCTATAACTGTATAAAGACAAGTTAAGATATTTTTATCAAATATCTCTGGTTAGAAAATCAGCAAATGAGCCTTATGACCATAGGTAAGCATAAACAGTATAATTTTTATGGTTGATTGCTTGCAGTTCAGTAAGCAAATAATACTCTACCAAACCATTGGTTTGTGGATAATTTGGTGTTGATAGTACATGCTAAATTTGGAATTTTTGTACAATGCCTTGTACTATTGTATTGTTGAAATGCATTTCTCTATCAGTTAGAATATCTATAGAACATCTATATCTACAGATAATATTTTTATAGATAAAGTTAACATACTACTTGCATTCACAGTAAATACAGTACAAGCTTTAGGTCACTTAATTAAATAATTTGTTGCTACAATAATATATTTACTTTCTTTGTCTGTTATAGAAAGTTGTCCTATATAGTCAATGCCAATTTAGTAAAATGGGGCTTCTACAAGTATTGGCTATAAAGGTTCAGGTATATGATATTTCTTATGCTTTTGAAAGATGCACAAGACTTGATATAAGGCCATACAAATTTGTATATTTGTGGCCAGTAATACTGGTTTTTAATATTCTCTATTACCTTTTTAGTTTCTAAATGTGCTCCTGTCAGATAGTGATATAACAGGTACAATATAGGTTCTATTTCATAATTTTTGTATGACTCTAATTAATTGATTATTTTTTGATCTTTTTTTATAATTGTCTATTTAAATTGATGAAGTTTTTACTTT
This sequence comes from Gigaspora rosea, assembly GCA_003550325.1. Classification (NCBI taxonomy): domain Eukaryota; kingdom Fungi; phylum Glomeromycota; class Glomeromycetes; order Diversisporales; family Gigasporaceae; genus Gigaspora; species Gigaspora rosea. The sequence continues at coordinate 167,453 of QKWP01000585.1, forward strand.
GTGATTAATTATTTTTTGGGGATATTAGGTAAAATCAGGATGTGGTTTTGAGGTAAAGTTTAAGCTGGTTATATTCATTTGGTTCTATATTGAAGTTTTAAAAAAATTTTTTTTAAAAGAAAATATTTTCTAATTTTGATAAATATACTAATAAAGTTTATAATTAAGATAAGCAGTTGGTTTGGTTTAGATTAATTTTAGTATATAGTGGAATTAATTGTCTTTTACTATATACAATTACAGAGGTATTAGTCTGAAAAATTATTAAATTTATTATAATTTAATGTTGATAAAGTTTTGAATACAAATAACTACTATGGTCATTCAAGCAATTCTATATAGTAATGATCAATTTTACTTTATTGTGCTTTTGAATTTTAGTTATTTTTGAAAAGATTAATATCATTTTCTCTTTTATTAACAGTAGGCCAATAACTTTTAGTAATTTCTTTAACTGAACTAGATTTAACCATGATCTATAGCCTTAAGTTAAAATAACAGGCCAATACTTATCAATTGGAAAGTATAGAAAATTCCTATACTAGCACTTTATATTTAGACCCTTATAATTCCAGAAGTATTCTTTTTTTCTTATCTTTTGTATTCAATCTTTTTGCTATATATTATAAAGAGTATTGCTATTCGCACCATGGTTTTTGCTATTTGCACCATGGATTTTGTGTAACATTAGATTATCAATCAACCTTTTCTATTTGCACCATGGTAATATATATTGCACCAATAAAAACTTCTCTTTTTTGTAGATTAACACTATATAAAAAAGATTTTTCGCAATTTTTGTGTAATCTTGGGCTATTTTTATGCTGCACCAATAAAAACTCAACTTTTTTGTAGATTATTAACAGTTACAATGCCACTAATATTGTATATTATTACACAAATCTTAATTTGGTAACCTAATTTAGTAGGCCTGCTAATTTAATTTATAATGCGAGCCAACTCTACATAATGCGGGCCAACCCTTACCCTAATTTTTTAAGGCCTTAACATAATGTGGGCCAGAGTTTTGCAATTTTGTGTAATCTTGGGCTATTTTCATGTTTCATCAATAAAAACTTGACTTTTTCTATAGTTTAACAGTTATGACGCTACTAATGTTGTGTAACATTATACAAGTCTTATTTTGGTAACCTAATCTAGTAGGCCTGCTAATATAATTTATAATGCGGGCCAACCCTAACCCTAATTTCATAATGCGGGCCAACCCTTACCCTAATTTTTTAAGGCCTTAATATTAATATAGCCAAAGATTCGCAATTTTGTGTAATCTTGAGTTATTTTCATGCTGCACTAATAAAAACTCACCTTTTTTGTAGATTAACTACATATAGGGGTGCAGAATAAGGATTTCACAATTTTTGTGTAACTTTAGACTATTTTAATGCTGCACCAATAAAAACTCACATTTTTTTGTAGATTAACAACATATAGGGGTACAAGATAAGATTTTGAATATTTGTATAACCATGCCATGGTGCAAATAGAAAAGGTTGATTAATGATCTAATATTATACAAAAACCATAGTGCAAATAGCAATATCCTATTATAAATAGTACTACAAACTCTTTGTTAAATCAAAATAAATTTTACTATATAGTTGAACATCTGTTATAGGGCTATAATATAGTGTATTCTTTATTATATGTAATACTTTATCTGCTTTAGGTATTAATTTTAATATCTCTATTATAATTAGTTTTACTAGGTCTTTATATTTATCCACAAAGAAGTCTATTAGTAGGGTTCCTCAAATTCAAATCAAATCAAATATTGGATCAATTTGAATTTGATCAAATCAAATTGACCCTGATTTGAATTTGATTTGATTCAAATATTTGAATTTGAATTTGATTTGAATTTGAATTTTTAATAGTAATTTTCAAATCAAATCAAATATTTGTCAAATAAATCAAATTTGGCCATATTTGAATTTGATCAAATCAAACATAGTCAAATTTGAATTTGAATTTGATCAAATATTTGATTCAAATATTTGAAGATCAAATCAAATTGCGGAACCCTATCTATCAGACTTCTTCAAAGTCATTTTGCAATATTGCTTTATTATAAAAGCAATTTGTTTTATATATTTGCGGTAAGGTATTAGTATTATGATGAACTTAGCTAGGTTGATAAATAGTAGTAAAATCATTTAGCTCTAATTAAAAAATCCAATAGGCTCTCTTTTCCTTCAATCCTGTAGAGTATAGACATTTTATGTAGTATGATCAGTAACAATACAAAAATGCCTGCTTCTGATATTAATGAAAACATTTTATTACCTAGACTATTGAGCTCAGTAGTAGAATACCATAATTTTGCTTTATTTAGGCTTCTATTAGCATAAATATTACATATTCTCTTCTTTGATCATTAATTTGTGCTAATATAGCACAACAACCCAAAGTAGAAGCATTTGTATATTTATAAAAAGGCTGATTAAAATTAGATTGTATAAGATAGAGCCAATATAAGGTAATGGTAATTTTTAAGTATCAAAAGTAGAGGTTGGAACCAGTTTTAATAATTCGTGTTTATCACGTGAATTTTGTGATATTTTAGAATTTATTAAAATTAATTGGATTAAATTCTAAAATATCACAAAATTCACGTGATAAATCTGAATTATTAAAACTGGTTCCAACCTCTAATCAAAAGCCTGTTGTTATTCTTTTTTTTCTAAATATAAGGCTTACCCTTCTGTAATAATTTATTTACTGTATTTGCGCTAATAACGCGCAGGGTGAAATTACGAATTTCGGCCTAAATTAAGCTTAATTCAGGCCAAGGCTCGAAATAATGCCTGGCCCGCTATTACGTGCAAATACAATAGAGATTTCACAATCTTGAAAAATTCCTTAATGAACTTTCAATAATATAATACAAGACTGAGAAAACTGCAGATTTGTCAAAGGCTAGTAGGGACTAAATAATTCTTAATCTTTTTTTTTTATCTTCATTAGGTTTTAACTTGTCTCTTCCTACTAAATATTTTAGAAACTTAATATTGAGAAGAAAGAAGAAACATTTATCTAAATTTAACTTTAAGGTGGTACTCTAAAGTTTATTGAGTAAATAGTGATATTGTTGAGATAAATGATTACAAACTTATTAATATATTCTTTTAATATAGAGTCTATCATTCTTTGAAATATAGCAAGAGCATTATATAACCCAAACAGCATCATGTTAAATTCATATGTGCTAAATTTTATAATAAACACTATCTTCTTTTTATCTTTTTTAGCTATTGGGACTTGCTATTGGAACTTGCTAATACCTACTAGCAAGATCTAAGCTAGAAAACTATTTAGCCATTCCAAAGTAATTAAGCACTTCATTGATGTAAGAAAACAGATATAATCTTTTTCTGTTATAGTATTTAATTTTTGATAATCAATACATATCCTCTTTTTTCTGGTCTTTTTAGAGATAAAGACTACTAGTAATCTCTATGGCTTCAGCAAACTTTACTATATCTAATTCTTCTATTTTGTTTAGCTTTTTTCAGAAAAATTCTTGCTTGTTACATGGAATTTAGTAAGGTCTTTGCTTAAAAGGTTGGGCGTTTTCTGTATTAATATAGTTGTAAGTATGATTAGTATATTCTAAGCTCATTGTTTGTCTACTTTTCTGAAATATTTTTTGCGAACATATTATGGTTATTGACTAATAATTCTTGTGCTACAGCTTTTTGTTAGGTCGTAACCTCTTGTCCTATATTATATGCTATTTCTTTGCCTTCTATAAAAACATTACTTATAGTTTCTACAAGATACAAGACAGAGCTAATTTTGATTTTCTAGGGTTTATTATAACTCTTCTTTAGAATTAGTAGATAGTTCCTTAAAGAAATGAGTTCAGATTCCTCCTCTTTCAGTTTATCTATCTACTAATCATTGTCATTATTTTTTTAGCAACTTCAATTAATATTAGAAGAAATGTGCTTGTATAGGCAGTGTTGTTATTTGGATTGGACCTGGACTTGGTCCGAATCAGATCAGACTCAGAATCAGTCAGACAAAGCTAATTATATCCGTTAGACACTTGTCTAATGAGCTTTATTCTGATTAGCTAACTTTGTAAATCATTTCATGATTTCAATTGACTACTAAAATAACAAAAGGTACATTTATTTAAATTTAATTATTTTAATATTATTACTTTGATCAGATAGTTATAGTTATTGCCATATATATAATTCGATTAGGTTAAAAAACATCTCCAGGGGTCTTCTTGTCTTCTAGCTTTACTCTTTAATTGTTTGTCTATTGTCACTAAAATTTTGCTCCACTCCTTACCAACTCGTATATTTTATAATTTCATATATCGGGTTAGTGGCAAGTCCCTAAACAGGACTGTTTAACTTTCTCTATTATAATTTGTAATTTATTATTGTCAGATCTGAATAGTTCCTGTTTCTAGTTATATTAATTACCGTATTTTCATGAAATAACAGGCCGGAGCATTATTTAGAAAATTGTACACCCTAAAAATAGCATATATGGTTTCGAAATAACGCCCTGGCGCGTCTCGAAATAACGCGCCCCTATATATAGTTAAGTATGAAGATCGTTTATTATTAAATTAGCATTTCACAATTGAGACTTCTTGTTATACAAGAAGCCATTATTTCAATTTATTCATATTATTACTATAAGATATTACTGTAATTAACGTGCATATAAATCACAGCGGACCCGAAAGTTTAATGAAAAGTGCAGCCCATTATAAGTTAACACCCATTGACTTATTAAAAGATGAAAGCAGGGGATAAATTAGCAAGGTGAATAACCTTTTATATTATATCACAGGTCCATCACGATAGACTCCATTGTTCTATAGAATTTGATTCTACACTTGCTTTACCTATCCCTAGTACTATAAACTACGTGCAACCAATCATTCTCTGACACTAAGCCAAACTATTTTCTGCTTAACTTCGTGAATGAGTTCAAAAAAAAATTGATAATGATAAAAATTATATTCTGCGCACGTATGTATATAATTTGTTTTAGTTTATACTTACATATTTAGAATAGCGTTAAACTATGAAATACAAGTTGCGCGTTATTTGAAAAATCAGATCAAACTTGGCAAAAATCAATATTTGTCTCAAAATAACGCCCCGGCGCGTACTATAAATAATGCGCCTATACTCAAAATAACGCGCCGGGGTGCGTTATTTCGCGAAAATACAGTATACTGATAAACTTAGTATTAGTGATTAATAAAAAGGTCTAGAGGCTTTCATCAACCTGTATAATTTTTTTTTCTGTTTTATAACCGAGACCCTGCTCTTATTCTTTATTAATTTTAATATTATAACATGCAAAGAGAATAATATTTCCAAAATTTTTACAAGAAAAACAAAGCCTCGGGCTTCATGATGGCCTTCCATTACCATCAATCTTTACCCTATGGCCTGAAGTTAGCTAAAACAAAATTATTCTAAATATTTCGACCAGACGTAATGCAGTAAAAATTGTTAACATTGAATAACCCTATTCCATCTAAAACAGCCCAAGGTCCCAGTATGTTAAACAAAAGCAGTCATTTGTACCGGACTGCTTAGAAAAAAAACTTCTAGAATCTTCATCCAGTGGTTTCCAATAAATCTCGCATGTCCTTCCACATTACTTTTCTAAGCCAACTCCAGACGATTGTATCCAATTCAGTAGGTGCCTTTCCTTTTTGGGAGCAGTAAACACTGCGGATCTTTTTGGAGGGGGTAAGCCAAATCGCCCACTTTTTTTGAAAATTCTTTATGAACTGAATGTACCAAAATTTTACTGTATCCAAAGTAAGGACAGTGGTTCTTCCTGTATAGTCCAAATTCTATCAGAGAGCCACCAAGTACTTCTCTATTTATAGTAAGTGATAAACCCTGAACTTGTCAGCAGGTAGTCTATGAACTTTAACTCTAAATGACAAGTGCTGATTTTTTGGTAAGTGACAAACTCTAAAGCTGTTAGCAGATATTTAGTTAACTGTATCTTTAAATAACAGCTGCCAGGTTGCATATCTTCGTTGGTGTTTCTTCTGTTTCTTTAGATCTTTACTTCTGAAGTGTTAGTGTTTTTGTTGGTACAAGTGATCAGCGGATAGAGTTATGGAAGATCTTTTATCAACCTGTTATAATTTAGATATATGTATCTAAAGTGTCATACAAAAAATCCAATAGCAACTTTTTGCTATCTGTAAAGTAGTATTAAATGCATTTACTAGTATTATTCTTATATTCAACATGTTGCTTAGTAGTATAAGTATTTAATGATTATTCGTCATAATAATATGTATTTACTAATGTTGCAGGGCTGTGCAGTACCTATGTAACCAGTGATCGAGTACATGTTTGATTGAATATCGTGATTGCAATTTGCATGAATGGCGTGATTACGATTTAATTAAAAGTCTAAAATAGTGATTGCATTAATAATGTAATAAAAGGGCTTCCAAAAATTAGCTGTTTTTTTTTACTATGGGTTCACCTCACCCCTACCCCACCCACTCCCACCTGATACTCCAATCAGCCAATCAGATTTACGATTATTAAAAAGTTAGATATAATATTTAATAGTAAATAGCTTTTAATTTACTGGGCCAATTTCGATGATTTAACTACCAAAATGATCCTCTTAATAAGGGGATTCTAGCAAGACCAAAATCATTAAAATCCAATCACTGGATTCTAAGATTGAAATAGATTTGTGTTACTATAGAAGTTTTATAATTTATTAAAAAATTATAGGGCAAATCTATTTGTAACTGTGGTTACAGTTCTGAGCCAATCAAATTGCTAGATTAGGTATGACAAAAAAATTCAAAAAATTACAAATCACAATAACTTCAAATTGTGCCTATGAAACCAATATTTTTTTCTAGCTAAAAATGCTTCTTAAGGTGTTTGATTATATAATAAACCTTCTACTAACTCTAAAACCAACCCTAACCCTAATCTGGTTACTGTCACTGCTGGGTAACAAACACATTTTTTCAAAATTATAAACATTTATAGAAACACAAATTTATTCCGATCTCTGGATTCTGTGATTAGATTTTTATAATTTTGGGCTTACTAGAACCCTCTCATTGAGCTGATCATTTTGGTAGTTAAATCATCGAAATTGGCCCAGTAGATCAAAAGTTATTAACAATTGAAAATTAATTTTTAATTGTTAATAACTTTTGATCTACTGGGCCAATTTTGATGATTTAACTACCAAAATGATACTCTCAATGAGAGGATTCTAGCAAGCCCAAAATTATTAAAATGCAATTACTGGATCCTAAGATTGGAATAGATTTGTGTTACTATAAACGTTTTATAATTTATTAAAAAATTATTACTAAATGTTTCATATCCAATAACAGCACAACTGGTTTTGAAATTAATGCACTTGCAACCTAAGCCCTTCGTGGTCCAGGTTAATACATTAATTCAAAAACAGATGCTTTTTTAATGTATTATGTAAAAATGATCATCCTGTAATCCTTCAGACCTTTTGCCTACTGTTAAAAAAAATAATAATTAAAAAGCGAATAAAAACGAAGTAATATATGCTTGCCAAATATTAAATGCTAGCATATTAAATGCTAGCCAAATTTTCAGAATACATCATATATATTTTAATAATTTTTGCATTCACTGCATAGAAACATCTGTATTTGTTTTCAACAATAGCAGGAATCTGGTCATGTATTTTATCTGATCCAAATTTAATTAGAAGATAATTACCACAATTTTTTTCCAAAAAACATAAATTTACCTTTTTCAGGTTCTATTAGGTAATACCATTATGATACCAGATGAAAATAGCGGGAAAAAATAGTTGTAAAAATTGGACAATTGGCATAATTGGGAACTAAAAAAAATGAAAAATTAAAAATTGAAAAAATTAAAAATTGAAAAAATGTGATGGCAGGTAATGCAAAACAAAATTTAACTTTGCATAGCCTTATGGATGCATAGCAGTTTTATTTAGCAGGCGAAAGATCTGAAGGATCACAGACAGGGTGATTGTTTTTATATGACACTTAAAAAAGCATTTGGCTTTGAATTTAGTGTACTAACCTGGATCATAAAGAGGCTCAGGTTGGAGCACATTAAATTCAAAGCCAGATATGCTATTATTGGATGTGAAACATCCAGTCATGGATTTATTTTCTTTTTCTTTATAACAAATAAATCAGTTAGGTTAATCAAGTCTATTTTGGCATATAAATAGTACTTATATGACCTATATTTATCATTAAAAAAGAAAAAATAATGTAAATAATATATTCTATTTCAGAAAATATTAATTTTAGAAAGTACTTATACGTATAACATTCCTGATTTTAGTGCAACTACCTCACACAGCTACCCTAATTGAAATAATAATCATAGTAATTAGCCACTTTCTAGTTACTTTTTACCCACCCTTGATCAAATTTATATGAGCATAAAAATGATCAGGTTGGACGGGTCAGGACGGGTCAAGTCAGATTTTGAAATAGACCCAACCCAAACCTAATAAAAAATTTTTATGACAAATCAGATACAGGTCGGGTTTTAATCGGGTTTGGGTCAGGTTTAAAAGAACTTGACCTGTCCTGACTAGGGGTCTTAATGAGTCGGGTTGGGTCGGGTTTGGGCCTGACCTGGGTCAGACCCACTTGTGTCAAAACCTGACCCGGGTCTGACCCGCCTCATGTCAAACCCGACCCAGGTCTGACCCGCCTCATGCCAAACCCGACCCGGGTCTGACCCGCCTTATGCAAACCTGACCCGGGTCCGACCCAACCCAACCCAACCTGGGTTGAACCCGGGTTAATGATAGATGATACAACGATTGCTTATGATATTATATCTAAGGCCGTTTATAGTTGTTTTCCATTAATATTACCCCTCCCCCTTCCCCTTTGATGTCCTCCGGTAAAAATTAAAAATAAATAACTCTGTTCGGCCCCATTTGAAACCAAACCAGTTAAACTCGAGTTTTTGTAGTCACATTATTTTTACTATAATATTTAAACTCCTGCTCAAATTGAGTTCGGAATCGGTTAGATGATCAAAATGCTTGATTAGTAATAGTTAGACTTTTAATTACTATCGTGCATTGACAAAAAATATTTTTTTTCGATTGCCCGATTATTATGCCGTTATGCTAATATGACGATATTAATTTTTTTTTAATTAATTACCACGATATTATATAATGAAATTGCTTTTTTAATATATAAATGAGCGATTTTTTCGTTTGCACATATTTTACTTATTTACTTAAACTTCGTAAGATGGATGAAGAAAACGCACTTGACCAAATTTATTAACCAAATTAAACATACTTCTTTGAGGTCTCAAAATACACAAGAATCCGAAACACTTTTAGAAATAACAAACCATCCCCCAAAATGATTAAAAAACGATTAAAAAAAGATCCTTTCTGGAATCCAATAGTTAATAAATTTACCGAATTGTGAATGTTTACTACTGTATAAGAATTCCTCTTATATCAATTTCTGAATATTTTGTATATAGTCTTTTCTTATTTTCTAGATTAAGATAATCCAATTTTTCATTAAATTTTTAAACTGTATTTTCTAAACTTCTGACATGTAATTCATCACATAATTTTATTTGAAATTTTGTCCAATAGAGGATTTCAGAGTTAACTTATTTTGAAAATAAGTAAGAGTTCGAAATTTTGAGATCAAAAAAAATGAAATAATAGAATTTTGAAAGAAAATTTACGATCGTAAAAGAATTCATCATTATATTACAAATAAAAATAAATAGGATTCATATATTATTGATTTTGAAATAAATCCATCACTGATTTAATTCTAAATCAGAAAGATGAACCTTAGGTCTTAAACCCCTAATAATCTGATATAAAATTGTTACATAATTATATCAAATGAATAAATTCTGATGGTTCATATATCATGCTCTCTTTAAACCTTTGAAAACATACTGTAGAATACTATAAATTTCATTTAACCTTACTTCAAAAGTTATATTAGATGATATTGGAAGTCATAAATCTACACTATAGGAGGCTTTATAATTAATATATTTTGAAAATAAATGGGTATTTAAAAGATCCTATTCTATTTTTAATATTCTGACATAGTGAATTACAGTGAATTAAATTGTTTTTCTTGATAAATTTTTACTAGTAAATGATTATGTAAATAGGTCTATATGTTAAAAAAATAGCTCATATTTTGAAGCAAATACGTCACTTATTTTATCTGAAATCGGATGCCATATTATTAATTCTGAAACCCTTAATATATATGCATTATGTAAAGTGCCTTGCAAAATATTGTTATAATAGAATCTTGATTAATGTTTTTTATGAATAAATCGTGCAATGCAATATAAGAAAATTTATTTTATTTATGTCATAATAAAAATTTTGCCACAAAGAACCTAATCAGCAAGATTTAGAATTTGAATACAAATTTAAGACTTGCAATCTTTTGGTATTACGAGACATTACAGAGATAAAAGTCTTTTGCAATTAATCTATAATTGATATAAAATTCAAAAGTGGTAATATTAAGATGAAATATTTTGACTATAAATGCTATATATGTTTACAAATTATAATTTCTATTAAACTACAGCATAATATACTCTCACAAACAGATTCATGCCTTATTTTTTAGTAAATTAATTTATTATCATAGAAATATTGCTAATTAATCGTCTATTATATTGTTTGCAGATCATTGATAATAAATAAATGCTTTATATTCATCCTTTTTAACTCCAATTCCATTAAGATAACAAAATCCAAGATTGCTTATTCCTCTAATATTACTCATGCTGGCAGATTTTTGATAATAAATGAATGCCTTATTTTCATCCTTTTCAACTCCCATTCCATGTCATGTTTGTAATTATCTCCAAAATCAACCATTGCAGCAGAAAAAAATGGTGCAGATCAAATCACTAGATCACGAGAATTTTGCCTATAAAAATTGTACATACGTACGAAGTTCTTTTTATCATATGAATACTTTTTTAAAATAAATAATTTATTTATTTTTTATTTTTGCAATGAATCATGCATCACCCATCATTAACCCGGGTCTGCCCTAGGTCTGACCCAACCTGGGTTTTTTCTGACTCAGGTCTGACCCGACCCAGGTTTTTTCTAACCAGGTTTGATCTGACCCAACCCGATCCGAGTTGGGTCTGACCCGGGTCGGGTTGGGTCTGACCCGACCCAGCTAAGACCCCTAGTCCTGACCCATTCTGCACCCTAGTCGTACCCTAGGGCAGTGTTGTCACTTGGACGTTTTTTGAACATTTTGGACATTTTTTAAATTAAAATTATATAAAATTTTATTAAGATAATCTATTTTAATTTTTCACTAATGAGTCCAGCACCTAAAAAAATATATAATTATATATTTTTTAAATTACTTTATTGATTAGTTAAACGGACATAGGCTTGGACGATTTTGGACAATCTTGAACGTTGGACAAAAAACATAGTATAGACACATCCAAGTGACAACACTGCCCTAGAGTACAATAGCTGGTTACCTATTAGGCAATTTGAATACCCGAATTATAAAATTGATAAACAGATAAATTATTGAGATATCCGGTTAACTTAAGATATAATATAGAATAATATAGTGTAAAATACAATTATAATAAACAGTTTTACTAAATTACACCACTGGCGTTCAATGCCAGAATCAGAAATTAGAGTATCGCCATCAAAAATTCACCTCCACATGATTAGTACCAAATTTTTTCAAGTTCATTTATATTAGGTTAGTTAGGGTGAGTGCTCAGTTAGAGTTTGGGTTTAGGTTGTTATATAGTAAAATCGCTCAAGAAAAACTTTTTTTTAGTTAAAAAAAGTGGTTTCTTATGCAAACTTTTGAGTAATAAGCTTTTTTTGACAAAAGAAACGTTTGTTTTGAATTTTTCTGATCATGTTACGTTATACCAAATTATGATACATGATTTTCTGACCTACTTTCTGATGATGTTCCGATCTAATTTCTGATACTGGAGTTGAACACTAGTGGTATGCTTTAGTAAAACTAATAATAAATATTTTAATTTGCATATTATTTTAATACTAGTATTACCTAGTGTAAAACTTGTCTATATTATAAATTTAATGCATTTTAATTAAGAACACAATTTTAATATTTTGTTTATTATATTTATTTAATAGGTCGATATAGATCAGTTACACTTTAAACTTATACTAGCTTTCAGTTTTTTTGTATGACAATTATTATATTATATATATAAATACATACTTGTATAGTTAGCACTAATTTTATTTTTCTATTATATACTCTACACAGTATGGAATATATTAGTAAAGCACAAGTTGAATGCTGCATGATAAAAGGATTATTCTATACTATTATTGTTCCAAGTTATTTCTAAATTTACTTCAATTCTGAATTGAACCATGTTCTTTCTCGATTTTCTCAGTTGTTAATTCATAATGCAGATCATGAGCTACAATATTCATTGTTCTAATTTAGTTAAGGTTTGGGTTCCTTCTCTTAAATATTCTTGAAAATTGGCTTTTTTTTTATTGTTATGGTTTAAAAACCAGTTCCTCATTTCCTTTGGCTCATTCTTGGTTTTTTTTACTAGCTTTTATTATACACTATATATTGTACTTTTGTTGGCTTGTTCAGTTTTTATTATATAACTCATTAAAATATTGTTTAATCTTGGTATAATCAGGTTCATTTAAAAATGATACTACAGCTTTCCACTCTTTGCTTTTTTGTATTATTGCTGGGCCTGCTTGTATTCCTGTATTAGTTCCTGCCCCTGCTAGTGGTTTTTGTGCATTGGCTAATTGTGTTTTTAAGTTGTTGTTTTCTTGCTCTAATGTTGTTATTTTTTGGGTTGCTGTTTTGGCTACGTCTTTAGATCTTTAATATCAGTTTGAAGTTTAAGTAACTCTTGCGTTTTTAGTAATGTCCTTAATTTTTTGCTCCTAGTCATCAGGTTAATCCTTTCAAAAAAAAACATTGTATTAATACTTTTAACCTTTTAATTTAGCATATTTTTGACGGCTTGGATTATATCAAATCCAGATTGGAACTGCATTATATTATATATAAAGTTGCTTTTAAATACAACTTAAGTTAGTTATTCAAGTTCTTTAACTGATTTGAGTAAAAATCTCTAATTTGGATATCCAGATTATTGGATTCAGAATTGAAGTTCTATAGAAACAAAACCTTTAATAAAAATATATGCAGCTATCTCAAAAAATATTAGTTCTATGATAATTAAAACATTTAATTAAACTACTTAATATAAGTAATAATATATTAAATATTTATATCAAATAATTTAACACATATTGGTATAGATCAATCTTTTTGTAATGGAAACTAAGCTTTTAAAAGTTGAAACAAGGTCAGAGAATATTTCTATATTTACAAAAAGAAGTTATACTGTATTAAATTTGATCTTAAATATCTCAAGAAATTATTATTAGTAAAGTAAATAAGCTATTTTTGGTAATAACTTTAAAGGTAATTTAAGGTTATGCTTGCAGATTAAGTTAAAATGAATAAAAAATTATTAATTTGATTTATAATGTTTTAGGTTCATATATTAATTCAACACAAATAAAAAATAAGGTAAGCTGCATATTTTAAATACTTGGAATAATAAATATATAGCTACCATATTCGCTTCAATTAAGAAAATGATTAAGTCTAATATAGGTGACTCTCTATTTGTTATAATAGTATAACAAATAAAAAGGTTACCAATATTAGACTTAATTCTAAGAAAAATTAAATAAATAAGATATTAGATTTATTAATTAAAAATACTATTAAGTTTTTTATTGAAATATTTGATAATTAGCCTTTTTTTATATCTTTTAGATTTATTAGTTTTGTTAGTTTCGACAATTTCTAGTTTTACTACATATTTCACTAGTTTAGTCACATTTTGCTATTTTGTCTTTTAGATTTTTTTTGTAAAACTGAAACTAGGTTTTTAGCTTTTACTAATATATGCCAAAATGTTAACAGACCAACAAAAAAATGAATATTTTATTGTAGTAACTGTGGCGGTAACTCAATCAACCCAAGGGAATCTTCAATAAAAGCTAAGGCTAATAAAAAATGCAAACATGTAAATACAAACTAAACTATATAGAAAATTATTTTTCCTTTTTAATTGTAATATATACAATATAAAAAAGTAAAGCCATTTTTTTAGTTTGCTTAAATCAATCATACTATATAATAGATCTTTAATTATCTTAACTTCTCTAAACTTCAATCTAATATTTTGTTAGTTTAAAATAGAATAAAAGAGAATTAAAGTTGAAAAACACATTATACATACAATTTTGTTTCATCGCATAATTATTGAATAAGTACTAGTATCATGACTGATAACTTTGTTATCTATGTGATCACTATATAACTTGTACAAGTATGTATATAGGTATGTACAAACAGTATTAATATATAATATATTAGAAGGTGACTATACTAACTATATAAAAAAATTTTTAATTTCCACTTTACTGACCCAGCCAGAATATGAAAACCAATTCTATAAGTTTATGTGGTCTAATTATTATAAATAAAAATAATTTGTCAAATAAGATCAAAATAAGCAAAATAAAATCTTATATATTGCAATTTAACTACTGTTTAGATAAAATATTTATCAGATAAACTATTTTTGAAACATTATCTAGATGTTAGAATTCTGTGATGATTGAATAAATTTTGTCTTTGGCATTTTTCTGTTAAATACTCTAGTACTATTATAGCAAAATCGATATTATTTATAATAAACCTTTTTCTAATACAATTATGCAATTATTTATAACTTTGTTAATTATGATCTTAATATAGTTTAAAGTTGAAACATTTTGCTTTAAAAAAAATTAGATTTTGGCAAAATAAATATTATAATTGTGCAACTATTTGTTTTATTAATATAATAAAAAAATTTGAAATTGAGGCTTTATTCAATGTAAAAATATTTGAACTTTTATTTTATTTCACTTTATTAAATTTTAATATTCTACAAATATATCATATTAATTATATTAATTTATAAAAAAAGATAAATAAGCCTTCATATTTAATTTTAAACAAATCATTTGTATTTTTCATTATAAATTTCTTAATCTGGTATAATACAACTTTTTTGCTTATGAAATCTTTGATTAAAATATTAAAAATACTTAATTGTTAAAAGAAAAAATTCTTTAATAAATTATAATAAATGTTAGAAATTATAGTAAATGTCAGATTATAGAAATATTATATATAAATTGCATTTAAAGTATCTTATATATAATAAAAAAAACTCTTAACACTAATTCTATTGGAAATTATTGGTTTTGAATAAATATGTCACTAATTTAATTCAGAACCAGAAACCTGAACATTAGTTCTGAAACACCCTATTAAATAAGTTTCAAGATATTTGATGTATTCATTTTTTTATACTGTATTGTACCAGGTTCAGAAAATTAATCTTAGATTCAAAATAACACGCAGTTGCTCATTATTTTGAGAATTTACGTATTTTGGTTGCAAATATGTATATTTAAATAAATAAAAATTTACGAAATATTACATTCAATACCGCGTTATACATAACACTCTATTATGTAAATTAGGTAAATAACTAGGTAACTAACTAGGTAACTAATTAGGTTAACTAGGTATTAGGTTAACTAGGTTAACTAGGTTATGGTTATAGTTAGGGTTAGTGTTGGGTTAGGTTTAGAATTGAGAATAACATTTGTGTTAATAACACAACAGGGGTTACCCTAGTAAAATTTTGAGATATTCGAGAATTTTATAAAGTCTTCTAATATAGGTGTTATCTGTTATATAACACGATGTTATAAATATAATTTTCCAATATACATATATATAAGCCGGTTGTCGGGTCAGTATTTTTTTCTATGTTATGAGAATCAAAAAAATGTGTGCCTTAAGGTTTTAATTAGTGATTAGATAATTAAAGCACATTTTATTAAAGCTTTGTTCTTTATATATTATTTACTATTATATAACAAAAAAGTTCGCAATATTTATAAAGTAATCAGACTTTAAAAACGGCAAATATAATATATTAAATTTATTATTTTTAAATTCTAACTACATTATCAATATTACAAAATGTTTTAATTTTGTAATGCAAAGTTTAATAAAATGTGCAATTAAGAAATCTATAAGCATGTTGCAAACAACAGTGAGAGAAAAAAATTGGTTCATTACATATCAACATTCGGACTTCGGCAAAATTTATGATTTTGTTGTGATAAACTCCGAAAGGTTGCAGAGTGATGAAGAAATAAAAAAGCAAATGTTGATAATATTGCGGAGCGTGGAGAATTTTTCCTTGCGAATTCTTGGTGCCAGAGTTCAAGATGTGGCAAAAATTCGCAAACGGCTAACA
Organism: Gigaspora rosea; assembly: GCA_003550325.1. Classification (NCBI taxonomy): domain Eukaryota; kingdom Fungi; phylum Glomeromycota; class Glomeromycetes; order Diversisporales; family Gigasporaceae; genus Gigaspora; species Gigaspora rosea. Next base: position 183,919 of record QKWP01000585.1, read on the forward strand.
TTGCTAGGTATATAGCGGAAAATGGATTGTTGATATCGAAGTAAGATTATTGGTAATTTGTTACTTTGAATTAATACGAAATATAAAAAACTAAATACTATTGAAGGCTGATAAAAATCGTTAGAATTAAATCATTATCAAAGCAATAAATAGTTTATCTAAGAAGCGATTACACAATCAGATAAAAAAACAGTCACGTAAGTGTCTACTACACAGAATCATCTACCATGAAACATGGCTAATTTTCTTTTTGACAAAATTTATGATTTTTATAAATAAAGACACAATGAAAATGAACTTATTTGACAAAAAATGATAATTCATAAGAACACTTAATTTAAATATTTATATAAGAACTAGTCAACTTATCATCTTTGTCATTACTAAATTATTTCAATTACTGTATTAAGTAGATTGTTTAGAGAGGTTCTGGTTGATGTTTCTTTCGCATTATTCTGTAATTCAACAAATGTTTAAGATGTGAAGTTGAACCTAAGTGACATTCATCGTTCTCAGAAAGCATTGAGGAAGCCTATCCTCATCCCTTAAAATTATATGATATGGTTTAAGACAATTGCTTTAATTTCTAGTTAATTGGTTAAAAGGAACCTTTTCTAATATCACGATAATGAATGTTATTCATCACAACGCCAGCACAGAAAAGATAAAAATGTAAGATATTATTAAGTTCATTCAGAAGGGTTGTGTAACTGGTGATTCTGGAAGTGTTCAGAATCATAAACTCAATTTGTCTATCCAAAACTTTCAAATATAATGAAAAATGATCAAGCTGTAAACTTGTCTTAATATAATCATCACAAATAATCTTATCTGGAAATTTGTTTTCCAATTGTGAGAAACCCGTCCTGATATTAGTCGATGAACACAATGGGAAAATATTTCTAGCAAGTTTTGATAGGTCTTTAATGTTTGTTGAGTGAACCTGATATTTCTGACCGAAATGTGTCTCGATTAACCATTGATCCCACTGTTTAAACAATTCCGATGAAGGTTCATCTTTGAATAAAGATTTTGTTCTATCTGTCGATATTGGCAACAGTTCTTCTGGGTTATTGTATGAGATATCTGAAGAAATAAGGTCCATGATTGATATATTCGTAAAGTAGCCCTTAAAAATTTCCAAAGGACCATATTTAATATGATACTCATTTACAAAGTTCTCTATCCATTTCTCGGAGAATTCAGTATCAGCAGTTTCAAGGGTTCTAGAGTCAGGAGGAGAATGAACAAGAAACTGTGATATCGGATAATATGGTGAACTATTTCGGCAACTGGCTATTGCAAGATGATAATCAATCGGGTAAAGCTTCAGTTGATGTTGTGATCTTGTTAACCTGGCAACATTAACTTTTTTTCCATGGGTTTCAACCCAGTCCAGAGCTTCTAAAGGGTTATTAGAATAGTGAGAATCCCTTATAGATAAAGACATGAATTTTATATCAAAATATCTCCAATTGCATTCATCCATGCCATAGACATCACCGTAATTTAGATACTGGGATAGCAATATTGCTGTGTTTTTAATACTTGGGGATTCACTGATCCAGGCTCCATCACAGAAAAGACCATTTCCCCATAGGTTTGAGACCCCGTTTGGTGAATTATGGTGATAAACCGCTGAGATATTTTCTGCAAATAATGCATGGACACCAGGTCTTGATGAACGAATAAAATATTTTAATCCTGGAACGATAAATACAAATAGAAACCTCAAGCAAGCGAGGATCCTACCACTATATTCCCAATGAAATGCAATTGCATCTGGTGGGTTGAAAGTTGGTTCTTCTGTAATAACTAGATGATGATCTTCATTCGGATTGAAAGATCTATAACAATAGGTTCCATTACAACTGTAAACTCCGAAAGTTCCCTTTTTTGGCAGACGGTAAATGATATCTATGGCATATTGATCTATCTTATTTAAATTCTCTTCAGATAGTCGAGGAAAATGCATCAAGGATGGATCTACAGAATGAAATAATGACGAATCGGGCCTTCTACCATAATGCAATCTCTTGTCTGGTCCAAAAGATTTTATTTCCTTAATCGGTTCAGTAAATAACCTTAATTCTTTTTTAATTGACTCCCATCGTTCGAGTAAATATTGGGTCTCCAGAGTGTGTTTCGGTCCTGGATTTTCTTCCATCTCTGCCATGTCCGAGTTTCTTGCTACTTTAATTGCCTTCAAAAATTTTTATTACTAGGTTTTAAAATTTTTAAGATCTAGCCCTATGCGTTGACGAAGTCACGCTAGGGCTATTATCGCGAGGATCACCCCTTGTGGCTTGTATGAGTAAGGGAAAACAATGGACATGCATACGATTGTATGCATCCATATGATTGAGATTGAGATTTTCATATGATTAAGGTCATAGACATGCAGATGGTGCAGGTGAGTAAGACTATAAGAGGATACTTATGGGCGTAAATAGAGAAGTTAGTCTTTCTTTCTTCGCTTGTCTTGTCTACTTGATCTCTTCACTGCCCGATTTCGATCTGGCTTCTTCGTGACTGGCCCGCCACCCTCCCATTTTCCGAAAAGACGTTGCATCCTGCCGGTTGTCCTGCTTGTAAAAAATTGAGTATTCACGCTGTGGAAAAAAAAAAGAAGAAAAGAAGTGAGAAAGAAAAAGTGAAAGTAAAAGTTGAAGTAGAATGCGCCACACCATAGCGTGGGCCCGTACTTCCGATCCTCATTTGTACTTCGTCACTTGCACATAGTGAACGCACACAGTGACAAGCTTATGAATAATATGTAAACATAGAAAATTGGCAAAGAGAAAGTAGTGAAGGTGGAGCACTACTCTCATATGTATCTCGTAACATCATGTTAATAAAGTATCCGAGCGAATTGCGCATCAGTTATCATTCACATATAGTAACTACCTGATGGATATTTATCTATCTATCTATATAATTAAAACGCAAACATCCGTCCGTTCCACTGGCGAATAACGTGGTGTTTCGAGGTAGGACCGTCCCGAGTGCCCCGAGTTGTAGATCGTTACACAATTGATTCGGAAATTTTTTTTATACGTTTTACAGTACTTTTTTCGGAAGCTCGGGTAGATTATCTCATCTTTGAACCTGGCCAAGTGTACTTAATATCTTGAAGTTTTCATATCATACTATAATAATATCAGTTAAATCATTCTAAATCATTCGACCTTCAAGTTATACTTTACTTACCGAAGTTATAAGTAAATTACGATCCTTACGTTGACAAAATCTTCCGTATTGAACAAAAAAAAATGTAAAAAAGCCTTAATAACGTTAATGTAGGGTGAAGAACTTAGTTTGTATATTTTTTTTTATTTTACGTTTTGCATAGATATCCTTTAAAATTGGAAGTATATGAATTAAGTTAATTAACTATGCGGTTTATTAATAATATTATTGTAGGTGCTTTTATAATATGATAAAGAAGCTTATTAGATAAGATGTATTAAAATCGCAGAGGTTTCTTATTAGAATGATAGCTGTGTAAGATAGTATTGTATTAGATATTAGAAATCTGAGTAGATATAGGAATAGACGTAGAATTAGACGTAGAATTAGACGTAGAATTAGACGTAGAATTAGACGTATAATTAGACGTATANTAATATGATAAAGAAGCTTATAGATAAGATGTATTAAAATCGCAGAGGTTTCTTATTAGAATGATAGCTGTGTAAGATAGTATAGTATTAGATATTAGAAATCTGAGTAGATATAGGAATAGACGTAAAATTAGACATAGAATTAGACGTAGAATTAGACGTATAATTAGACGTATAATTAAACATATAGATTATTAGATTTTGTAAATAAATAAAAAATAAGCACTATGAAAAGGTCAATAATCCCGATTTAAATTAATAAATACATGCTATTATTTAGCAGTAACATTTAACGGCATTTTTTTGAGCTTTAGCTATAAATTTTAATAAATTTTAATTAAATTTCGTTTTTTTTTCATTTAAAAAAATTTATGAATTGATTGGCTAATCAACACGTGATCTTTTCACATGATAAAAATTTACAATTTTAATTGGCTAAACTAATATGCGTGATCGGGATCATCATTTCCTTATTTGGGACGGAAATCCCGTGACGATCATACTGCGCCGGCAAAAACGTGACCTATGTAGATCCAAGCCCCGTGACGCCCGTGACCCATGTAACTGCGCTAAAAAAAAAAAAACAACTTTCCCGCACCTGGTACTAAGAAGAGTTCCCATGGTCCCATACTCAAGCCCCACACCGCAAGCCTCGCCCTGGATAAATGCTTTGCCGTTAAATCGTGAAGAAAAGAAGTTTGAAGAAGGATCAAGGATCAGATCAAGATCTGGAATAATTTAGAGAAGGCATCAAGAGAATAATCAGCCCTTTGTTTAAAGACTTGGTCCCGTCATAGAAGTATGCCAAAAATGGGAAAAATCATTTAATCGTGGTTTTAAAATTGATTCACCTGCAAGACCAAATCGGGTATAGCGTGAGGCCGTGCCATCATTTTCACGATGAAAATTAAAAGCAGTGAAATTAAATGCATACGCTCATGATAGAAAGTAGCTAAATCGGTCATTAATTAAAGAAGAGGAAGAAATGGCGTGATGTTCCTTTCTTTTTGTCTTTCGAATTTCTTCTTTTTGTTTCTTTTGTAAGTTTTATAAATAGAGGTAGAAATTGTTCTGTTGTAAGGTGGTTCATGTGCATATGTGTAAAGTGGGAAAGTTCGAAGATGATAAATAAAAACTCGCGTACCCTTCGAGTCTAAAAATTTTCTTTATTCCCGTGTTGTCCTGCTTCCCGTAACAAGCCAGATAAGCCTTACCTTGCCAAATCAAACCGCCTCTCTTTTATCAAACTTGTTACGAGGTCCCGTGTGTCGGAGTTTTTGTTTGGGTGTGTGATTGGTAGTTCGTTCATATCACACGCCCAGCGTCTTTGACAGTGGTAATACCAAAATAAGGCTTAGATCAATGCTCTTCTATATAAGTCAAAAACCACAAATACATTCACAAATCAGATAGTTCCAACGTGGTCACACCTAAATTATTATGTAAAATAGGGCTTATATAAATTGTTGCGTGCTACTGCACTGGATGTTTGGGAAAATAAGCAAAGATATGTACGTTTGGATTTCTCATACATTAAGACTTCTCTAAAGGCAATCTGAAATGATTATCACTTTATTATTGTTCGATCAGTTGCATAGAATAAAGAACATATGGGATTCTGATCACTATCAATTACAGGCTCTCAATTATACATATTAGAATATCAAACTCTCAAAAAATATTTTCATCCAAATTAACCATTCACCTAATAACAAATTATATATTTATGACCACCAAGAAACATGCATAGTCTAATAAACCAATATAAAAAAAAATCTCTTGGAATTGTTCAGAAAAGTCTGAAATTATCCGATTTTTTTGTTCGGAAAATCGACTCATTTCGAACATTTTAAAGGATGTTTATTGGATGTATATGTTTTTATACACTTTCTATACGTTTTTATATGTTTTTTTTATACGATATCATTTAATCAAAATTTTTCTATTTTTACATCCCGAAAAAACATCATAATGAAAACAGTATAAAAATATCAACATCTTTTAATAAAAAATTGGATAATTTCAGAATTTTCTGAACAATTCCAAAAGATTTTTTTTATGGGTTGCATTTTTGCATGGGGAATAACTATAACGAGAATCGGTTAATATTGTTATGCAATGATGTGAATATCGTTACTTACCAATAAGTCCTTAACTGTTATCGCAGCCGTGGAGCCTAATCACCAAACAAGAGATTCTTGCGCTATTATCCCAGCCGTGGAACTTAATCACTATATGAAGTTACATCACATTCGTGGAGCCTAATCAACCTAAGATCGCTGCGCTATGACTGTTATCGAAGCCGCAGACCTAATAACAAGATGAGATTCTTGCACTACAGTACTACTGTATGTGTAGCCGAGAGCTTAATTACAAACATAAGGTCCATGCACTGCTATTGCAGTCACGGAGTCCATCACTTTGTACTATTACTGTAGCCACGAAACCTAATCATAACATGAGGTCTTTGCACTTTTCCTGTAACTGTGGAACCAATCACAACATGAGGCTTTTGCACGGCACAAAGTATAATCACAACATGAGGTCTGAGCCTAAACACAAACACGAGGTCTTATTGCTGCTATCGCAGTCGTGGAGCCTAATCACAGCATGAGGCTCTTGCACCACTACTAGCTGCGGAGCCTAATCGACTGCTATCGTGGCAGCGGAGCCTAATCATGAAACGTTGGGGTGTGCGATAAACTATGTTTGACAAAACTATATGCGGTATCATAGAAAAATTAATTATTGAAGATTTTTTTGAATTTAATGATCAGGATAGCGATCAAGGTAATGACTGGGATTATTTGTCACTTTTTATATATAATTTAATAGTAAAGAGTGACTTGTATGTTTTTAGATGTCTAGAGTGAATAGCTTAATTTTTCTTAATAATTTAGAATAAATCGATTCTTAAACTCCTTTATAATAAAGTTACGTTGAAACTTTTTTAACATTATTATATAAATTTCAAGTTGACTCTTTACAAAAAATTCTGTTTCATGTTGTAAACTGTACTAAGAGACGTATTTCATTATGGGCAAAAAATTTAATACTAGAATACAAAATTTTTAACGTAACTTTGCTATAAAGGTGTTTAAGAATCAATTTATGCTAAAATAATTTAAAAAAGTAAAGCTATTCGTTCTAGACATCTAAAAACATACAAGTCATTCTTTATTATTAATTATATATTAAAAGTGATAAATAACCCCAGTCACTACCTTGATCACTATCCTGATCAAAAAAAAAAATCTTCAATAATTGATTTTTCTATAGTACCGCAGCTTCTCAGGTCCTTACCCCACTATTGCGGCCTCAGAACCTATTGTAACTACATGATATTTTTTACACTACTAACGCAGCCACGGAGCCTAATCACCAAATATGAAGTTCTTGCACTGCTATCGCAGCCGCAGGTTTAATCAAAATATGAAGTCCTTGCTACTACTGTAGACTAACATAACATCTTGTACTGCTATAACAGCTGCTGTAAACATAATGCCTTTGCACTGCCTTTCACTACAAGGCGGGCGATAGTGAAAGAACAAATGTCCTCAAATATCCTTACATTGGCGTAACAATCCTATCTTTCTTACACTGCTGATTACATGCTCAGCAGCATATGATTGCCCCCTTTCCTTCCTTTACTTATTTTCTAATAACCATAGTAACTCGATTTCAGCAACAACCATAGTAATTCGATTTCAGCAATAATAAAGAAAAATCAAGAAAAACAAAAAGAATATTATGAAAGGAGAAATAAGATTAAATCATATAAGATTGGCCATCAGGTTCTCTTATATAGGTCTGATTTTGAATTATCATACAGTATGAAATGAAACCCCAAAATCTGGAACTGTATTATATTTATGATGTCATGATGTATTATCATATGGGCTCTATAAGTTACATACCATAGACAGTTATGTGCTAAAAAAAATTTATGGAAACTGATTGTTCAAGTACTATCCACAGCAAAAAAAAAATTAAAGCTGCATCTGCTAAATATATAGTAAAAAAGGACAATATGCATGATTAATTAAATAAATAAAAATCTCTTAATTGTTCTCTAAAAAAAAAAGTATGCTAGCTAGGAAATTTCCAAATATATCAAAAAGACTTTGGCAATGCTAAAAGCTCAAATAAAAAGAGCAGAATTAAAAGAACCAACACTATTTCAAGACACTATATTTCCTACTCCCCAACTCAATAGCAATACAAATTCTCTCAATCAAAGGAGTTAAATGCCTAAGTGAAGCCCAAAAATTATATTAAAAAAATGCCTACATTTCTTGAAGAACTTGCCAGAATAGAAGTAGCAATTAACAGGTTCACACACTTCTTGGAATTTCTTGAGAAGAAAAATTATTGTCCACCTGTGCTTATCTTTCTTCATAATGTATTAGCTATTGTATTTTTCCGAAAATAAGCTGCCATTTTTGGCCAAAAAGTTACACAAAAAATATGGAAGTACCTTATTTTTAGATTGTTAAATTTTTCAAAAATTAAAATATACTAATAAAAAGTTGTCGAAATGCCATGAAATTTTTTATTATAAGTGTATTTCATTGTGCTGAACAACTTTACTTAATCAAACTTTTGAAGTTTACATAGTAAAAAAAAGTTTTATATGTAGCAACTGTTAATGATTTCTTTAAAAATTTTTTGAAAATCTGGGGGGGTAGCTTCTTTTGGAGATAGCTTATTTTCAGAAACCTATAGTATTCTATCCAACAACCATATTATTATTCTATCAGATATTTGAAAGCATGAACAAAAGAAGTGAAAGATTACCTTAAATACATGGTACCTTATAAATACCAAAAAAATTTTCACAATCACACAGAAAACCTATTTCTTGTATCAAGTGTGAGAACTGTTCTATAACTTTGAAGCTCAACAAATCACTCTATACATCCTTCATCATCTCTGAAAAGAAGACTATAATATATCAAGAATGTAAAATATTGTTTCAAAAAGAATTGTTAACTAAAGATGAACATTTAACAATTAATAAAACAAAAGCAAAGCCCAAATATTATGCAAAAAGAATTCTCCATAAACTTCTGTGAAAATTAATGAAATTGATGGGCCCACATTTTGAATTCTCAAGGTGAGCCATTAAACAACATCCTTTTACTTAGGGCATGCCATTTATTATGTAATATTTTTTACTTAGTGTTACAAGCGACTATAGCCTTGTATATAGTACTTGCAACACAGCACACAGCGACAGGGATCTTGTAAGGGTCAGAGAAGATATGAAGCGGTGTGGAAGTGGAATATTACTTCACTAGAGCGGTTCAGTTTATTTTTATTAATTAATAAGAGTATTATTTATTTAGCAAAGATATATTTTATTGATTTAGATAATAATATTCGAGAGATACAATTATTTAAGTATTGGAGGGAGGAGAAAGAGAAGTCTGAGTCTAAGCTAAAAGCTTGTGGGTAGAAGGTCAGAAAGCTAGGGTTTATATATCTTTTGAAAAGTAATAAAGCAATAAAGTAATAAAGTAATAAAACAATAAAACAATAAAGTAGTAATGTAATAAAGTAATAATGTAATAAAGTAATTAATAAAGTAATAAAGTAATAAAGTAATAAAGTAGTAATAAAGTAATAATGTAATAAAGTAATAAAGTAATAAAGTAATAAAGTAACACAACTATACAATAATAAAAACACTTAGAATATTCTAGCGTTTAGAATTTAGAAACCTGTTCTATAACATTTCCTTCCGCTTTAAGAACTGACTCCGTTAGTTCTCAATTCTATTAATCTATTAAAGTTTTTAGTATAAAGTCTGTTCATGTTGCTCAGGGTTATGAACTGGGTCTGGTATAATCGTGGAAGATCTTGAGGTTGGAGAACTTGATTAATCCGGTGGGCTCCTTTCCAAAAGTTATACATTTTATGTGATCCCAATGAGTCTTTCATGAGTCGTCTAATTTCGTTGGAAACTTTAGGATTATTTTGAAATTCATTCAGAATAATTCCTAAATAATAACAAGTTTCCAGAGTGCGAACTTGTTTTTCCCTTTTACTTCCTCGGATTTCTTCTTTTAATCGACCGATAATTTCATTAACTTTATCTTTCCAAGAAAAGGTTAGGAGAGGGATTGCTCGAAAGGGAGGGTTCACTTTTTCTTCTGTTAGGTCATTAATAATTCCATTAACAGTAGTGCTTTGGTCTTGTGTGGTATCAACTGTTTCTAGAGTCGTTTCATTATTTCTATTAGTAGTAGGGCCTGGGATTACATCTAGATCTTCTAGGATTTCTTCATTTCTGGTATCTACTTCAATATTACTATTATCAAAGGTTATGTTCTCTTCAAAATTTGGAGAAGGAATTTCATTCGGAGTTGTAGGGTAATTAGTTTCTAATTCAGGTAGGGGAGTATCAGAAACATTGTTCCCATTATCTTCTGTGTCTTCTAATGGAAATTCTAGAGAAAGCAAAATCTCCATTTCTTTCATTATTACAATTCTATTTCCAGTAATAATAAGACTAGCACTGTATGCAACAGATTCTTTGTTCCAACATTTAACTAATTCCATAAGTGTTGTTAACGTTTGGGTTCCAATAATAGGAGTTTCCATTTTAAGAAAAAAAAATTTAAAGTTTTGGCTTTTAAAGAAAAAGGGAAAAGAAGAAAGGTTTTTAGAAATTTAATATTTGAATAAGGGTGATGTGGCTAAGTTACTACAGTGTTGTTGTACATGCTAAATTAAAATAAACTAAAGAATAATGCTATGTGATTGTTTCGCGGAGTTAATCATGTGACTCACAAATTCGTAACGATGATCACATGACTGAAAATTTTCTTGCATATCCAAAAATGCCGTCAAGTCGATTTGCGCTTTCTGGTGACGCTTTCGTACTAAGATAAGCTTAGTAGAAAAGATGCGGAATCTTCTGTTGGTTATACAGTCAAAATTTCAGCTCAAACGGAGCGATATTGATTGACATTACTTAGTAGCAAACGTTCTACGTATTCAAAAATTCGATTTTCTATATATCCTAAAGTTTCTATTTTTAAACAAAAAGGGTTCTAATTTTGGGCAAAAGTGGGGTAAACTTAGATTCTAAAAAAAAATGTTCGCCATACACAATAAATTAAGGGGGTAACACTGTGTTTCCATCCGTTTTAAGAATTTCTCCCTGGAAATTCTAAATGACAATCATAGGTTGCCAATCTTGTTTCTCGTAGTACTTAACAAGACGATCACTATTGTAATACTGCTTTAATGTTTTTCCATCCATTGTACACAGTTTATAGGCGCCATTATTTAATTTTTCCTTAATAATAAATGGTCCTATTCTTTTCTCTTCAAATTTTGCAGAGCGAGAGGCTTCTATGTCTTTTCTTTGTACCCAAACTTTGTCACCAATTTCAAATTCTTCTTTTTGTATTCTGGAGTCAAATCTAACTTTCTGTTTCTTTTGGGATTTAATTGTATTCTCTCTGGCAGCATTATGTTGGTATGGTAATTCATCTATTAATTCAAAGGCTCTTTGTAATATGCTGTTTTCTAGTGATATTTCTTCATCTGAGTCAACTGGGTCTATGGGGATAACAGTTTCAATGGGTAGAATAGCTTGTCTACCATATACTAAGTGGAAAGGGGTATATCCAGTGGTTGTATGTCTTTTGGTTCTATATGCCAACAGTACAGCAGATATGTTCAGGTCCCAATCTTCAATATTTTCTGTAACTTTTGCAAGAGAATTGCAAAGTGTTCTATTTAATCTTTCAACCATTCCATTGGTCTGGGGGTGATAAGGTGAGGAGAATATGTGTTTTATCAAAAACTTTTCACACAATATTCTAACAACTTCACTAGTGAAATTCTTTCCATTATCAGAAAGAATAATCTTGGGGACTCCATGTCTACAAACAATTTCTTCAAAAATGAATTTTGCTAGAGTTTCTGCACCTGCATCTGGTACAGCTTTAGCTTCAGGCCAGCGGGTAAGGTAGTCAGTGGCAACAATAATATACCGATTGTTGCGGTTAGTTATGGGTAGGGGTCCTACTAGATCTATGCCTATTCGTTCAAAGGCTCTTCCAACTTGAATGGGGTGGAGAGGTTCTTTTCTTTTACTTTTGCCTCGTTTTTGGCAAACTTCACATGAGCGAACATAATTTTGGACATCTTTGTACATTTGGTCCCAATAATATCGTTCAGATATTTTATAATACATAGCATCTGTTCCTAAATGTCCAGCGGTAGGGTGACTATGCATCATATACAGGATAGGTTCAACTTCAGTCCATTTGATTACTCTAATAGGTTTGTCTGGGTCTTTTCGATTCTTTTTATATAATAATTTGTCCTTTACTTTATAATGTCTAGATTGATTAATAATTGTCCGTTTTTCATTGTCCGTTAAATTAGAGGGGAGTGTGTCTGTTTCTAGGTATCCTATTAAATTTTGGTATTGATCCAAATTCATGTAACAGCAGTAATAGAGGAGTGTGTCTGGGTCGGTAATCGAGAAAGGGCATCAACATTCGAATGGATTCTTCCAGGTTTATGTACAATAGTAAAATAGTAGGGTTGGAGTTTCATCATCCAGCGTCCTAGACGTCCTTTTGGTTGAGAAGACTTTAACCATTTGAGAGCAGAGTGGTCTGTAACTAGCGTAAAATGGCTTGTACCAAAATATTTGTGAAAATGTTCAATAGCCCATACTATGGCAGCACATTCCAATTCAGTTGCTCCATAGTTCATTTCTTCCTTTTTCAGGCTTTTGCTTGCATAGGCAATTGGGTGTTCCTTTTTATCTTCAGATATCTGGCTCAAGGTGGCTCCGAATCCGGTATAAGAGGCGTCAGTGGCTAGAATAAATTCTTGTTTATAGTCAGGATAGATAAGGATAGGGGCAGTAGTCAACCGGTTTTTCAGTTCATCAAAAGCTTTTTGACATTGGTCATTCCATTCATAAGTATTGTCCTTATGTAGCAATTGATTAAGAGGATGGGCAATGGAGGAGAAGTGTTTAATAAATCGTCGGTAGTATCCAGCAAGGCCTAAGAATGAGCGTAGCTGGGTAACACTTTTTGGAGGTTGAATTTTCTGAACAGCAATAATCTTGTCTGGATCTGGAGAGATTCCTTTTTCTTCTATTATATGTCCTAGGAAAGGTAGACGTTTCATCCAAAAATTACATTTTTCTATGTTTAACTTCAATCCTGCTTCACGTATCCTGGTGAATACTTCTCTTAGGTGTTTAATATGGTCATCGAATGTTCGTGAAAAGACATTGGTATCATCCAGGTATACTACTACATATTTGTAAGCTATGCCTTTGTAAACTTTATTCATAAGGCGTTGGAAGGTAGCAGGGGCATTACACAATCCAAAAGGCATGACATTGAACTCATAGGTTCCGTATCTGGTAATGAAAGCAGTTTTCTCTCTATCTTCTGGGTGTACTTTTACTTGCCAGTATCCACTCATAAGATCGAGGGTGGAAAAATAAGTAGCTCCAGCAAGTGAGTCAAGCATTTCATCTATTCGGGGTAGAGGATATTGATCCTTCTTGGTAACGGCATTAAGTTTTCTATAGTCTACACAAAATCTTTTCTTTCCATTTTTCTTTGTTACTAATACAACGGGAGAGGCCCAAGGGCTAGAGGACTCTTTTATTAACTTATTATCCAACATTCGTTGTACCTCTTCATTAATAAATGTTTGTTCAGTTAGAGGTACCATATAGGGTCGAGAGCTGACAGGAGGTACATTGTCAGTAAAGATTCTATGGGTTACTAGGTCAGTTTTTCCTAGTTGGGTCATATCCTTTGCAAAGAGGTCAGCAAATTCAAGAAGCAATTGTCGAAATTGAGCTCCTTGGTGAGTAGTTAAGGGTCCTACTTTTGGTTTTATTTCCTGAGTCACAGTATAAATTTCTCGAATAATTCTGGGTCTAGAATTGTCTGTATCTTCGAGTAGTTTTTGATCTTGCTCAGGATGACTCAAAAATTTTGAGCATCACTATCATCAAAGGCGGCAGAAGAAGAGGATTCATTATACAAATCTCTTAATCGATGGTGAAAGTTTTCAAAATAATTTACTCGAGCTTGTAATTCCTTTATGGTCTGGTCCTGGTGTTCAAAAGTTTTAGCTTGTTCCTGTAGCAGAGCAATGATTTGGGCCTGTTGCCTAATCTGTTCCTGAAGGAGAGGGACTAGGTCTGTGGGTTCTAAAGTTGTTGACACAGTTTTTATTGGTGCAACGATAGGTAATTCCGGTGTTGGAGAGGTTGGAGAAGACAGAACTTCTGGATCTGGAGGAGGGTGAAGTGCTTTATAACATTCCTCACAATAGGAGTTAAATTGTTCTAACTCAGTGTTCTTTTTGGCCATAATACATTCCTTACAGAGTCCAACGGTTCCTTGGAAATTCCTTTGTAAGTTTTCCATGGCTTTCCTTTGATCAAAGTCTGGATGACTAGTGTCAAAAGACTCTTCTAGAATTCTTTGTAGAGTTTCCTCTTCAGTTTCACTTAATTGTACTTGGGAGGCTCTCATGATAACATTGACTTCAGTATAGGTATAGTCTTGGTTAGACAGGTCAGCAGCCTGGGGCTCCAGAGCATGAGCGAGGTCTTCATTACTTTCTCCAATCTGTATCTGGGCGAGTCGATAGATCCGACTTTGGTTAAGATCATATGCATGTCCTGCATTTCTGGTGGATTCGGTATAATGGCGTACTCGAGTCCATAGGTTGTAGTTTGAATTCCATTCTACATCTTTAGCAGCTTTATATGCATACAAGCATTCGAGGTTGCAGAACCGAGTATCTTCTCGAATAGAGTCTAGTTTAATCATCTTAGATCTAATTCCTTGCTCTCTACAGAGCTTACATTCCATTAGCGTTCCTCGTCCTTCGCCATTAGTGAAGAACTCTATACTTCGTGGGTCTTCTGGATCTAGGTCTTGGTGGAAGTCAATCCAACATCCTTTACAAATTAAGGTTTGCTCAAAAGGCCTGATTTCTTCTGGTCTTTTGGGTACCTTGCATTTACAGCAATGGTTAACTCTAAAGGGGAAAAAGTGGGGTAGCCGATTGGCATTTACTTCCTGAGGTTGGCAACCACATTGATATTGTTGGTTTTCAAGAATCTGGGTCATCAGAGGGCATTGGCACTGATATGTCCATACTGTTTGCATTGGTAACAGAGGTTATCAGGACAGTCCTTATACAGATGTCCAGGTTGAAAGCAGGTCTTGCAAATATTTCGTTTGGGGGCTTGTTTAGGACAATGTGCAGCTAGGTGTCCATAACGGCGACAATGATAACATTCATTGTTAGGACAGTCTGCATAAAGGTGGTTATAAGAGTAACAGCATCCACATTTTTCTTTAGTGAATGAGGCGCTGGGTCTGGATCTGTGGGTAATGGTTGTCCAATTATCAGGTTCAATTTTCACCACATAGGCTTTCTTTGGACGGAGGTATTCCTGTTTGAACTTTTCTAGTTCCTTTTCATCAGTAATGGTTGGTTGGGCAGGTAAAGGTTGGTCGTGTTCATAAGTAGTGGGCACATG